>LPNX010039509.1:303622-401494 GCA_001517045.1 Pseudotsuga menziesii | reverse complement strand
AGCAAGCCAACCATCAAGTGCTAGTGCTCCATGACTTCAATGAACCCCGATGAGGTTAACTGAAGTTGAACTGATCATCAGAAGTTGGTGGAGGCGCCCCTGTTGACTCCATATCATTAAATAATATTAAATAATCATTAAATAATATATTTAATGAGAGGAGGCGCCTTAACTGATTGGTTGAACTGATTGTAACCACCAGTTAGCAATTAGGTGCATTAATATCACTCAGATCACCCCCGGAGTGCTCCATTTAGCCTCCTTGACTCTAGGAGAAGGCTAAGTTATCCTCCTTGACTGTAGGTAGGCGTGGGTGTGACTGGATGATGGCAATTAATGCTCCACTGATGTCAATTAGTGTCAATTATACTTAGTATAGTGGTTTAACTAGGCCAATTTGACCAAAAAGAGTGTGTTGATGGTAAATGTCTCCAACACTACATGGTATTTGAGTGCAAGGTTGCTTAAGTTCTACAGATCTGAGGAGCTATCAATTCTCTACATCAGATCGCATCTAGTCTCCTATTCCTGTATGAAGAAGAGCTTGAATTGAGATTACAATTTTTTCTCATAGTTTTTATTTGTGCAGGTTGCATAAAGTATCATCTTGAGCGCATCAACTTCTTAGCATGGCTTCATCTTCAACTATAATCTTGACTCCCTTCAACTATCATGAATAGAAAGCCAAAATTAGCATTCTATTGCGCACTAAGGGACTATACAATGTTACTTTAGCTTTGGAGAATGAGCCTAATCCTATTGTTGAGAAAACTAAGTGGTATAATAGGTTGGATGAAGCCTATGTATTGCTTTGCCTCTCTATTTATCCTAATCTACTCTTTCATCTAGATGGTTTGACCACTCCAAACCAAGTATGGACCAAACTTGAGTCTCTCTTTGGAGTACAAGATGAGATAAGAGCGCATCAGTTGGAGAATGAGTTATTCTCACTGAGTCCAAGCAGTTTCGATTCCATTGAAGGATTCTTCACCAAATTTAAGTCACTTGTTCTATTGCTCAAGCAATATGGGATTGACAAGAAGGAATATCAATTGATTCTTTTTGTCCTATCAAAATTGGGTCCTCAATACTTAGTTTTTGTGTCTACTTTTCATGCTACTAGGTTTGTTATTTCTAATTGGAAAATGCCTTCTTTGAGTACATTCTTTGATTCACTAACAAAGGAGCAAGATAAATTGATCCAAATGGGTCATATTATATATTCCAAGGAAAATGATCATGCTCTCATAGTTCAAGGAAGTAATAATGCAAGATCAAAAGAGAAGCAAATTGTGAAAGAGAAGAAGCCAAAGTCAGATAATTAGAATGAAAGTTCGAAGCCTACTAATGAAGGTTCAATGAAGAAAGTCAAGAAGAAAGGGAGCAAATACAAGTGTTATTATTTCATCAAGGGATTCCATCCCAAGAAGAAATGTTTCAATAAGAAGCTGTACATCGTTCCTTGGTTACTTGAGAAACATAACATTGAAGTTTCATATGAGCTAGAGAAGCCTACTGAATCTTCAGAACATTGTCATAGTGCACAATTCCAAGGTTAAATAAACTATGGCTTGAGTGCCAGAGTTAAATCCTTTCCTCATATCTATGATATAGATTCATCTTCTAATATATCAGAATCAGAATCTCAGTTTCTTTCTTGAATAATCCACCTATCAGTCTCCTAGATTCATCTCCCAATACTTGTGATTCTTCACTAGATCTTGACTTGTTTTTAAGTATCTCTTCCTCAATTCATTCAAATGGTTATAATTCTGATTTAGAAGCATATTTTTAGGCTGATATGCATGTTATGACATCATCCATACCATCTACAATACCTATGAATACTCCTAAGACTATACAAACCCCAAGTTCACTAGTTGATTCCTCATTGGTTTCCTATGCAGTGTTACTTATATCTAATGGTTCCAAGTCTTGTCTATTTTTCACTTGTTCATTATCCATGAATTTATTCATCATTGGAATTATCTTACACATGTTTGGATTTGTTCTAAACACCTATGGTTTAGATCTCAATTCCGTCCATCATTCAGTTTTTTATACTCATCAGTTTTCCCCGATTGCTCAAACTTTTCCTACTATAGCCCTTTATCCTCATGGAGACACTGAACCTTTGATCTTTGATGATCCAAATGATAATATTTCTGATATATCAGATTCTTTTCAGCCTCATTTCATATTTGGGAAGGTGCTACAATAGTTTGGAAGAAAGATATGTGACCCACATCACCATTTTGTAGCTATACAAGGCACCGATTGTGTAACTATTTGTCTTAATTTTTGTACTCTTTGGAAAGGACTATGCACAAATCTCTTTTCCATTTCAGAGGTGTTTGCGTATCAGAGTTTGTTAGCAGCAAGAAGCATTCAGATAATTCTCCTACATCATCAGATGATGAGCTACAAGGAGTCTCTCCTCTTCTTTCTTACAGATACTACACTCTAGCACATGATCATGGAGTTCACAATTTCTTCATCAAAGTCTTACACCAAAAGCACTTCATTTAGCTCATTCAAGTGAAGATAAATACATATTGAAGACATGTTTTTCAAATTTTTGTGCCTTGTCCTTTCTTGAAGGAGGATTTCCCCATGTGGTTTTTCCTCTTTCCTCACTTTTCTGGACATACATAATTGTAAAGGGTGACCATAGCATTGTTGTTGGGCCCTATATGCACCTATATGCATCTATCTGCATCTGATTATTTCAGACATATCATCATAAAGTCAAACTTAAAGGGAGGTTTTAGGATATTATAAACCCACTCTATACTTAGGATAATAATATTTAATCATTTTTTTATTAATTCCCTATCCACTAGCCTAGATAGTTGGCATCTGAAGAACACACACACAACACTAAGTGTGCCAAGATTTTAATCAGTTTTTCCTTTTAAAAATTGAACAGTACAGATTTAGGTTTACTTCACTTATATTAGTCTTATTCTTTAATCATAGAGATTAGAGCAGTATGAACAATATCCAAATAGACAAGATATATATAAACAAGGTACACCAAAGATTTGTAGAAAGATTTGATTATGTTTATAAATGATTTACAATCAATGTAGGTGGTTCAACACCTTATGGTTGCTCTAGTTGCAACGAGAGGAAGCGATTGTAACCTCTTCAAATCTTTCAGCTTCAACTGAAGACTGCAACACAAGCTACAACCTGCTAGGACACTTGTCCTTCCCCAACTCGACTCTACCACCCTTAAGAATACAAATAAGAGATATTTTCTATCTATTACAACTTCTTTAAATAGTACTCAAACCGTTACAAACAAATATCAACACAAGTTCTACCATACCCTAGTCAACAACAATCTTTAACCATCATGACGTACCTCAGATGCACTAGTATTCATATGATCTGACCTGAGAACCTTAATAGGCCGAGTCTCTTTCAGTTTTTAAACCACATATGCATTTCCTTGCTAACCCAATTTTTCTTCTTCATTTGGTATGCTCCTTCAATCCTTGGCTTAAACCTAGAATAATCACGTCAAAATGCATTACACATATCGGATCTACCTTCATCTCATGCAATCTCAGACCTGCAATTTCAAACCTGTAGCCACCTCAAAGTTCTCTACATTCTCAGACTTTATACTCATTGCCTCAGAGATCCTCCTCAAAGCTCATTACAAAAAATATTTCCTTGGCCTGCTCCTTAACCTATAACAAATTTCAGTGCCACTTCATGCTTTCCCATGAGTTCACCTTTTCCTCAGTGATTTCCACAAATTATTCTATTTAATGTCACTTAGTTTTCATATATTTATACACTAATTTGATTTAAGCACTTACTGGACCGACTTGTTACAATTAATATATCTCTTTTTTGTGGCTTCTTGACTGGGCCGACTTGCTACAGTTAACATATATTTATTTTTGTGTGGCTTCTTAACTGGTCCAACTCAGTCTTGACTGTTCACGGTTTGCTACTAGTAGGATTTAGGTATTTGCAAGGGTTTGCATCCATATTATACATGTTGAAGTCACCAATGCTGAAACTCTTCCTTTAATTATCTAAACAAGAAGAGATTCACACTTCTCATCTACAAATTTGTGCAAAACATATAAAATGCCTCTTCCATTGTTTATTAGGTGAACAACAAGCAAGTGTTCACAACACTTGTCATCTCATGTCATACCAAAGTAACCTTAATTTAAGTTTGCTTCTAAGGTCACCTTAATGGTTGTTTAGAATCTTAGATGCCTCACAAAGTCTATTCTTACATAATTATATATTTGATTCAAATACACCCCAAAATGACTTCAGAGATAGGGTTTGAACCAACGCTGAACTGCTTCTCATAATTCATCTGATGGCAAGACAGTCTTTGACTCGTATATTAGGTCTTACTAATGGTCTTACAATCAACCAGTACATCATAACTAACAAATATTCATACACAGTGTTAACATTGGAAAATTACCCAAGGTTGTAAATGTTATTCCCAAGTAACAACAAAAACCACTTTTAAAGAGAAAATTGGCTTTTTTCTCTTATGAGAGGGATCTCTCACAAAATATTAACAAGGCTAGATATGTATAAGCAAAACTGTTTGTAATTTGTAAGATTGATTGAAACTGAACACATGACCAATTGGCTATGGAGTCAAGATATGAATATATACAAACAAAGCTTTTGCATGGAATTTTAAACAGAGGCAAGGTAGCTACTTAGTCACAGTCAAAATTTGATTGTCTCATGAAAAAGGAAGAACATGAACAAACCATTAACACAGAGCATTGTAAAAATGAATTCTGTATCCACTTTAGAAGAAAGGTTTGGTGGACATCTGAAAAGAACAGCTAGAGCATAGTATATATGAATTCTAAACTGTTATACTCTCATTTCAGACATGAAGGAAAACATAATGGAAAGATAAAACTGGAAAAACATTCACATAAGAAGGGAAAGTACATACTGCAACATCAAATAACACATGAATCTCTGAAAGACGCCAACTTTCAGCTCTGTAGTTAAAGAAATACTCGAATACACAAATCTCCAAAATCTCACGGGTTCCAACCCTTGCTTCATCAAATGTATGAGTACTTATACAATTGCTCCTCGAGCTGAACAATAAACCTAATTGTCTAACGGTTTCAACAGTTTACTACATGTGTCAAAGTACTTGTCTATTACAAAATAGTTATGAGATAACAAAACTTCTTAACTAATGAAATTAAAAATAACATTTTATCATAAAATATATCCTTTATTGAAACTCCTTTTGCGCTGTCTTCCTTGATGTCTTCATGGTTGTAACTTATACTTAGTTGATCCATATTGTTAAACTGCTCTCCAATGTTCGGGATTAGACAAATCTGCAACAACCATTTCATGTGCCAGAACTCTGAGTTCCATGTTGTCTGCATATGAAAAATTAGGCACCTTGGAACACACGACTTTAAAATCAAATAATGACTCGAACTCTCTAGCCAATTTATCAAACATGACTCTTCCATGTTGGCACTTTGCGCATAGTTAGGGTTATCGTCAATTCCAATGCTCAGAGAAAAAAAAAAAAAAAAACTTTTGAACTCCACGTAGGTGCTTCTTAGAATTTTTTATGTTTCATAACCACTGTGCGTCTCCTGTAATTTATATCGTAGATTTGTTTTTCTTTGAAATATGAGCCTTTCATGCGCAAGATCTCAATACCGAGACTCAACATTATCACCCTGCACAACTTGATTGGGCAGAATCAATATCAACCATTGATCTGCAATCTTCCTTCATCAGAACCATCCAACTGTGAAAAGCTTTAACATTCCACTAATCATTTCAAACCTAATCAATCGAGCAACTTCCGTTTCCAGAATGCACCTTATCCATCGATCAAAACCTGACCACTATTACAACCATTAATCAATGTGGCCCCTACTACTTTCCACAAATTTCAAAATTGAATTTTTCCGCGCTAGTTCAATCTATGGAATTGTTTCCGACTGTAGATCTATCTCCGCTCACATCTTGTCTATCCAATCTTTCCACGAGTTAACCAATTCCACAAATCAGAAAACTTATTTCATCCGAGCATGTTCAATATACGGAATGCTCCAGCGCTGTTGATCCTACCTTGTATCAATCTCAGCCCTTCAAAGTTTCACCCTTTTTAACAGATTCTGCAAATCCAAAACCTTAGTTTATTCCTTGCATCTTTGATCTCCAGAATTTCTTTCCACCATTGATCTGCATCCTCTTTAATCTAAGTCATCAATATTTGACCTTTCACTTCCATTCCACTGATGAGAACATTTCAATTTCTCCCCCATGTTTCAAACAGTGGAACGATCCACCACCGTAGATCAAATCCCTTTCTTCATCCAACGACCCATGATGAAAGATCATGCTAACCCTTTAATCTAAAGGGCGCTTCCACAAAATTTTCAAATATGATCATTTCCAAACACTTCAATTAAATGATCCACAATTTCAAATATAGTGCTAACAGCTGGCTCCACTAGGGATGCTATTCTCCCTGTGAGGTAGCAAAGAACCCCCTAGACTAGTTGCCAAATCCATTGTTAATCTAAAACTTTTTATTTTGTCTTTCTGAAAGAAATATAAAAACTAAAAGATGGCTACCCCTTCCGATCTTAGGGCCTTTTCTACGGGCTTCAAATATTCTTGCTCACCATATGTACTGATTGAAAGTAAAGAAGTATTTACACTATAATACAAGAAATTTCCTCCCCTCTTAATTCAAATAATGCTTCATAAATCTCCCATTAACTGGACCTCCTTCATACTAAGACCCATCCTGATACTGTAGAATAAAAGCATTATTACCCCTGTGTGCTGCAATGGTGTATGGGCCTACCCACAAATGATCAAATTTACCATGCTTTCCTTTGTCTTCATGTGGAGCATCCCATTTTAACACCAAATAATTCATGTGGAAAGTGTCCTCTTTTACCTTTCTGTAAAAGGTATTCTTCATTTTCTCTTGATGAATCTGTACCTTATCATATGTTTTATCTCTTAGTTCACTTAGCTCAATAATTTGGCTTAGTCTCCTTTGCATATGATTAGGTTCATCCTGCTGCTCCTGCAACAACTTCATAACTGGTACTCTTAGAGATGCTGGAAAAAGCACTTCAGCTCCATACACCAATTGGAATGGTGACATTCCAATAGCCCTGTTTGTGCTAATTATGTCAGCCCACAAAGCATATTTCATCTTTGTATGCCATGCTCTTTTATTATCTTCCAACTCTTCTTAATTATCCTCACCAAGCTTTTGTTAGAGGATTTTGCCAGTCCATTACACTGTGGATAATATGCAGTAGAATGATTCAAACTTATATGATACTTATGACATAAATTTATCATCTTCCTGGACTTAAAAGCAACTACATTAATTGTTACAATCCTATTAGGACAGCCAAATCTTGCCAAAATATTATTCTCCAAGAAATCTATTATCACTGCATTTGTAGCTTTTCTAGTAGACATTGCTTCAATTCACTTTGTAAAATAATCAGTTGCTGTTAAGATCCACTTATGTTGTCCCGAGGAGTTTGGATTTATTTCCCCAATAAAATCCAACACCCATTGTTGAAAAGGTGCTTCTACTGATATGGGATTAAGAGGGAGTGGGACCACTTTACTCTTTCCATAAAAAATCTGGCACTGATGACATTTGGTGGTTTCTTTATACACATCTGAAAATAATGAAGGCCAATAGAATCCTGCTCTCAAAATTTTATTTGTAGTTACCTTCCACGAATGATGTCCTCCACAATCACCTTCATGAAAATCTTTTTCTATTTGCTGAGCTTCATTCTCCAGAATACAATTCGGTAACACTCCACTAGGATCCTTCCAATAAAGATATTGATTTAAAATACATAATTTTGCAGCCTTCAGCTTCACAGGCCTTGCTCTAGTTTTACTTAACCCTGCAGGAGGTTGTAAATTTTGCAACACATAAATAATATCAGCATACCATGGAGAAATAGAAAAATTAGGCATCACCTGTACTTCTGTGTTCAACTGATTTAATTGACCTGACAGAAAATTTAGCTGCAGAGAATCACAATTGGAGTCTGTCATCATTTTAGCCAATCCCTATCCCTTGATCAACTTTGTGGACTTAATTTCAATGTCATATTCCAAAAGCAATGCAATCCATTTCGCTCTTCTCCCCTCCGGATCTGGCTGTGCAAGTATGCTTTTTACCACACTGTTGGGAACACATGCGACTACATGTGAATGGAGAATGTAAATTCTGAAATATTTTAGGGCCTTAATCAAAGCATATGCTTGTTTTTCCATGATATCATATTTTAACTCTCCATCTCTTAACATCTTACTAAAAAATGCTATAGGCTGTTCTTCACCTTAATCATTCTTTTGTAATAGAACAACTGCAATCGTATGCTCTGAAGCATATGAGAATACTAAAAAATATTTATCAAAATCTGGACTTACCAGCACAGGAGCTTATGAAATAGGTTGCTTTATATTCTTGAAAGATTTCTTAGCCTCCACTGTCCATTTTATTTCATGATCCTTTTTCAGCATATTAGCAATGTTCATCAATATTTCAGCAAAGCTAGGAATGAATGTCCTCAAGAAATTTACTTGCCCAATGAATGACTATAATTCTTTCTTACTTCTTGGTTCCTCCACTTTCAAAATTGCACTCACCCTATTTGGATCAATCCTTATACCTTCTTTGGAAATAATATGACCCAAAAGTTTTCCTTCTTCCAGAGAAAAAATTGATTTCCTTGGATTTAATGAAATGCCATATTTTCTACAATTAAGGAGGACCTTTTTCAAATGTTTGATATGTTCCCTGTTAGACCTGGAATATACAGTAATATCATCCATGTAAATTACTACAAACCTGTCTCTTTCATCCGCAAAAGCAATGTCCATAGCACTCTGGAAAGTGGCTCCTGCATTCATTAATCCAAAAGGCATCTTTGTGTACATGAATGTACCCCATGGTGTAGTGAAAGCAGTTTTCTCCTGATCTCCAGGAAACACCTTTATTTCATTATAACCTGAAAACCCATCCATGGTAGAAATCCTCTCTGAACCTATATCACTTTCTGCAAAATCTGGTCCATCTTTGGTAAAGGGTAATTGTCCTTCAAAGAGACTTTATTTAAATTTCTGAAGTCCACACATAGTCTTATTTCACCATTCTTCTTTCTAACAGGCACCAAATTAGCAACCCATTTTGAGAATCTCAGGGTTACAATTATTTTTGCATCAAATAATTTTTTGATCTCCCTTTCAATAATAGGCAATAGCATTGGATTAATCCTTCTGAATTTCTGCCTAAATGGTTTTTCTCCAGGCTTAATTGGAATAGTATGTTGTATAATGGAGGTGTCATACTCTTTGAGGTCATCGTAACTCCATGCAAATACATCAATGTATTTTTTCATCAGGTTCACATACTCATCTTTTTCTTTAGCAAGCAATTTCTTGGACAAGTTTATAATTCTGAGATTCTCCTTGGTACCAATATTTTTATCTTCAACAACGTTTTCAGCAGGTTTGACTTGAGGAGCTCTAACAACATCATTTTGGTAAAAAAGATTCTCTAAGGGAATTAAAACTCTGGGAATATGATTACTTTTCAATTGGACTATATATTTTCCTCCCAATGAGCCTTTCAACTTCTCTGTTTCAACAATTCCTTCTTCATCTTCATCAACATCTTGAAAATTTTCAGAATCAACACTTTCTTTTTCTATTTGGATATTTACAAATTCACCAGACAATTCCAGAAATCTTTTGATTCGCATATAATCTTCAAAAACCTGCTAGTACTTGGTATTGTCTAGTATGGAAGGCCAGTTCACAATGCCAACCTTGTATTTTATTTTACCTACAGTAGGAGTCTTAAATTTTCCAGTAGTAATTGCCAAGGAATCTGCCACTGTATTATCATATATCGGCATCACTTTGATATCGTGTTCTGTAAAATATTTTCCAAACGTATCCCACACTTCATTCATGTAAGCTCTCATTCTGGGATGCTTATTTTGATAACTATCATTCACCTAATTTATCACAAGTTCTGAATCTCCAAAAACTTGGACTCGTTTAGCTCCCAAATCCTTTAGTGCATGCAAACCCAGCAACAAAGCTTCATATTCTGCTACATTATTAGTACATTCAAAGGTCAACTTGTAAGAAAAAACTTTAAAATCTCTAATAAGGGAAATTATGTATACACCTGCACCAGCACCCACTTTAGCCACTGACCCATCAAAATACAGAGTCCACAACCCTTCTTCATTTTGATTTCTTTCCAATGCTTCATGTTCATTTATCATCTTTTTATCTTTTTTACATTTACTTGGCACAACAACTTTTGAATCACAAGGAGAACCATCATTGAAGAAAATAGATGACCCTAAGTCTGTATCAACAACATAAATATGATAAACTCCTGGCTAATCTCGACTGCTAACAACACAAGGTGATCTTTTTTCACTGTAGAATCTCTTGTTTTCATTAAGAACATGAATTGTAGCATAAGACATATCCATTTGCAAACTTCCTTTTAACTTTGAAATCCAAGATCTTGACAACAAAACACCAAATTTGGGAGGGATATTAGCCACAACAATATCCATGACCACAGTTTTAGATGGTAATTTAGTCAAGGATACTACCATGTGCTTTATCAAACCCATACATTTCACCCTTTTGGAATCAAAAGAATACAAATATTTATAAGGCCTTGTAATCTCTAACCCCAAACTTTCTACCACTCCTTTAGGCATCAAATTATGTGAAGCACCTGAATCTAACATAGCATTATGCAACACCATGTTCTTGTAGATTTAAGCTCATATAAAAAGGTGGCACTTCCTCATTATCCACATTATCAATCTTAGACCCCAAAACAATGGTAGGATTGTCATCTGTCACTTCCAAAATATCTGGTTGAGCCTCTCCTGATTTCTAACCATTTTTGTTATTGTGTCCCTATACTCCTGATTTCTAAGCAGTTCATTAAAAGGAATTGAAATATTCAACTTAGCAAGTTCACTTTGTAGATTAAAAACATAATAAATTTTATCTACATCTATGGGTGTTGTTTGTTTTAACTCCTTTATTTTCTCAGTTTTATTTTCAATCTCTTTATGTACAACATGTTCCTTTCGTTTTTCGTTTTTTTTTTTTTTTTTGTATTCATCTGACTACTTGAAGGCTGATTTGGATTTAACTTTCCTTTATTCATAATAACATCTCTACTTCTCAATTTGATCTTTCTCTGTACATCATCCATAACATGTATATACGCCTTCTGATACTATTCCAACTCCTCAAAATCTTTATTACCATCCTCCTATGCAAACATATTGTGTTATTCCTTAGTCAGATAGATTTCAGAATCTAAATCACCAAAATCATGAATATGGTCTTCAATAGATTCCGCACCATCATCATCAGCAACATAATTTTTAGGGAAAGGTGGTCTTATTTGGTGATCTTCTTGGTTCCTTGGATTCCTCATGTCTCTTTGTCTATTCTGTGGAAGTGGAGGAGGAATAGGCCTTCTAAAGTTAGGGTTTCTAATCTGGGGTTCATTCTATTCTCGATTCACTAACCTAGTATCCATAGTCAGCCTATCCATTAACTTTTCCATTGTTTTCGGCATCATTTCAAATTTGATATCATTGGATGAAGAAGCATAAGAGGTGGAGAGCATAATTTCTTCTCTACCTTTCCTCCTATTAACATCTACTCTTTGTTTTATCTTTCCACATGCCGTCATACTTGCTTCTACTTCCAAGGCATCTGTAAACCTAACATGAAGACTGGACGATTTTCTTTCTCTCAACAATAATGCAAAGTCATTATCAAAGGCTTCTGCATAATGAAGTTTTGCAGCACCAGCTGAAGGCTTAATATCAATAGGTATTGAATTATAGACTTTCATGAACCTACTGGAAAACTCATGGACTGACTCAAAACCTCATTTTTTAAGATTATTGTACTGGGATAGGACTTGTAATGGACTCTGCTTATTGTCCCATCTATCCAAGAATGCAGTTTGGAAGGATGCAAAGTTTCGAATAGACCCATCAGGTAAATCTTTATACCACTTTTTGGCTTCCCCAGACAAGCTCTGTGCAAACAACTTCAGCTTGACATCCTCATAATCAACCTCTTCCAAATCTATAAAGTCATCAAATTTTCCAACATGGTATTTTGCAGTAACATTTCCTTCTCCATCATACAATGAAATCCTTTGGGCATAATTTAAGGGAAGGTCATGTAATACTGCATGTAAGGCCAATGTAGCAAACCTAGCTACAGCCATTGGTCTAGGTGGATTTGGAGCAAGTGGTAAAGGTTGAAAATTTGGAGGATTCTGAATAGGTGGGGGAGTATGAAACTGAGAATTTTGGACAATAGAAGTAGGGTTTTTTTTAATCCAGTTTTTTTACTGGAGTTTGAAGGTTTTTCCACAAAGAATCAAGAAGATATGATTCTAACCTACTAGGGTTAATCTCAACTTTCTTTAGGTCAAATTCAGATTTTGATTTTAACAATAATCTCTCAACACTAGTTTCCCATTCAAATTCTTGTATACTATGAGAATATTGAGATGATGATGCACCAAACTGAGAGCTATTTATTTATTCTTTATTTTTATTTCTAAGTAAACTCTCTGGATTCTCCACGCTTTGCAAAGTTTTAGTATTAGGGTTACCTCTTGTATTCGCTCTCCTAAAAGCCAATATGTCGTTTGTGATACTATTAAAAAATGAATGTGAAGTCGCCAGGGAAAATGTACAACCTTCTTTTGAATGTGGAAACTTTTGCTTGCCCACATAAATTTCTTTCTTGAAACTTTGCAATCCTTGTCGTTTTTCCTAGGGTTGATATGCACTTTCGTTCCTCGGCAATGATGCCAATTTGTTAACACTGGAAAATTACCCAAGGTTGTAAAGGCTATTCCCACGTAACAGCAAAAACCACTTTTAAAGAGAAAACTAGCTTTTTTCTCTTCCGAGAGGGATCTCTCACAAAATATTAACAAGGTCAGATATGTATAAGCAAAAATGTTTGTAATTGGTAAGATTGGTTGAAACTGAACACATGACCATTGGGCTATGGAGTCAAGATATGAATATAGATAAACAGAGCTTTTGCATGGAAGTTTTATACAAAGGCAAGGTAGCTACTCAGTCACAGTCAAAATTTGATTGTCTCATGAAAAAGGAAGAACATGAACAAACCATTAACACAGAGCATTGTAAAAATGAATTCTGTATCAACTTTAGAAGAAAGGTTTGGTGGACATCTGAAAAGAACAACTAGAGCACAGTAAATATGAATTCTAAATTGTTATACTCTCATTTCAGACATGAAGGAAAACATAATGGAAAGATAAAACTAGAAAAACATTCACATAAGAAGGGAAAGTATAGAATGCAACATGAAATAACACATGAATCTCTAAAAGATGCAAGCTTTCGGCTCTGTAATTAAAGAAATACTTGAATACACAAATCTCCAAAATCTCACGGGTTCCAACCCTTGCTTCATCAAATGTATGAGTAATTATACAATTGCTCCTTGAGCTGAACAATAAACCTAACTGTCTAACGGTTTCAACCGTTTACTACATGTGTCAAAGTACTTGTCTATTACAAAATAGTTCTGAGATAACAAAACTTCTTAACTAATGAAATTAAAAATAACATTTTATCATAAAATATATGCTTCGCTGAAACTCCTTTTGTGCTGTCTTTCTTGATGTCTTGTGGTGGAATCAATATCAACCATTGATCTGCAATCTTCCTTCATTAGAACTGTCCAATTGTGAAAATATTTAACATTCCACTAATAATTTCAAACCTGATCAATTGAGCAACTTCCATTTGCGGAATGCACCTTATCCGTCGATCAAAACATGACCACTATCGCAACCGTTGATCAACGTGGCCCCTACCACTTTCTACGGATTTCAAACTTGAATTTTTCCACGTTAGTTCAATCTACAGAATTGTTTCCGACCATAGACCTATCTCTGCTCACATCTTGTCTATCCGATCTTTCCACCAGTTAACCAATTCCGCAAATTGGAAAACTTCTTTCGTCCGAGCATGTTCAATCTATGGAATGCTCCAGCGTCATTGATCCTACCTTGTATCAATCTCAACACTTCAAAGTTTCACCTTTTTAATGGATTCTACAAATCTGAAACCTTAGTTTATTCCTTGCATCTTCGATCTCCATAATTTCTTTCCACCATTGATCTACAACCTCTTTAATCCGAGCCGTCGATATTTGACACCTTTCACCTCCATTCCGCTGATGAGAACATTTCAATTTCTCTCCCATGTTTCAAACAATGGAACGATCCACCACCGTAGATCAAATCCCTTTCTTCATCCAACAACCCATGATGAAAGATCATGCTAACCCTTTAATCTAAAGGGTGCTTCCACAAAATTTTCAAATATGATCATTTCCAAACCGAGTCAATTAAACAATCCACAATTTCAAATATAGTGCTAACACACAGTTCTAATCATACCTGAAATCTGATCATGCTCTCATCTTATTGACATCAATGGCAACTACTGTCAACAACATCCATCATGCTCTTCACTTCTTCATGTGATTAAGTCTCATTATTCTTCTCTCCATTTTCCTTGTGCATGCTTGTGAGAATTATCTTGTAACTAGTGTCTTGTGCTTACACATTGTATCAAGCCTCGATTTATTTATGGTATCAGAGCTGCTATTTCTACACGTATTACAATGACTTCCTTTTATAAAGGGAATACCATGAGAAAATACCACGGGCTTCCCAAAACCATGGGCCTGTAAATCACCCATTATTGACCAAGTCATGACTTTGAAATTACAACATTTTACAAGACATTTTTTCCTTAATTTTTGCTACGGGGGTGCTTCCCTTGAACCTCCTGGACCCCCCTGATGACTATAGTGGGGGGGAATCTCCCCACACCCCCCGTCAGGTTCTAGGATCCAAACATGGCTGAAATAACATCTTTGAATTAGGAATATCAGGCTCCACAATCAATAATCTCCCACTTGGATACCAATCACAATAACTCCATCGTTGTTGCACTTGTTGGACTATGCTCTAAACCTTGGACCTGGAAAAAATTTCATCTTCACCATCATGCTTGAAGGCCAACTGAAACCAAGAAGGAACTCAATTTCTCTCTGGTTACTACCTTTGTCAACATGTCTACAGGATTATGGCTAGTATGTATCTTTTCCAACTTTAACAGTTCATCTTCTAGAATAGATCTTGTGAAATTGTACTTGAGTTGTATATGTTTAGTCTTCGAATGGAAGGTTGAGTTCTTTGCAAGATGAATGTCACTATGGATGTCATTATGCAACTTAATATTCTCTTTCTTCTTACCCAATTCCTCCATAAACCTCTGCAACCAAATAACTCTTTACTATCCTCTGTAGAAGCAACATATTATGCTTTCGTTGATGAAAGTGCAACAACCTTTTGTAGTTTCAAAATCCAACCTACTGTTGTTCCACCCATAGTAAAAACATACCATGTGGTGCTCTTCTTGTTGTCTTTATCACCTTCCATATCCACGTCAACATATCCCTATAGAACAATGTCTGAACCTCCAAAACATAATGCATTAGAAGTGGTACCTCTCAAATAGCTGAGAATCCACTATACTGCTTTCCAATGCTCTGTTCATATGCCTACTCATAACACCCACTACATGTGCAATGTTTGATCTTATGCACACCATGGCATACATTGAGCTACCAACTGCTGATGAATATAGAACCTTGGACATGTATTCTATCTCCTCCTGTGTCTTGGGACACATATCCTCACTTAGTTTTAAATCGTTGGCCAAATGTGTACTAACTGGTTTTTCAATCTCCATTCTAAACCTATCGAACACCTTTTTTTATGTACTCACCCTGAGACAATGTCAATTTTTTATTTTTCCTATCTCTTGTTATTCTCATACCAAGGATTTGCTTTGCAACACCCAAATCCTTCATCACAAATGATTTAGCTAGTTTCCCTTTGAGCACATTTATATCATGCATGTTAGACCCTGCAATAAGCATGTCATCCAAATACCATAACAAGATAATATATCCTCCATTATATAGCCTCTTGAAATAAACATAGTGGTCAGAATGACATTAATATAACCTTTTTATGTCACAAACTTATCAAATTGTTATATCCCAAAATGGTACTTCTTCGTCCGTGATGACTTTTACACGTTTTCGTCGCATGACAACACTTCATGAAAACTCATGTCAGTCACTTAAAGGACACCTGTAATGGACGAGTAATATCTAGAGTTATTTAACTTCATTTAACCTCTTCTTTAGACCATTGGAAATGTATCAAACTAAGGAAAAACTTTGTAGAAGACACCAACCCCTGAAAATGCTTGGAAGTATCTTAAAAAATGGCTTTTTTGACCCACTCGTGAGTTTGCCTAAGAAAAACTGCATTTCAGTCGCGACTCTGCTTAAGTAAACATGCGAGTATACCCTGAAGTGGCCAAAAAAATATTAAAACATGAAAATCTCGAAGTTGGGGTGGTTTTGGAATTGCTCCTTCGGTTGTAACAAATCCCTATTCGACCCTAACTCTTCAAAATACTATATAAGAGAGCGAGAGGGGTCCATGAAAAGGGACTTGGCCTTTGCATTGTTATGCTAGTGAAATTGGGACTCTCATTCCCCCTACCTTTTCCCTAGCATTCATCTCCCTTGTCACAGAGCTTGGAGGCTAAGACTCTTGGAGAAGAGAAGCAAGAGATTCAGATCAAAGGTTTCACGAGGTGCCTTGCATAAGCAAAAGGTATATATTGTACTTATTCCACTTGATAATAAAGATTTGATGCACTTCCCTTTCCAAATAATTGTCTAATGGATGTTGTATATACGTTTATGATTATCATATTAGGTTTTCATGTTATCTTGATTATCATTTTTGTATATGTAGTCAAATTGGTTTGAGGAATGTGTGAAGCTTGTTTTGCAGGTCTCTTGTATTGAAGATCAAGAGGAGAAAGAGGAGGACTAGAGAATTCTTGGATCAACCTTCAGTCTACAAGGTATGAACCCTTCTAACCCTTGAATCTTTTCTATATTTATGCTTGCAATAACTTTCTGTTTTGGTCTTTGTACCCCTAGTACGTTGGTGGCCTCGACCCCAGCCATATGAACACTTTTCTTAACAACACAAATTTTAAATACCACTACCTTGGAGCTTGATTTGGGCCATACAAACTCTTCTTCAACTTGCAAACCAAATTATCCTTCCCTTCTGTTATAGCTCAAAATGACACTTCTCTGCCTGTGACCACTTTCCCATGATTCCGTCGCATGTCGACACTTCCATGATGACACTTCATGAAAAGTCACTGAAAAAACACCTAACTTGGAGGACCTATATCTTGAGTTTTGTAACTCCATTTAACCTCATCTCTGCACCGTTGGAAAGATATTTTTGTTAGCTAAAACTTTTCAGAAGACACCAAAGTCTGAAAATGCCCAAAAAGACCTCAAAAATGAGTTTTTTTTGTCTATATGCGACTTGCCTTAAGGCAAACCCGCGTATGATACGCGAGTTGCTCTCTGTAGTACCCGCGTATGCTATGTATACGCGAATTTCTGTACTAGCAACCAGCGTATAATTTTCGTGTACGCGACTGTCCAGTTATGCAACCCGTGTATGCCTTTTAAAAATGTCAAAAACACGCCTTTTGAATTTCGGGTAGTTTGGGTAGTTATGCAACTGACTTCTTCAGTTGTAACTACTTTGTCTTCGCCCCTAACTCTTCCTTAACCATATAAATAGAGGTAGGGAGGTCCATGAGAGAAGACTTGAATTTTTGCATTGTTATGCTGGAGGAATTGGAGCTCTTTTTGCCCACACCTTTGCCCTAGTGGTCATCCCCTTGTGTTGCAGAGCTTGGAGGTTGAGTTCTTTGGAGAAGAGAAGCAGCAAAACCGGATCAAGGTTTCGTGAGGTGCCGAACTTGAAGAGAAGGTATACTTGTACTTGTTTTCAAGATTAATAAAGATGTGATGTCCTTCTTCTTCCCCAAATCATTGTTCAATGTGTGATTGGATTTCTGTTTATGATCATATGATGATGTTATTCAGATCATTAGTTTATGTTTATTTGATTATCATTGTTTATATGTGGTCATAATGGTTTGAGGAAGGTATAATTCGTTTTGCAGGTATCTTGGAGCGTGAGGAGCAAGAATAGGATTAAAGAGAAAGCTTGGACCAGCCTTCGGTTAATCAGGTGTGGACCTTTCTTATCTCTGGAACTTGCTTATATATGCTTGCTGAACATTATGCATCTCTCTTTCAACCCCAGTATGTTGGTGGCCTCTTAAACCCTAGCCATAGGATACTTTCCTTTACAACAAAACTCGCGACTCCGCTAGGGATAGCCTTGTCTGTTTGGGGTTTCTCTTGATTTCTTTCAGCCTTTTGCATTGTTTCAGGTCCTTCTTGCCATTTAGGAACACCTTATAGGTCTGATAGAACACCTCCTCTGCCTTCCTAAGGTAGTTTTTGACCTTTTTGTGAGTTTTTCCACCCATACGCAACTTGCATGACTGAACAATCGTGTGTCTGGTTTAATACACACGACTGTGTATACTGTCAACTTGCGTATGATATGCGACTTGTCAGTTATACAACCCGCGTATGCTTGCATACGTGGCTTGCTATATTAGCAACCCGCGTATGACACGCGACCTATCAGTAGCACAACCCGCGTATGCCCCTAAAACAATGTTTTTTCCTCATTGTTGTTTTTTCTGCTGTTGTGGGCTGTTTGGTAGGTCTTTTGGTGTCCTCTGCAAGTGCATGACTCTAGGGAGTTAGTGTCATCCCTTTTTGGTTGTTCTTTATCTATGTGGTAAGCCTTTTTATAGCATTAGGGTTTGTTCTTTGCTCTTCCCCCCACCTCCTTTGCTTGGTATGATTTTGGGCTTATGTTTCTGGTCAGCCTTTGTTAGTGATCTTTGTGAGTTCAGAAGCTTGTTGGTGTTGGTCTCCTTCTTCTTTTGTTGGTTAACTTCACCATGCCAAAATAGTTGACTTGTCTCTTATGCAAGCCTTCCTTCCAAGTAGGGTTTATACTGACTTTAGGGCATTCTAGAGTTTGTTTGGTGGTTGCATAGCAAAGTTCCTTTTGCTTTGTTCTTGTTATCTGCATACTTTGCTTTGTAGGTAGTTTTTCTTTTGCATTTATAAAAGAAAATTAAAAAGAACGTATACTTGTTTTTGCTGCTTTCCCCCCCTACCTCCTTCTTTGGCTTGACCTTGTTGGACAAGGTACTGAGCAACCTCTGTTTGTTGGTTTAGATTGATTCTTGGGACTTCTTGATCTTTGTTTATATCAGTCTTATTTGCTCAGTCTCTTCATTCCAAAGTTGTTGGCTTGTTTACCTTTGTAAGCTTTCCTTTTAAGAGAGGTTGATATCTAACTTTAGGGAAACCTAGGGTTTGTTTGTGGGGTGTAGAGTAGTTGTCTATTTGCTTTGCTTACAGTACTTTCTTGCATTAGTTGATAGGTTGTTTTTCTTTTGCATTTATAAAAGAAAAAGACAAAAGCACATGTTTGCTTTATATGCATGTAGATTAGGTTTTTAGTCTAGATTGCATGGCATATCATTGTTTTTGAAAAATAAAAAGAATTTGTTCTTTTGTGGCTTTCAAGTTTTCTATTTGAAAAATAAAGAGAATAGTTTTGGCTTTTGCATTTCATATCGCTTGCTTAGTCATTTTGTTTCAACTTTGAGTTAAAACACCACATAAGTTTCATGCCATTTACCCTCTGACTAAAAACAACCCTTAAAATAAATGATATAATTTAAAAATTACTAGTAAGTTTTATTTTATAGGGTCATACACCAACTAGCTCAGGCTAGACTTGTGGATTAGGGAGTTTTAACTCTCCACAAGTATTTAGATTTCAGACGTAGTTGGCCAATCACTAGGTAAATCCTTTTCTACGTTGATTGTATCTAGGAAGCTCCTCTCAAACGGGAGTTAAGCACGAGGCCGCATGGAGACTTGGACTGAGGAGATACCCCTCCGATTCCTTGTCAAAGCATAGACCAAGGTTTTTATGCATCTGGGGATTCTGTCTTAGACAGGGTTTCGGGCTCAGCTACCCTGCCCATGCGTACGAATCAGGCTTGTGACTGTCCCCCCAGACTGTCAATATAGTTAAGGTAGCCTTTAGTCTCTTTGACATATAGGGTTCATACACAGGTACACCGGAAGGCTATTTCTGGTTGACCTTGGACGGACTTGGAAGGTAACCCCGGTAGAAAGTGTGGGAGGGCGGTGGGTGATTCCTCCGCTTGTGCCTAAGAACATCTATAGGGACGCCAAGTAACTGTCTCTCAGCTTTCTTTTGGAAAGTGTATCTTATACCTGTTTGTCTGTTTGGCTTTAGGAATTTTTAGTGAGTGCTGTGTGGTTTGTCTGTACTTAGTGTGCCTTTAGGTGTGTGCTTTGTAATTTTGGTTTCCTATCAACCTCAGGTTTTGTCTCCTAGTTCGAAACTATGGCTAACACCCCTTTGAACACCAACCAAGAGATCCCCATGATGGGAACTCCTTGTACTATTCCTCTCACGGGGAATGCTGGTGTTCCCTTGATGGCCACCTTGAATCTTCTTGGATTCACCCTAGGGCTACCAGTGTGGTTGTTTTCCACTCCAACTGTCCTGAATTCTCCTGATGCTTCTCAAGTAAGCTCTTTATATCAAAGGCATCAAAACACTGCTTCCCCTTCACCTGTAGTTGATTCTCCTCCTCCTTTTGCCTCATGCGGCGAAAGTACTGATACTAGTAACTGACAGTCTAAAATGAGTAAAAGAAGGAGGAATAGGAAGAAGGCACATAAGCAAGGGGGCACCCATTCAACCTCTGCAAGTCAAGTTGAACCTCACCACCCAGCCTCTGTGGTTCATGCTAGGGGAACCCATCCAACCTCTGCAGGTCATGTTAGATCTAAGCACTCAACCTCTGCAAGTCAAGTTGATCTTCACCATCCAACCTCTGTTGATCATGCTGGTGGGATCCTTCCAACCTTTCTAGATCACGTTGGATCCAGTCACTCAGCCTCTGTAGTTCATGCTAAAGGCACCCGTTCAACCTCTGTTGTTCAAGTTGAACCTCCCCTTCCAACCTCTGTAGTTCATGTTGGATCCATCCACCCAGCCTTTGTTGTTCATGCTGGGGGCACACACTCAACTGCTGCAAAGCATGTTGATCGTAACCACTTAGCCTCTGTTGTTCATGTTGGTGGTGCCCGTCCAACCTCTACAAGTCATGTTGGACCCAGTCTCTCAGGCTCTGCAAGTCATACTAGGGGCAGTCTCTCAGCCTCTGTGGCTCATGCTGAAGACAATCTGTCATCCACTGCGAGTCATGTTGACACTGTTGAAAAGACTACCCGTTCAAAACACAAGCCCAAGTTTCCTTGTAAGCTTTGTGAGGGAGATCACCTTACTTATAAATGCCCTTCTATTGTGGAGGTGCGAAGAGTTTGGATTCATGGTCATCCCGTTTTTTAACATTCCGAAGCTTTTCAACAACCAACCTCTCTTAGTCAGGTTGGACCCAGTCACCCGGCCTCTGTTGTTCATGCTGGGGGAAAACTCTCATCCTCTGTAGGTCATGTTGAGAGCAAACAGTCAACCACTGCTAGTCATGTTGACACCGTTGAGAAAACTGGTCATTCGAAGTGCAAACTTAAGTTACCTTGTAAGCTATGCGAGGGAGATCATCTTACTCACCTGTGCCCTGCTATCGTGGAGGTGCGAAGATTGTGGTCCAAGACTCAAGAATTTCCTTCTCTTTAACAACCTATAGTTTCTCAACATCCTACTCAACCTTTGGTTGATGAAGTGGTTGAACCAATCTCAGGTTTGTTCGATCCCACTCTTCTTTGAGAGAATGATCCTGATGTGATTGAACCAATGTCATCTTTGGTCAATCCCACTCTCCCGTCGGAGAGTGACTTTCACGAAGTGGTTGAATCAATGCCATTGTCGATCAATCCCACTCTTCCTTTGGAGAGTGAAGATGTGACTTCTTCATTGATAGTTCAGAACTTACTGAACAAGGCAGCACTGAACTTGCTTCGGATTAACCCCCACCAAGCTCTCGGATTGCTTCCTTTGATTGGGATAGCCTAGTTGAGCCGCGCCTTCCTTCTAATGCACCTTTTCAGATAAAGGTCAAAGTTGAACCCTACACGATTGCTCATTGTATTGTTGATGAAGGAGCCTCAGTTAGTATTTTGTCTGCTCGTGCTTGGCGAGGCAAGGGATCTCCCAGCCTTGTGTTGACTGCTAGTCAGTTACTAGCATTTTATAGAAGAACTTGTATAGCCTTGGGAATTCTTGCTCAAACACTTGTTACTTTGGGTGGGAAGACCGTCTTAGTTGACTTCATGGTGATAGAAGACCCCTTGGACTTCAATATGCTCCTTGGACGTGATTATGTCTATGCCATGCAAGCTGTGGTGTCAACATTTTTTTGTGTGATGTAATTTAATCATGGAGAAGGAATTGTCACTATCGATCAGTTGGATTTTCTTGATTCACCTCCTGACCCAACTAGAGACCAGGTTTTTCCTTTATTGATTCCCAGTGTTTCTACAGACACTACCCCGCCACAAGTGAGCTATGTGGCCTCTTGTCCTTTGCGTTCAATTGCTACTGAGAAGTAGCCTCTGTTTTCATGCTTACCTTCTTGGGACTTGGTCCCAGCAGTTGACCGGGTCAGTCATCCTATATAGACTGTAGAGCCTTCTCTCCACTCTGTCAATCCATTTGAAATTTTAGACATGTGTCCTATCTCGGATGATCTCCTTCCTTCGGATGAAGTCTTCCTAGAGTCTTTGATACAGTCTGATCTTATGTTGGATGTTGGTTCAGTTGCGACTAAGTCTAACCCTAATTTGCCTAGTAAGCCTGACCTTTCTTCTTATGTTGGTCTTGTTGAGTCTTTTGACTCTTCTTTTGAACAGCAAGTCAGTGATCCTGATGAGTTTGATTTTTCCTATGATTTTTTCAACTCTCGTGATATTGAGTTTGTTCCTGCAGACTCTATCTCCCTTGTTGATCTTTGTTCTCCTTCTGAGGTTGATCGTACTGATTATAAACCCTTGAGCCTTGGTTTTACCTTTTGTAGAAGATAACAAAGTCACAAGTGTTTCTTCCAAAGTGACCCAGATCAGATCGTTTTTTCTGAATATGATCCTAATGTTGTTGTTTCTTGGAGACAGGATTTGTAGTTGGATTCACAACTGCTTACTGGTCTCACCTTGTTTTTCAAGTTGGAATTGCATTTGCATGTGCCCTGCTCGTGCTTATGATCCTGATGCCAGCTTCCACGCTTTTAGCTCATTGTATAAGCTCTCATATTTGTTCTCATCGTTGCTAAGCCTTGTATCATTTTTCCTTTGCAACTTGACACCCTTTACCTTGAGGAGACGTTCCCCGAGTGTCCTTATCTTTCTCACTTTCCTTGCATTATGCATAGGTTTGTTCCTTGTGCTTGGAACTAGTTTCGCCTGTCTATGACACTCATCTCCTCGCATTTACAGCATTCTTTCTGCTCTCCTTCGAGCTCGTTAAAAACAATAAGGAGGTCGCGAGTTGACTTTTCCGGACTCGTTAAAACTTCACGGGAAAGATTTTGAGTTTCTTTAGGCCCAGGTCTGACTCCTCAAAATAGACTTGACTGCCGAGTAAACTTGTCCATTCAGGCTCGTTAAGAATATGTGAATGGGCATCCACATTGGTGGTAGGTTATCTCTTTCTCGGACCATGTGGAATAATATGAGAAAGGAACACTCTCTTTTCTTTTGAATTGAGAAGAGTATTCTCAGGCATAGGTTTATCACTTTTTCGGATCTGAGGGACTAAACTTACGGAAAAGGAACCCCCGGTATGAGCTTAGTTTTCTCTTTTTCGTGCTCTGGACCAAAACATGAAAAATATTCTGAGTGTACTTTATGTCTTTGTCATGCTCGTTAAACCCTAAAGAACAAAGCATCGAGTTTATTGTTGTAAGTCCCATTTCTCGTAATCAAATGGATCTTTCTGATTGATCTTGCCTTCCTTCACACTCGTAAAACTCAGGCTATATGCTGCTTTTGAAGGAGCGTTGGGTAGGTGGTAATTTAACCTTTTTCGGACCTTCCTGACTAAGTATGAAAAATGTGCGCCTTTTCTTCTTCGGAATTTAAGAGAGTTCTTCTTTGGTATGTTTTATACTTTTTCGGCCTTAGGAGACTAAATTGTACGAAAAAGCACCCCCCTGGAGTCTTCTTTGGAGTTTTCAGACTCTCTAAACTATGAAAACACCGTCGAGCATGTACTAGTTCGGGCTCGTAAAATCCATGAACCAGTGCTTTATCAAGCATTCTTCTTTCTTTTCTTCGAGCTTGCCAAAAATGAAGATGGTCCCGAGTTTGCTTTCTTGGAATCGTTAAACCTTTACAAGAAAGAGGGGAAGGGAAGTTCATTCACATTTTTTTTACATCATGGAAGCAAGTCTTGTTTCCTTGAACACAACACCAGTTTTGAGTCTATCAACAGTTGGGACCTAGTATTTTGACCTTATCCCGATTCAGAGTTTCTTACTCCTCCAGTTGGTCTCTTTTCCAATTATATGGGGAATCTGTCAATGTCTCCTACATTGCAGATTTGTTTCATTGGTCCTTTTGTGTCAAAATCTACCTAAGTCACTTTTGTGTCGTGCTCACTGTTCAAGGATTAAACCTTTGTCGACCATTCTGTAGTTGCCTTGACCTTTTGTGTTGGCCATTCCCTGCTATTAGTTCATTACATCATGTCTTCGACGTTCCTTGTCGTGAAATTCAGTACCACTTCCAAATCCAATTAGTCTTTGACTTACCTTGTGTTGGATGATGAAGGATGCCTTAATGCCTTCCTTCCAACAGATCTCTTCCTATCGACTGCAACACATCTTGCTTTGGGAATGAGATTTAGAGTTTTATGACAGTACCTTGGGGATTGTTGTCATCAGTGGCAATTTCCCTCGCTATTGGGTAGTGGGAATACCTTAATGTCTCATACTCAATGGATTCTTCAAGTGTTTGACTTCAAGTCCTTGTAATCACACTTGTTAGAATGTACTTGGTACCTTGGGGACCATTTTCATTAATGGTGGTTTCCCTCGTGTTTGTTAATGGTTTTCATTATTGACCGGTAATCAAATAGTTTCCTCCATGTTCGACTTCAACTCCTTTATTCGCATGGTTTGGATTGAAGACCTTGGGCTGACAGTAGCATTATCATTTTTTGCTATTGCCCAAGTTGCGCAAGACCTTGTTACACTTTATATGACATTTTGCTGAGACATAGATCCACCTTGTATTTTTGTGGCTATGATCGATTGTCGAGTATGGATACACCTTGTTCATTTGTGGCCATGGCTCCTTTAGATTTCATATGGCGCCTTTTTGCATATTGAGCGACCATGATAGTTTCATCAGTTATACATATGTTGGATCCACCTTATATATTTATGGCGATGTTTTGTATATGGACTTGTATGTCCCAGAGATCAGTTTTTCTGACATTTATCTCGCTTTCAGGTACCTTTGTTCGAGCCTTTCGATCTTGGATTCTCTGCTCTCTCCATACTCAGATGTTTCCTTTATAATGTATTTCGGCTATCGTCTTTCCCTCTAACCTCACACATTAGGGGGCATCTGTTATAGCTCAAAATGACACTTCTCTGCCTGTGACCACTTTCCCATGATTCCGTCGCATGTCGACACTTCCATGATGACACTTCATGTAAAGTCACTGAAAAAACACCTAAATTGGAGGACCTATATCTTGATTTTTGTAACTCCGTTTAACCTCATCTCTACATCGTTGGAAATATATTTCTATTAGCTAAAACTTTCCAGAAGACACCAAAGTCTGCAAATGCCCAGAAAGACCTCAAAAATGAGTTTTTTTGTCTATACACGACTTGCCTTAAGGCAAACCCGCGTATGATACGTGAGTTGCTCTCCGTAGTACCAGCGTATGCTATGTATACATGACTTTCTGTACTAGCAACCTGCGTATACTTTTCGTGTACGTGAATGTCCAGTTATGAAACCCACGTATGCCTTTTAAAAATGTCAAAAACACGCCTTTTGAATTTTGGGTAGTTTGGGTAGTTATGCAACTGACTTCTTCAATTGTAACTACTTTGTCTTCGCCCCTAACTCTTCCTTAACCATATAAATAGAGGTAGGGAGGTCCATGAGAGAAGACTTGAATTTTTGCATTGTTATGCTGGAGGAATTGGAGCTCTCTTTGCCCACGCCTTTGCCCTAGTGGTCATCCCCTTTTGTTGCAGAGCTTGGAGGTTGTGTTCTTTAGAGAAGAGAAGCAGCAGAACCGGATCAAGGTTTCGTGAGGTGCCGAACTTGAAGAGAAGGTATACTTGTACTTGTTTTCAAGATTAATAAATTTGTGATGTCCTTCTTCTTCCCCAAATCATTGTTCAATGTGTGATTGGATTTCTGTTTATGATCATATGATGATGTTATTCAGATCATTAGTTCATGTTTATTTGATTATCATTGTTTATATGTGGTCATAATGGTTTGAGGAAGGTATAATTTGTTTTGCAGGTATCTTGGAGTGTGAGGAGCAAGAATAGGATTGAAGAGAAAGCTTGGACTAGCCTTCGGTTAATCAGGCGTGGACCTTTCTTATCTCTGGAACTTGCTTATATATGCTTGCTGAACATTGTACATCTCTCTTTCAACCCCAGTATGTTGATGGCCTCTTAAACCCTAGCCATAGGATACTTTCCTTTACAACACCTTTGACCTCATACCCATGTGGATGCTACATATAAATATCTTCCTCCAAATCCCCATGGAGAAAGGTTGTTTTTACATCTAATTGTTCAAGATGCAAATATTGTACCACCACTAGTCTTAAAATAGTCCTAATTGAAGTCATTTTAACAATTAGAGAAAACATTTCATCAAAATATATACCTTTCATTTGTGTAAGCCCTTTTACCACAAGTCTAGCCTTATACTACTTCTTGCCTCCTTGTTCTTCATTCAACCTATAAACCCATTTATTATGCAATTCTCTTTCACCTATAGGAAACTCAACCAAATGCCAAGTTAGGATTCTTACCAATGAGTCCATCTCCTCATTCATGCCTTTCTCCCACTTCTTTCTAGTTTCCACCTGCATTGTTTCTTCATAACATCCTGGTTCACCAGAATCAGTCATCAATACAAAATACTGTGATGGAGAGAATCATTCAAGGGGTCTACTTAACCTGGTATATATTGTTACACTTGCAGGAGTTCAAGGTACCTCCTGATGTTCTTGATTTTCTGGTACCTTTGGAACTTCATTTTCTTTGATTTCATCAAGCACTATGTACTCTGGTCTAGCATTCAGATTAGGCTGATCTAATAGATATTTTAGACCTTTATTATCTGTTATTAGAATAAAATTTCTTCCAATTAAATGATGACGCCACATATTTAGAGCATGTATAACAACAACTAATTCCAGGTCGTAATTTGCATAATTCTTTTCATGAATTTTTAATTTCCTAGACTCATAAGCGATAGCATGCCCTTCTTGAGTCAATACTCTGCCTAAACCATCATTGCAGGTGTCAGTACACACTACAAAATCTTTATTTGGATCAGCTATTCTTAAAATAGGTGCGCTGGTTAATAAAAATTTTAATTTTTTAAATCTCTCCTCCCACTTTTGATTCTAGTCAAATTTCTTTCCCTTCTTCTGTAAAGAGGTTATTGGATTTGCGATCCTCGAAAACCCTTCAATGAACCTCCGGTTATAATTGGTAATTCCCGTGAAGGATCGAACATCAATTACATCTTTAGGAACTGGCCACTCTTCAATCGCCTTTATCTTTTCGGGATCCACCGAAATTCCTTCCTTAGTCACCACATGACCTAAGTAATAGATTTTATCCTTAAAGAAATCGCATTTACTAAACTTTGTAAAGAGTTGATGATCTCGTAACTCTTGCAAAACAATTTTTAAATATTCCTTATGTTCTTTTTCAGATTTCGAATAGATTAATATGTCGTCGATAAACACGACCACAAACTTGTCTAGATATTTATGCATTACATTATTCATTAAACACATAAAAATAGCTGGGGCGTTAGTAAGCCCAAATGGCATGACGACAAACTCGTAATGGCCATATCGCGTCTTAAAAGCTGTTTTAAAGATGTCTTCATCTTTAGTCCTAACTTGGTGATATCCAGACCTTAAATCAATTTTTGAAAACACAGTAGCTCCACGTAGTTGATCAAATAGATCATCTATGCGAGGCAACGAGCATCTATGTTTTATAGTCATCTTATTCAGCTGACGGTAATCTATGCAAAGTCGCAGAGTTCCGTCCTTGTTCTTAACGAAGATGACAGGTGCCCCTAGGGAGACACACTGGGTCGAATATATTTCTTGTCAATAAGCTCTTTTAATTGTGACTTAAGTTCAGTAAGTTCAAGTATGTTCACCTGATAAGGGGCCTTTGAGCTGGGTACTGCACCAGGTACCAGCTCAATGGTAAAATCTAGTTCCCTTTTCAGAGGTAGTCCTAAAATCTCTTCCAGAAATACATCTGCATACTCTTTTAAAACTGGTATATCTTCCAATTTTAATTTATCTGTATTATTTAGATTTTCCTCATTAGTTACTGTTACTGCATATGCCTTACAATCTTTCCTAACAACTCTCTTAAGCTGCAGAGCAGAAGTTTGCCTTATGGTTGTTTTTCTAGGGATTCCCTTTGCACTTATTGATTTTCCATCATTATTTATACAAGTAAAGGTCTTATCATAACAGTTTAAGATCACCCTATGTTGCTCTAACCTATCCATAGTGATTAGTATGTCATAAGAACCAAGAGGTAATACATTAAGCTTTATAAAAGTTTCAAATTGATCCATAACTACAGCACAATTCTTTACAAAACAAGTTACCTTCCTTTTTGCACAAGTAGCTAACTGAACCAACCAAGAAATTTCAAATTTTTCAACAGGCAGCTTACTTTTTTCTACCAATCTAGGTGAAATATAACTTAGACTAGCTCCTAGATCAATTAAAATAGCTATGGGTGTTTGGTTTATCTTACCTTCTCAGTTTCCCCATTAAAGGTTGGCAGTTTGATCTTTTTAAACTCTCCAGAAATTTCTTCATATGGTTTATATTTTCTCTTTCTGGTATAGTGGTTATCCTCACTACTATCACTAGTAGAATGAAATTTACGTTAATCACCAAACACTTTGGAAGATGAGCTGCTTTCATTTTTAGTCTATTTAATCTTTTTATACTTATGTTGGTAAATTATATCCTCTGAATTAACTCTTTTACCCCTGCCCTCAGTTTGAAATCTTTTTGCTAGGATCTGATTCAACTCCTCCTGAGCTCTCAGAATCCTCTCATTTTCTTTTTTAACAGATTCCATTTCAGATTTTAATTCTTTTACTGTTTGTAAAAGTTCTGAGGAATCAGCGATTATGTCTTCTTGTATAGGGACTCTTTGTAAGTTTTCTTGTTCAGTAAAGGGAGATTCCTCTTCCGCATATTCCTCCAGTCTTTCCATACCGGTTGTTTAAACTCAGAAACAAATTTCTCTGTTGAATAACATTAAAAGAAAACAACATCAGCAAAATAATTTAATACACTGTTTCATATAAGCAAGTTGGGCTTCATAAAGGCCTAGTGTTTGAACCTTGTGCTCTGATTCCACATGTCATAACCCCAAAATTTCATAAAAATTTAAATTTTTTAAGATAACATAAAATGTCTGAACACACAGTTTACTAACTGTTACCGGTTAGCGGAAAATGAAATAGTTTAACATTTAATATTAATTAGTTTCCTAATACAATAACTAATACAACTTTCATTTTTGTAATGTATATAAGATTGACCTGCATTCAGATTTCTTTTAGCTTTACTAATAATTTTACTTTTTGGCAAGTAGGTGAAATCTATCTTTGAAAACTTGGGCTTACTTAGCGTTATGCTAATGCAGATGGACTGCTGGTTCTTATAGGTTCAACAGGTAACGATCGATCAAGTAGGAGTTTAATTCATAAAGTAGTAAGAAGAATATCAATTGCATGTTAATATGCTAGTAAATAAACTGTTTATTTAAAAACAAGCTCTAATGAGGTAAAGTAACTGTCTTTTATTTATGGAAGTATTTCTGTCCAATTTTAAGGTAAAGATTTCCAATAGAGTATATCTTTCTAAATCGTCTCTATCTTACTAGCCATGGAATTTATCAACCTGTAGCTTGTATGTAACTATGTTCATTATTAGGTTATAAACTTCAGTACTTACATTATCGCCTTGCTGCAGGTATTATTGTAACAACATAGAATGCCATATTATTTTACAATGTACCAATCTAATTGTTACTTGCATCCTGTAGAGATCTTACTACCTAGAAATGTCTATAACCTTACAAGTTTGGCTCTTGTAACTAGATACATCATCCTAAGATGGAACACTATCTACCATTACTTTTACAAAATATAAATCATAGGTAAATACATTATTCGTGTTATTCCTATAATTACAAACCTTGTGCATGGTTTACTCCATAATAAAATTACTATTATTATGTTGCCTTACTGATAATAAGTTGTAGTCGATAATATCTATTATGGTAGATTACATTACCTAGGACTTCTAATCTAAGATATATCTCAAGTGAAACATTATAACCAAGGTTTCTATACTATGCTAAAAACAAGTAAACATAAACAATCACAATTTGTCTTTGCAAAATAATGATAGGATCTATTATTATTATTATTGACAAGTTGAGTATACAAACAATTATCTGTAAATGCTTACTTCAAGGTCGAGACTTGTGCTTGTTTATTTGTCATAGTTTTAAATACCTTTACTCTTATAGTCAAACGCCATATAATATAGCTAACCCTAAACCATTTGTTTCAAATAATATAGTTTGAACTTCAATATTATTTTAACGTCGCTTTGCAAAGTGTACACACAAATTGTTATTTGGAAACACTTTATTATAAGGTCGACTTTGGGATTGTTCCAATGGCAAGGTTGTTATATCCTTACTCTAAGGTCAATGTTATATATAATTGCTATCAATTATTACAAGCCTCAATACTTCCGATTACCATGATATAGTTTATAAGTTGTAATTGGTGAATATATATAAATATATTCCATAGTCGTTGCATAGTTGTTTATATATCATTGCAATAATAATTTAAACAATTTGGAACGCAGAAGACTATAGACCAAACCCATGCGTGGTTGAAAGAATTGGAGGCATATGGACTACTCTCGTCCATGCATTGGTGACTTTAAAGGCCTGGAAACCCTATTCTCTTGTCATTTGCCTCCGAGGGTTTCGTTGGCCTGCGGGCTGCTCTGTGTGATTGTCTTGGCGGCCATTGGAGGTTGTTCCTCTGTCTTGCTAGTTCCATGGATCATGTTTGTTGCTGTGAGGTTCCATTACTCAATCTTAGGATTCCGAACTCGTTGTTGTGAACCTTACTACGTGAGTGGTCATTCATTTATGTGTTGGCTCTCAGCTTGTCCATAGTTTTTGTTCTGTTCTTTTCGTGGCTCGTCGTAGCTTTGTGAAGCTTGAGCTCGTTGACACTGTCTCCACTCCAGAGTCAGCGTAGTGGTCTAAAAACTCTTATGGATGATTTGCTTAAGCTGGTGACAGCTTCTTCATTGCTCGAATCCTCTTCTGGCTTACAGGTAAAGACAACTCAAATCTTAGTATGAGTAATTCCTTTGTTTATTTATTAACACAATTAGGGTTTAAGCTGTTAGAAGTTGAGCATTAAACCGACATTCGGTAATGTGCTAAATACAAGAACCCATAACAGCTCCAAGCTTTGGTGAAAAGAAAACGTTGGCTGGCTTCAGTGGACTCGTGGCCCAACTGGTAAGCCCTGAGTTCAAAATGGGTTTACCGTACTTGCAAAGAGGGTTGTTGAAGGAGATATTACAGTGTTTAAAGGCCTGTTTCGTTTTCTCGTTAGTTAAGAGATTTTAATATGATGTTTACCTCAGTTTTTACTTGCAAACCCTTGCTATTATGCTAGGTAATACTGGCCTTCAAGCTGTGTTATGTATTTGGTTTTTAATTTAGGATTTAGTCTTACGGCTTGACAATGTATTACAGTGGTTTTCATAATTAAAGATTTTGTTAAACTTGAGCTCTATCTCGCGTTGTTATAATTTCGCTTAACCTGTAAATAAAGATACTATGAAATATGATTTTTCCTTCTTCAATTGTCAATGAAGAAATTTGCTGTTTATGATATCTTTTGTACGTAAATATTGTTAATGTGAAGACTGTAGATCAGTCGTAATGTAAAATTTATAATTTTATACTTACCTCTCCAGATTATAATAGTTAGGGTTTTAAGGAAAGAAAACCTTGTGTAAATATATTCTTAAATTAATTATTACTTAGGCACTATTTCTTGTTGCTTCAGTTTGGCTATTACAGGTGTATGGTTGTCTATTAACATGTTGACTATATATTTATTTACTTGTTTATAAAAGACATTTGTCTTAAGAAAAGACTGTAAACAATCTAAGTATACGCTGTAATCTTTTTGTAAAGTTTATTTACATAATTATCAATGTAAATGGATTAATACTTAATTAAATTAATTTATAAATAGATAAATTAAATATTAGGGTTTTGACCCTCAGTTTTTTTTCCTTTACAGGTTATAAGCCTGTCTGGTAAATATAAAATAGTTTCTAAATATGTAATTCTTAGTTTTATATTATTTAATGTTTATATTTACATTTGTTTTTATTTACTATTCTGTAGATTATAGTTATTCAGGACTCTGTAAAGAAATAAAGGTTATATTTGGAACTCTGTTTATTTTTCATAAATAAGGGTTTGTATATATATAACCCAAATCTGGTTTTTATTAAACAATAGTTTTTAAGATTTAGTAATAGTTTTGAAAGATATACTGCTTGGTTAAAAACTTGTTTAAATACTTAGCTGTTATTTTCTATAACCTTTTATTTGTATCAGTATATTATTACTATAACTCTAGTATAGTTACTATTTCTTTTCCTGCATTTTTATTTAGTTATACTAAGTAAAAACAGTAAACACAAATGAAGCATAACATTGTTCTTCCTAATATTTTAAACATTGAATTAAATTTACTCTGTTATCCACAGATACAAGATCCTATCTACTATTTTCATTCTCTTAAGAATTCTTTCATCTACTTAAAGCATTCTAACTGTGCTAGAGTACGACCTGGTTTCCAGGTGTGGAAAAACACAGTCTAGAAATTTATTTTCATTCTATTTCACTATTCTCCAAACTAATTCCATTTCTATAACAATCTAAGAATACCAGAACTAAAATTTCACAATTCTGAACTTTTAACATGCATATAGCAGTTTAACTACGATTTATTTAACTAAAATAGTAAAATAAAATAACATAGAACCTGTTGAGGACAGACGACAACAGCTTTAGGAGGCCGTTCCTCCCTACCAATCTCCTGGAGAGCGCTCAAACAATGCTTCCTCAGGACCCCCGAGCCTGTTCCTAGTCTTCTTGGCTGAGAACTGGGTGGAGAATGCAAACAGTAGAGCCCTTTGTCAACTGACTAGTTCAATACCTCAGTAAACACTCTTCTCTCAGCAGTATGATCTTCAGCTTAAAAGCTGCAACTAGATCAATCAACAGTTATCCCCTCAAACACTTCCCAAATTTCCCTTCCATTGAATTTCTCTGAAGTACATTCATTCAACCTGAATGATCACTTCTCTAGAATGAGCAGCCTCAGCTCTCTTCAATGGGATTTTTTATAAAGATTGCCTAGGTATTTTGGGTCAATTTTCATTAATTGAGCCACCTACTCTAATTCCACTTTCTTGGGGAATCATGACCACAAATGTAGGGAGGTTTCCACCTGCAACAGTTGGAAGTGGTTTGAGGATGCTGCCACATGTCAGTTTGCTCTCCACCTAGTCTCCTCCACCAATTTGACCAGTGACACTCTTTTAACAGCTCTCCTAAGCTGTTGTCTCCTCATTTATTTATTTATAATAAAATATTTAGAATTTACATTAAATATCCTTGACCCCACTGGGTCATCGATTACAACTTAGCATAAAATTTAACATATTGTTCCTCAAATAATATAAAATTGTTTTTGCAAAATTGGGGCATGTGACAGACACCAAGAGATTGTACCTGAGTCAGTCCCCATACATATGTATGCACAAACTCTAACTTTTCACTCTTATTTTATTTCCCAACCCTGAGAAATCTAAGTCTTTTATGTTTTCCATAAACACAGCTCTCACAGAATTCCAAACTTACCTGCTTTAGATCTGGAAGCAATTTCCTTGAGTGAAGAATCTACATCCCCTTCTCATTCATGTGGCTAAGTCTATGATGCCACAATGTTGCACATGTTTCTATGGAAGCTACACAGATAGAATAGTCAGTATTATGAGGACATAAATTCAACATACATATCCTATCTCCTTTTTCTATTACCAATTCTCCTTTAGTGATCTTCCACCATGTTTTTCCAAACGTAGAGAAACAATTGTTGTCTCCCAACCACTCCATTGAGATCATATTTCTTTTAATAGTAGGAATATGCCTTACATATTTTAGCAACCATTCATTTCCATTATTTAACTTAATCCGTGCCTTACCCATTCCAACAATTTTACATGGTTCATCATCCCCCAATAAAACATGTCCAAAATCACCTGGAGCATAATCATGAAAGAATTTCCTATGGGGTGTAGCATGACATGAAGCCCCTGAATCTACTCACTAGTATTATCTAATGCAAGAATCAAAGCATATTGTAACACATCACCTGCTACATTTACTTCCTGAGTAGTCTCCTGTTGCTTGTTTCTTTTATTCTTTGGAGCTCTGTAGTTTTCTTCATATGTCCTCTCTTACCACAGTTCCAACACTCTATCTTTCCCAGTCTCGACTTGAATCTGCCCTTTCTAGACTTGCTAAGATTACCTGGGCTCCTTCCTCTCTCCCTTTGTCTTCCCCTGCTCTCCATGGTCAATGCATTACCTTATGTATCACTTTTTCTTTTTCTTCACATTTCTTCACTGAGAATAACTCAAACAACATCATCAAATTTAAGAGTGTTGGAACTAGGGACATGGTTACTTACAACCATGACCAAGCCATTCCAACTTTCTGGCAATGAGAACATGATTAAAAGAGCCCTAACCTCATCATCAAATTTCACTCTTACATAACTTAGCTGATTCGTAATCGTATTAAATTCATTTAAATGGCCAACAATAGATCGACCTTCTAACATATTCATATTAAATAAACACTTCATTAAAAATTGATGGTTTTTCGTAGAGCTTAGCCAATGTGCTCATCACATCCTCCATTTTATTTTATTTTGAAATATTGAAAGTCATCGACGAAGCCAGGCATAGCCGTATTGTTCCCAATGCCTTTATGTCAGGAACCTCTCATTCTTCGTCCTTCATAGTCATCGATTGTTTTGTTTTTCTGCCCAACGATATGTATAGATAATTATGGTACAAATAGTCCTCCATTTGCATCTTTCATAACTGGTAGTTTTGGCTGTTAAATTTCTTGACCCTAAACTTCCCTTCTAACATTTCTCCCACTTGAACCAGGAACCCATATTTCTTGCAAGTTTTCCAGCCAAATAGATCTTTTGTCTCTGATACCAATTGTTAGAAAAACAAGATCACATAGAAATAACAATAAACAAGATGCAAATATTAAAACACATTACAATATAGACACATATATAATGTCGTTCACCCAAGATGGGCTACATCCACACAAAAATTGTCAGTCCTTTATTATTATTTCGTCCAACAAAATGAAGGGATACAACCTACAACAACCCCATTGCACTTCCTCTTCACTCTCTCACAATCATAGAGATCACTTTTACGATGCTACAATACCATATGCAACAGGAATACCACAGGAAAATACCACGGGTTACCCAAAACCATGGGCCTGTAAATCACCCATTATTGACCAAGTTATGAATTTGAAATTGCAACATTTTACAAGGTATTTTTTCCTAAATTTTTGCTGAAGGGGCGCTTCCTGTGAACCCCCGGACTCCCCTGACAACTATAATGGGGAGGAAAGCCCCCCCACACCCCCTATCAGGTGTTGGGATCCAAACATGACTGAAATAAAATATTTGAATCAGGAATATCAGGCTCCACAACCAACATAGACCATGCATTAATTATTTAATGATAACAAGATAAAGCATAGAAAAAGAGAAAGAGAATTACTCGTGCAAATGTCTCAGTAAACTCAAGTTATAAAGCTTCAGTAAAATATGATTGCCTTAATCAATTCCTCAGTCAAAGCATCGGTTGAACTATTAATGAATGTAATCAGTTAAGTAAATAAGATCTTAATGTTCATTAATCAACATGCATAAGTTAACTAAAAATATCCATGCAAAAGTTAATAATAGAAACTGTGCATAGATGTCATTAAGAGTGAAGCACTGATGACACTTATGTTAGCCTATTAACTAAGTGATAAGCAATCAATTAAATATTGAGTTCAAGTTAGTTATCATTTAGTTCAAGTAAGTTAACATCTAGTTCAAGTCAGTTAACATTCAATTCAAGTAAGTTATCATTCAGTTCAAGTAAGTTAACATTCAATTCAAGTCAATTAACATTCAGTTCAAGTAACTTATAATTTAGTTCAAGCCAGTTAACATTCAATTCAAGTAAGTTAACATTCAGTTCAAGTCAGTTAACATTCAGTTCAAGTCGGTTCACTTTTAGTTGAAGACAGTGAACATTCAGTTAAAGCTAATTGAAGAAAGGAAGGGTGACTAATGTTTGCATGGAGGGACTTCTAGTTAGCTCCTCCTTATGAATGCACTATGTGGTGCTCTCAGTATGTTTATTGAGCCTCCTATGCGCTACCTTCTGCATGCTAAGGGTTTTGGCTTGTTATTAATATGTTAGACATATGGCAAGTTCAATACAGTTGCATACAGTTGTTTTTTCAGGGTTAAATTGGATCTCTCTTCTCTACCTGTCACATGCCCCAATTTTGTAAAATAATGTTATCTTATTTTGATATTATTCCCAAACATTATGTTAAATTTAATGCTAAGTGGAAACTAATGACTCAGCAGAGTTAAGGATGTGGAATGTAATTCTGAATATTTAATTTTTAATAAATAAAAGTGGAGACAACAGCTTGGGAGAGTTGTTAAAAAGAGTGTTACTGGTCAAGTGGTGGAAGGAACTAGGTGGAGAGAAAAAAGACAAGTGGCAGCATCCTTAAACACTTCCTATGTTGCAGGTGGCAACTTCCATACATTTGGGGTCATGATCCCCCAAGAAAGTGGGATCAGAGTAGGTGGCTCAATTAATGACAACTAACCCAAAAAGACCTAGGCAATCTTATTAAAAATGCCCAATGTAGAGAGCTAAGGCTGCTCATTCCAGGAGAAGAATCATTCAGGTGAATGCACTTCAAGGAATTTATTGGGAAAGGGAAATTGAAGGGAAGTTTTTGAGGGGTAAACTACAAGAAGTTGATCTAGTATAGCTTTGCAGCTAAAATATCTTACTGCAGTATGCAGAGTTGGTATTGAGTCTCGGGACTGGTACTTTGTTGATTGCTCCACCTAGTTCCAACTAAGCAAACCAGAACAGGCTCGGGGGTCCTGAGAAGTTGCTGTTTGAGCACTCTCCAAGAGTTGGTAGGGAGGAACGACCTCCCATTACTGTTGTCGTCCAGCTTCAAAGACAGGTTTCATTATCTTTTAATTCCTGTGTTATAGTTTATCTCTATATATGATCAGTAAATGAATGATGTTATGATATGCTGTGTTAAAACCCCTTAGTTATTCTAGATTAAATCTGTACTGTGATGAAATATAAATCCTACTTGTGTTTTTCCCCATCTGAAGTAATCCAGATCGTACTCTAGCATAGGTAGTTTGTTTAAGTACATAAAGTATGATAGGATTATAAATGAATTGAATATTTATGTTCAGAGTAATGAAAGGTTACTTTTCAGTAGATAGATGCCTTCTAGAAAGATTATTAATTTGTTTGCAGACATGTCATTAGAAATAGACTGTGCAAATAACATGTTAATACATAATTTTACTCATAGTACTGATTGACATCAGTAGGTAAATTTTATCAATTATTTTCTACACAGTCTTTATTTACATAAACTGTACTTTTACTTGGAAATAGAAGAATTAGTCTTATCATCTGGAAGTTAATAGTTTATGTTAAGAATAGATATAATTATTTTACTAATAGCTTTTCCCTTTAGTAACAATTAATTTCCTGTATCTATTTGGACCATAATTAAATAATATGATAAAGATTACAGTAGTCCTTACTGAGCTTTAATAGCTAAAGGACAGAAGTAACTTAGAGTTTTAAGTAAATACTGTAAACTATATTATACTTTTGTAGAACTGTGTAAATATAAAGAACACTGATAAGTAAGGAGGTTCTTTAACTTTGTATTCTAAGTAATCCACAATTACCAATTAAGTTAAACAAACACAAATATTACAGACTGCCTTCAATCATAACCACCATATAAACAAAATTTAACATAAACTTAAGAATGTATGTACTACTTAAATAATAATATTATAAATGTAATAATATTATTATGATTCTTAAACAGAGACAACTATAGGTTAATAATTTACAAATACAGTAATAAAAATTATAAAGTAATAACATAGGAAACCTTATCCTATTTAAAATAAAAGGGAGTAAAACCCTAGCTCATGAATTGAGCATAAATGATCAATATTAAAATATAAATTATAAATAATTCTAAGTACTGTAGTAACCTAGGCCATACTTAGGTTAATTTCTTTTAAAAACTATTGTCAATCAGGTGCAATGGCATCTATAAAAGAAACAGAGTCTATTAAAAACAGTATGCATCTAAATGTCGGGGTTTCAAACCCTTACACTAATACATTACCATTACCAACATAATAATCTTTTCTTGTGTAAACTTTGTAATTATCGTAGATAGCCAAATAATTCCATTCTCAGTCCTTTAAGGACAAATAGACTAAATAGAGAAACAACATAATTATTAACTTAAGAGAAGATAAACCAAACAAGAGTTTTACAGGTTAAATCCTAACCTGCGAATTTCATCAAATACTCAAGATTTACATCACGACTGTGAGTACAACTTTCAAATTATAACATATAAAAACCTGATAAATACTCAAACAGAGATTAACTTCATTAACTTTCAAAAAGGGTATAAACCTTAATTTTTTTTACAAAGTACAGCTCAACGGCCAACAATCAAAAACAAGTTGCAGGGAAGCTATCTTCGCAAGTACACATTCAAAACTAACTGTGAAGCCAAGCTTCGACCAAAAACACTACACTCACAAAGTGCATCCACCCTGTCAAGGGTTTGATTTTAAAAACATGTTTATAATAACCTGTAACAGCATAAAAACAACACAATATAAGTCATGGCAAGACGAGAAAGGGTATTCAAACCCTGGGTGAATCCAACGACCACCCCAACTGCATTTAAGGAGAGAACCCATCCTTCAAACCACGGGGCTTACCCGAAGTGGAGCCATGAGCCACGGCTGTTGCGAGGGTAGTATTCTTATCCTTGTACGAGCTGCACTTCATTAAGCACCTGCAGCCAATGTAAACCCTTGTCAAAATCATCTTACATGTAAAAGTTTGAAAGTATTCTCTATATCGAAACTTGTTGTGTACAAAAGAAAGGTTGTGTAACCTTTACTTGTCACGGGGAGTTTGGTGAGTCGTTTTGCGAGCAATGTCACCTTAAACTGCACAAGTGGAGAACCTGTCAACTCTAAAAAAACCTCACATAGTAGTAGGCTATGAAGAGCCGAGAATAAAACTGAAGATTCACCGAACTAAATAGACTTTGGGGAGAAGGTTTCACAGGCAGCGAAACAAAAACATCAAAAGAAGAACAACTCCACGAATGACAGAGGAAGACTAACATTCAAGACTACTCAGTGGAGGACGGAGGTAGCACAAAGTCAAGGTTTAAGGCAATGGTAACCAGGAGAATGACGACGGCCATGGAAGACGAGCCCAAGCAACCCGGGAGCAGCGTAAACTGCGGAACAACAATGCTTTAGGTTAGGTTTCCATAGTGTTTTATACTCTCTGCACATGGACAAGATTCCTCCACGTAGCCTTAAATTTATTCAACAACGAGGGTCGTGATCCATAGTTCCTGCATGGAAGAAATATATTATTTGTTTGATTTTGCAGTGCAGGGTAAAACTATATCAACAACCCAATAATTTGGAGCCAACCTCTAATCATTTGCATTATGTATCATATGCACCTAATCACCAAATTATTATCGTGGAAGAGTTTATGTTGACCAAACAAGGTGCCATGTATAACTATAAACATAAACCCGACATGGAATAAGCCAAACCCTCGCTACAACAACATATATTGTTTTATATTAAACATTATCATAACGAGTTAAGCAATGGTATAACAATTTTCTAACTTGGTTTTAATAAGTTAGATAGCATATGATATATGTTAAGTTTTTATATTAAGACTTAGTTAAGTCTTTAGTATAGTTTACTAGAGTGCATGATAACTATTACAAGACTGGGGCAACTCTAGTAACAAAGCATTAAAACCCTTGAGTTGTTCCTTGCAAACTTGAACTCGATGAAGGTTGGGAATTGAGTGCTTGGTAAGTTAACCTTAGATATACCACTCATTTTTATAGCTTGGGTATAGTAAACCCTTTTTACTTTAAGAAAATTATAAGTCTAACATTTATAGATAGTATCTTATAATAATGCCAAGAAGTTAAGGGTAGAATTGTATATGTGACGAAAACAAACTTTGGTAGATTGATGGCTCATCAAACAAGTCATTTATGCATAATTAAGAATTATAAATGAACTGATAACTCCCATAGCATCAAAACTATGAACTAGTACAAATTTAAAGATAAAAATATTATCACAAAAGTATGTCGTATAGTTTATGCGACATTACTTTGTTAATATTTGGGAGTACTTCCAATTTGACTTTACATTCATACAAGTGTCTAGTGGACAGTAAGATAATTACAGAGATAAAACTGATGATAGGAATAAGGACGATCCTATTACTTTTTCAAAGAAGTTCTTACTGTTTATAAGATAATAGGCTATGAGTACCCTATAGAAATAATTTTTAAAGGCCAATGATTATACAAGCAAGACAAGATAATATTGCAAACTATTGTCAAGTAAAACAATGTTTATGAGTATTACTAACCACTTAGACTAAAAAAGAAATACACATATCTGAGAGTCTAATGATAAAGTCACAATTATGTTGTACTGTCATTACACTTTTTCCAAGCTTGTTTATTTGAACAATTGATGAAAATCAAATGATATTACCTTACAGGAGCTGTCTAGTGTTTAGCAGCTTATTGTACTAAGCTTTTTAATTTGCAAACAAAATACTGCTGACACTAATAAATCTTTAAAAATATTTACTTGATTGATCATACCTATAAAAACTTGTAAGAAACAGTATTCATCTGCGTTAGCACGAATGCTAAGTAAGCCCCGGATCTAAAAGTAGATTCCACCTACTAACATAAAAGAGCTAATCATTAAACTGAAGCAAATAACACACAAAAAGATTTTTATCCTGCTACGAAAAATAAACTGTTAAGAAACCACTTACTTAACTGATCTTTAGGCTAACTGTTAGTTGTTAGTAGAACCGCAGGTTATAACATTTATTATTAACTCAAAATTTTTAAATTTTTATAAAAAAATTGGGGTTGTGACACTATCGCTGTGGCGATATCTCTTATCGGGCAATCTGCTTATGTGTTGTAAACCATTCTCTGCAAATCTATCTATCATACTCAAAGAATTGTTGGGTTTTTCATCCTCTGTGTTTGGAGGATTTTCCCAGGGTATATCTTGTCTCTTATGGTCAATTATTTTATGTGGCTGATTTATTCATGAATATTCATGTGGCTGATATAAAGATTCATATGTGGTTGATATGAATATTCATAGGTTGCTGATATAAATTTTATTATGTGGTTGATATAAAGTTTCAAACGTGCCAAAATTCTTTGATAAAAGTATTAAAGTTCAAGCTTCTCTGATTTTTCTCAAAACATCAACATGGTATCAAAGCATAGGGCGTGAAAGAGTTTAGTTTTGTGCAGCAAGCTAAGCCTACGTATATCTTGAATTGTTGAGCAAACGATTGCAGCCATGCAATTAATCTTCATTCAACCGAAAGGCCGACTTGAAGGAACATCAAACTCCAACACATGGAAAGAGAGAGCGTTGAATATTCTTGAAGAGCATGATATTGATTCATTCGTGACCACTGTGGTAGAGGAGCCTACCGCCAATGAAGGGATAATCAACTTCAAGAAGAATCAAGCAAAGGCCAAGCATATCATCTTTTATTCGGTTAAGGACAATCGCATGTCCATGATCATTCCGTTGAAGACCACAAGGGAGTGTTTTGATACACTCACCAATCTTTTCAAGAAGAAGGCCTAGAGTCAAGAAGAGGGCGCATCCAAAGAAATGTTGTGTACACAAAGAGGAGAATCTTGTCCTCATGAAAAGAATGAAGAAAGGGAGAAATCCTTTCACTACAAAGAAGCTCTTCCATTCAAGTGAATAAAGAAGGACTACATTATTCTCCGTAAGGGTGCAGAGATCAAGAGGGAGCCCACTCAAATCAGTAAAATATAAGTACTTTATATTTTGATTGTTATATGAAGTTATAAATCAGATCTAAATATTTTTGAGTATGTTTCATGACTGTCATATAGAGATCTATATTCCAGGACTTTGGAATTGTGTTGAGCATATACATTATTGTTTGTCTTTTATTATGATATTGTCGATCTCATGAGACCATATTATGCGATATGATATAGGACTATTATAAGACTTATGTAGGACTAATATATACTTATATAGGACTAGTATAAATCTGAAAATGTACTTCATAAGACATGAGATAGAGGGTTGTATTATTGCTTCATGGGTTGTGAACATAGGACTTCATGATTGGTGATAATATATCAGATAGAGGGCTTCATGCTTGCTTCATGAGATATGAATATGGGCTGAATATTTCCTTCATATAATATGAAATTTTGGACTGATATATGACCAATATAAGGTTGCAAAACATCACATAACATATGAATGGAGTTATGTCAAAACATTGATTTAGTCTATGCACATAATTGTGTGAACCATTGCCAATATGTTGAAAGTTTTCACGTGATTACATTTCTTGGTTATGTAATGTTATTAATCATTTGGATAATTTTTCTTGTAGGAAAAAAAAACATATGCCCTGGCCTACAAGAAGAGAATGACATGGAGTCATTCAGACGGATGATCCTAGAAAAAAGCAGATCGGGAGGTTCCTATGTTTCTTAGGAAGAAGACATAATATAAGCTCTAATTCTATTCAGAGAAATGTAAAGACTCTTGAAGGTAATGCATTTATCTTAATTATATTCATATATGTGTTATATATAAAGGATTATGAGTCTCTGTGATGGAGGACTCAAATTTATGATTCTCACATCCTAGATGTTGAGAGGGAGAAGCTAGATTTGCTAGCTCTTCGAAAAAAAAACAGTGGAACTGGTTAAATTAACCTCCTACTATGTAGAAACAATGTATGGTACTTATATTCAAAAGAAATCTATATGTAAGAATATTGGATGATTCTTAAGTTTAGAGGTGTAACAATCACTGGATAATATTTTTCTTTTGTTGAGGAAAACTGTTCAGTAGAGTTCGTGAAAGGATTCAAGAACTAAAGCCATTGACCATACACATAAAGATAAATCTAATTCTTTTTTAGATTTGTAGGATCTCATATATGTTATATATATCTATACAGGAACCAGGATCAGTTATATGCTTTACAGTTAGTACATAGACATGTTCTACAAAGCATTTGTTGTGTTAGCTACTTGGTACAAGTGTATGTGGATTCAGACATGTCTCGGTTAGTGAAAGTAAGTTTCATGGATATATGGATTTTGACTAGTATAGTGATTAAGAAAGATCACATCAAAGATGTTGCTCCAAATAGAGCATATTGTAAGGTCGTAAAGCTTTACAACTTTCCTAGTCAATTATATCCGAGACATGGTGCAAAAATTATTTGTGTAACTCCTGTACATATCCAAGGACGAGAAGTATTGCCATAATATTTACTAAGCCTCTGTCCGAAACATGCTTGGTATAATATGAAAGACTCCTCTAGTTGATAAGGGATTATTGATGTATCTTCATAGGCAACAATAGTTAAAAGTCCCCAAACTAGTTAGTCATGATGCATGACTTAGGAAACCAAGTGCTATGATATCTTGTGGAGAAAATTCACTTGAGCAGAGACATGGTCAAAGTATTGGAAACTATTGGATACTTAAGAAGAGTTATATTCTGAATTGTCAGAGAACAATTAAAACCTCTTGGAGAGGTTGGTTATCCATGTAGTGGCTATATGGGGTACTGTGATATGAAATCACTATGAAAGAGATTGGGCCTTGAAGAACATCACAAAGAACGGCAAGCTCACTAAGAACTTCTTCAGATGGTAGAATATTCTTGAAGTCAACAAATGTTGAAAATTGAAAGAAAAGAAAAGATTTTATTTTTCATGATAATTACACATTTAATGTGTCGTTTATGATGGATATGAAATCCATAGTTTCTAGTTTAGAGAAACTACATTCTGGATCGAATCTAGATGGTGCTACTTCGAATAAGTAGTCGGTTGGTCTCTTAAAGTACCTAGCAGACCTGCTTCATTTTTATGCTTGTGGATAAGAATATGTTTGAGTACCTTTGAGGTACATTACAATAGGTTCTTTATGGTATTTTGATACATAGTATACCTATGATATATAATGGGATTAGCTATGTGTATTGTGGTTAGTACTACATAAGCTAAACGTATTTCGCAGATAGTACTACCTATTGAGGAGTAGTGTAGCTTGGGATGCTACCTACTAGGGTGAAAGACTTGAAGCCTACAATTATTAGGTGTTAATAGTCAAGCTTTCTGAAAAAACCCTATGTGTTATGATAGAACACAATGAGATGAAGTTTTAATTCATCGAAGTCACGGTCATGTAAAAATAAAATTTCAATACATAGCTATTGATGAGCATATTGGAAATTTGTGAACAAGCCACTGTCAGTAACAAAGTTGAGATACTTCTGAGATAAGCTTGGTATGGCAGGAAATTCCTAGTAAAGTAGAGAATGCATCCCTTGCTGAGAGGGAGTGTTGTTTGTACAACATCAAGATTCATTCTTTGAGACTTGTGTTGTATTAAGTCAGGGACTTGTGTGGTAACAAGCTAGGACATTGTGTTGTATCAAGTTAGGGACTTGTGTAGTAACAAGTCAGGACATTGTGTTGTATCAAGTCCTATATATGTCCTCATGTATTGAGGCGGGATGCATGTACTGTGATCTTGTGTTGTATTAAGACTATGGACTTGTGTTGTATCAAGTCTAGACTTGTGTTGTATCAAGTCAATGATTCTCATAGACAGTACCCTATGAGAATGGATCTCCAATTATGGAGATGGAATTGTGTTGTATAAAGTCATGTGGTTATATAGCTACCCCTAGAGTGAATTACTTTAGCATATGACTATATGGTCCGGGGTAATATATGATCATCAATATGTATGGAATAATTCTTCTAATTATGATATGATAAGATGGATAAATAATACACATATATACCATGCATTAATTATTTAATGATAATGAGATAAAGCATAGAGAAATATAATTTGAATTGCCCATGCAAATGTCTGAGTGAACTCAAGTTATAAAGCTTCAATAAAATATGAATGCCTCAATCAACGCCTTAGTCAAAGCATCAATTTAACTATTAATGAATGCAATCAGTTTAGTAAAGAATAACTTAGTGTTCATCAATTAGCATGCATAAATTAACTAAAGAGATCCATGCAAAAGTTAATAATAGAAATTGTTCACGGATGGCACTAAGAGTGAATTCCTCATGACACTTAAGTTAGACTATTAACTAAGCGATTAATAGATAGTTAAAGATTGAGTTCAAGTCAATTATCATTCAGTTCAAGTCATATAACATTCAATTCAAGGAAGTTATCATTCAGTTCAAGTCATTTAACATTTAGTTCAAGTTAGTTAACATTCAGTTCAAGTCAATTCACTTTCAGTTGAAGATAATGAACATCCAGTTAAAGCTAATTGAGGAAAGGTAGGGCACTAATGTTTGCATGGAGGGATTTCTAGTTAGCTCCTCCTTGTGAATGCACTATGTGGTGCTCTCGGTATATTTACTGAGCCTCCTATGTGCTACCTTTTGCATGCTAGTTTTTTTGGCTTGTTATTAATATGCTAGGCATATGGCAAGTTCAATACAGTTGCATACAATTGTTTTTGCAGGGTTACATTTGATCTCTCTCTTTTCTACTGCTACGGTGATATCTCTTATCGGGCAATCTTCTAATGTTGTAAATCATTCTCTGCAAATATATCTATCATACTCAAAGAATTGTTGGGTTTTTAATCTTCTGTGTTTTGAGGATTTTCCCAGGAAATATCTCGTCTCTTGTGATCGATTATTTTATGTGGCTGATTTATTCACGAAGATTCATATGTGGCTAATATAAAGATTCATATGTGGTTGATATAAAGATTCATAGGTTGCTGCTATAAAGTTTATTATGTGGATGATATAAAGTTTCATAAGTGCTGAAATTGTTTGATAAAAGTTTTAAAGTTCAAGATTCTCCGATTTTGCTCAAAACATCAACAATTTGTCGCATTGCCTTGCTAACCATATAGAGAAAATGGGGGGTGACTTATATGGTAGGGGTATCATTCATAATGGGGGATTTCAACATTTTTGTGTGGTTCCCCCAACTTTAGGCTTAGAAACACTAGATATTTAGATGAGGACTCAGGGGCATGATTGTTTGTGGTGGGTTCTTTCAACTTGGGTTGATTGATTCCCCCATTAGTAGTTTTTGTGGTGGGTGATTTCAACTTGGGTTGATTGATGCCATTGGTTCAGGGTGTGGACTTGTGGGATTAATTCTTCTAAATGACACCATTTCATAGTGTGCTAGGGGCTTTGCATCCATCTCTGGGTAGGGTGGCATGAGGTACCACACAAGGATTCCCAAAGTGATCCCGAGTAGCGTTAATTGAGCCATTACCAGTGTTCCTTGCACTCTTGTGGGAGGGTACAATAATGGTATCTAGAACATGGCGGGCATAGAGGGGTTCAAGGTTCGATCAACTCCACGACTTGTGGGGGGCATTAATGATGGTGTCGTTGGGTCGAGAGGCTCATTCTTGGATGTGAAAATGGTGAAGATGAGACCATCCATTGAGGTGGGGATTTCAGGTGGAGGGCCTGAATATGCCTCGAGGTGGTCAAAATATTTGTACACACCCATGAAGACATCAACATAAAGGGGTTGGTTGAATTTTCCTACTATAGGTAGGACATTCTCAATATTGGTAATGGCATGGGGGTCATAGTAGTTAAGTTGGTCATGGGTGACAATCTTCTTGTTAAAGGGAAACATCATGATATGGAAGATCGATGAGGAAAATTCCTTCATGGCATAACTATAACTGCGACCCAATATGATATTGTAGTCTAGTTGAGCATCAACTACTTCAATATCTATCATTACCATTTCCCCCTAGCTCGATGTGATTATTTTGGTACAATCCTCTTGGTTGAGATGGTCACCATCATAGGCGTGGAGGGTGATAGAGGATGAGACTAACTCTAGTGAGCCCAATATTTTCCAAACATTTGAAGAAATGACTCAAGTGGATGCGCCTTCATCAATGATAAACCGACGAATCATAATGTTTTTAACGGTGACTGGGACTTGGAATGCGACTGATAAGGGTACTTGCGGGTCACCTTTGTCGAGGTAGAAAGTCACAAGGCATGAGTTTGAAGGGTCGATGGTTCCAAGTGCATTCAATGGTTCCTTTCATTGGGTTGGGAAAGATTGAAGCACTTCTAAGATGGACATGGCAGCTAGAGACTGAGTCAAGTCATCCACAATACTGTAATTGTGGGCATATTTCATATGAGGGTTATGTACAGTACACGAAGTGGAGCTTTGGGTATCCTTGGTGTTTGTTCTATGTTAGGGTACAGAATCTGCAAAGGGCCTCCCGAAGGGATGGGGGCTTCCTAGATAATTGGTGAGGGCTTAGGGCTAGTATACTCTTTGGCTTGTGTCTATAGGTTGAAAGCCATCGAGTTCATGAAAATGTTTTGAAACAAACCATCGCTTGTGGGGAAAGGGTTCAGTTGTTGAGTGACAAGACCTTGATTGGCGAAGGGATGTTGTAAGACAACTTGCTGGGGTTATGCTACATTGGGAACTTGAGGGGGGTTTGTTATTCTCTTATTCATTGCTTCCACAAAGTATTGGTAGTAGGGGATAAGCAGGCAATGGTGAGTGTAATGACCATACTCGCCACATATCAAGCAAAAGTATTTGGTCCCAAGGTTTGTGTTTCTTCCTTGTTTAGGGGGATTTCCCTCTTTCCCTTGTAACTTGGTTACCCAGATTCTAGTTATGCGAGGGAGGGGGGTTTCCCTATTATCCTTGCTTTTGGGTTGCTTGTTCTTTCCCTTACTTTTTCCCTAATTCCAAGGATTCGTGGGACTAGCAATGTTCAATTGTTCAAACTATTGAGTTTATTGTTGGAAAGAAGGTTGCACTAAATTAGCCCCCATATGAGGCATGAGGGCCAAACCAAGAGGACACATGTATGGATAATAAGGGTTATACCTTGGCAGTGGGATGTATGCTTGTTTTGCTCCATATGATGTGGATGTAGGAGTAAGTTTTTCCATTTGCGATGGAGGCACCAATTGTGCTTGGCTTGCATTTGGATAAGTAAGACTATAGGGTCCATAGTGTAACTAGCCAAATGGAGGATTTTGGATAGTAGCAAGGGGAGATGACACAATAGGATGGGTGGATATTGCACCATCATGCTATAATAATGGGTTGTTAGGTATATTTTCCTTATGAGTAAATGGACCCAATAATCCCATTCGTTGAATGTGACATCCCTACATGTGGAGAATCCAATGACCAATGCTGAGGGGCATCAAGAACGACGTTGTATAGGTACCCTGATTCGACATATATGAGATCAAAGTGTTGGGCCTTTAGGATGGCCTCTTCCTCATATTTTGTCATGGAGGTAGCTACATCCTTCACAATAGTTGGTTGGAGTAATTTAAGGAACCAATCCAAAAGAAATTGAGGTTGAATCTCAATTTTGCACAAGGTGCGATGCCTAGGCCACTCGTGGATGTGGTCTACAATGTGGGTCAAATATTTTACCAAAATTATATGAGAATTTAAAGGCCTAGGTTATGGCATATTGGTAACTAAAAGTAGGTGATAAATGTGGTGGATATCATCCCAGAAGTGGTATGGGACACCCTGCGTAGATTAACATACCACTTTGTAGTTGTATCGGTAAGAGTTCTCTAAAGGAGGCGGAGCCTCACCAAATCCTCTACTATGTTGTTGGAGGAACACCATAGATGGAACAACATGCTATGGTTGGAGGGGTCATCTCTTTGTTTCCATTTAAACTTAGGTATGTCTGAGGGAATATTTTCAGGCTTATTGGTCCATGTTGTGTCATGAGCAATAGGGTTATTAACCAACTTCTCTAAATCAGGGAGACTCAAGCTAGCCATGAATGATCGGTTTTGGGGGATTGGATGTTTCCATAGTGTTTAAACATGGTTCAATTTTTTTGGATATTAATTGTGTGAAATCAAGTGTATGATCGATGCGTTTCAAGTGGAACCTCCAATCATCATCAGGATCCATTGGAAGCTGTCATGAGTGGAGGTTCCACTCGAAACACGTCAATCATCTACTTGATTTTGTTAGGATATTTAGACACTTAGGAGTTAGTTAAGATCAACTTGTGTAATATATCCGTTAGGTAAAAGTGTGTTTCTTTAGTATGCATTAGTATGCATTTGTAAATATTCTAATCCGATGGTCACGATATGTTCTAGACATAGAGTGATCCGACGATTCAAATTCTCTTAGATTATACCTACCATTGATCTGTGGATTAACACTCGATTGGTCCATGATCTCTATTTAAAGAGCATGGAGGGTCCTTGACTAGTTGATCGATTATGAGAAGCTCATGTAACTTTCTTTCTTTTGCATAATAAATTGCTCCAAGTAGCTATTTGGCTGGGGCCATGGACTATTTCCCTCTCGAGGGTTTCGATGTGTTGATCTATGATCTATTTGTGTGAAGTGGTTGCTCAAGGTGTTCAGTCTTTTGGGAATACTCTGTGTACCCGAACATGGTATCAGAGCGTTTATGAAGAGCCGCTTTCGGTTTTGATCAAGATCTGAAATTGGTGTTGTCGAAACTTTGAAAGGGTTTCTGGTTCTAGTTTTTCTATGCATTTGTGGCCATGGGAGCTGTTCTATTGTGTCTGGAGCACTGTTTCCATTGGGAAATAGTTTTCGTTTCACCGAAAACCATTTCTGTTTGTTCCAGAAACACTCATTTCGGCAAATCTGAAGGTATAATGTTACAGTGACGGATTTGTTTAATTTTTTTTTAAATATGTCATATTTTATCAGTTTTATTATTAGATATTTATTTTTTTAGTCTCGGACTATTGCCTTCCCTAGTTGCGTATTCTTTTTGCTGTGCACCTTGCGCGATCGTGGCGAATCAGAAATAGTAAGGGAAAGTTTTTTTTTCTTGTCTTCTCAGCTACGTATGCTCTTTGTCGTGCACCTTGTGTGATCACGGTGAATTAGAAACAATGAAAAAACTTGAAAATGTAGAATTTCCAGGTAAGTTAACCAAGATCTAACCCCACCCATAGTGTGGAAATTTTTTTTTTTTTGTTTTTTGTTTTTTGTTTTTTTGTGATTTGCAGGGAAAAAAAGGCAAACACGGAGAACAAGAGAGAAAAGTGAAAAAAAAGCCCCCTTCCTCTTTCCATTCTTTTATGTACCTTTTAAATTTAGCTCACTTGGTTCAAAGTTGTTTTATTCCTTGATAAGTCTTGAGTTCAAGTCTTATCAAGTTACTTTTTAGTGCATGCAATTTCTATTTTCTAGTTACTTTTTGTAAAAGTGCATCTCACTTTAAAAAAAAAAAGAGTGAGTCACTTAAGTCTTTAATTTATTGCCGCACTATTTAAAAAGTAACATTATTGTAAAAGTGAACATCACTTATTTTACAAAAAGTGATTCACTTAAAAAAAAAACAACTTTCTTGTAAGTGATTGTCAAAGGTTCCTCTTGGGAAGAAGGGTTTTTTTTTTTAGTTGGTCAAATTAATATTTGCCACGTCACTATTGGGGACATCTTCAACATTTTCTTTGATCAAGCATAACTTCATCATCCAGAATCAGTTTTCAGTGCCATTTTTTTTAAAACCACATATTTTTTTGATCTCTTTGCATCCATACAGTTAGTTTCTGTTATTCCAGCCATTATTTTACAGTATGGCTAGCCCTTGTGATATTATACTTACAAGTTCTAACTATTTCTCATGGAAATCTCGTATGGAGGATGTTCTACGAAGTAGGGGACTTTTCAGGATAACCTCAGGGAAAGAAACAAAACCCACTGATCATGATAAGAAAATTAAATGGGCAAATAGATGTGATGAAGCTCTTGGATTGATTGAGATGTCAATCTCTACTGATTTGCAATTCCACATATCTGGAATTGATGAATCTAATAAAGCTTGGGAAAAGTTGGAATCTATGTTTGGTAAACACAATGAAATCCGGGGTCATCAACTTGAGAATGCGTTGATTTCATTAAATCCAAATGATTTTTCATGCATTCAAGACTATTTATCTAAGTATAAAACTCTTAGACTCTTATGTGAAGAATGCAAGATTAAGAAAGAAGACAAATAATGTATTTATCATATTCTTTCCAAACTTGAACCTACATATTCTGTTTTTGTATCTACATTCTATTCCATGAAAGAATCCTTGACTGCAGCTAGCTATCAAGAGCCTAGTCTTGAATCCTTTTGTGATTCCTTAATTAGAGAGCAAGATAAGCTCATTCATCTTGGAATAATTAACAATGCAGATACATCTGAGAAAACCTTATTGTCCTAACAGAAAGAAAAGTCCAAGCCTCTCAAGAAACAGAATTTTCGCAATAATAAGCCAAACAACAGGTCTCAAACCCTCTCAGTCAGCTCCTTTAAAAAATGACAAAAGAATCCAAGCAAAAAGGAAATAAGACTGAGCGTCATTGCAATTTTTGTGGAAAAGATAATCATGATGAATTTAAGTGTTTTAAGAAGATGACAACCTTAGAAGCAGCAATGAAGAAGCACCACATCAGCCTAGATTTGTTTTAAGAATCTACCTGTCATGGACATGCACTTTGTGCTTCTGGTTACTCTTATACTGCATCTTCTTCTTCTACTTCAAATGAATGGCTCATTGATTCTGGAGCATCTTATCATATGGCTAAGGATCAAGCCATCTTTTCTACTATGCATGAATGTAACACCAAGCAAATATTTGTTGGTGATGATAGATCTCTAAGTGTTGTAGGATCTGGAACAATTTCAGTAGAAAATGGTCATTTCAGTGATGTACTATGTGTTCCAAAAATTTCCTGCAATTTGTTATTAGTCTATCCAATTACTCATTCGGGTGAAGGTAAGACTGTGATAAGTACCTCTCACCAAGTTGTAATCAAGGATTTTAAAAATTCTCAAAATGTTCTTGCTACTGGAGCTGTTGATAATATTTTACCAGGTTGTACAAATTTAACAACTTTGGGTCATCACCTTTTCTTTCAGTTTTTGTTGCTCATAGTGATAACTTGAGCAAACTTTGGCATGAGCGATTTGATCACTTAAATTATCTCTCATTGCAACAACTATGTAAAGACAATATGGTGACTGGTATTCCGATGGTATCTTGCAAAGATGGTGTTTGTTTCGGTTGTGTACTCGAAAAACATCATCGGGACAGTTTTGACAAACGTGCATCTTGGCACGCCTCAGTTCCCTTATAGAGCTTGTGCATAGTGACTTGTGTGGCCCTCTTCCATCTACTTCCTTTTCTGGTTTCAAATATTTCTTAACTTTCATTGATGACTACTCTATTCGCACTTGGGTTTACTTCCTAAAACTTAAGAGCGAAGTATTTAACATGTTCTTGGCCTACAAGGCCCTTGTTGAAAAACAATATGGTCGTCAAATTATTAAGTTAAGATCTGACAATGGAGGAGAATATGTTAACAATAAGTTCACTACTTTCTGCACTGAACAAGGAATCCAACAACAACACACTATTCCATATACACCACAACAAAATGGTGTAGCTGAACGGAAGAACTGCACTTTAAAAGAAATGGCTAATTGTATGATCCAATATAAGGGACTAAGTCTTCAATATTGGGCTGAGGACATAAATTGTGCAAATTACATAGTTAATCACACACCCACTAAAGTTTTACAAGTTATAACACGAAAAGAAGCATGGAGAAAAATTAAACCAGATGTAAGTCACTTTCGTGTGTTTGGTTGTGAAGCATGGGCTCACATTCCGGATGAAAAATGGAAAGCATTGCAGCCTAAAAGTGAAAAGTGCATATTTGTTGGATATTCAGAAGATGTAAAAGGTTATAGACTTCTTCAGCAACATTCTCATGATATAATCATTAGAAGATATGTTAAATTTGATGAAAATCTCTTGGCATGTGAGCCTAACTTGGCGGGTGTGCCATCTTTGGCCTACGAGCCTGATTCAGCAATTGTGCCTTCTTCTTCTTCTTCCAACTTCCTTGACGTGTTTCCAACTCCAGTTTTTTATGATGATAGTGAGGATGAAAATCCACCTCCGCCTGCTCATGTTCCTCCAGTTGCACCAGCACCAATGCTTCCTCGATGGGTCCGTTCAACATGTGAAGCAGTTGGTGATCTTGTCGGTGATCCTAGAGATCAACATCGAACACGTTCTCAGTTTCAGCGAGCCTCTTCTCTTTTGGTTCAAGTTTTCAAGAATCATGATCCAGAAAATTTTTCATAAGCTTCAAGAAATCCAGATTAGGATGCATCTATGGATGAATAATATCATTCCTTAATGGAGAACGATACTTGGGATCTTGTTCCTCTTCCAAAAGGAAGAAAAATTGTCAGATGTAAATGGGTCTACAGAACTAAGAATGCATCAGATGGAAGTGTTGAAAGACTTAAGGAAAGCTTAGTTTCCAAAGGTTTTTCCCAAGTTGAAGGGATCGACTACAATGAAACCTTTGCTCCTGTTGCAAAAATGAATTCCATTCGCCTTGTTCTTTCCCTTGCCGCCTTAAATAACTGGAAAGTCCATCAAATGGATGTCAAGTCTGCATTTTTACATAGTGATTTACAGGAGGAAATTTATAGGGAACAACCTCCTGGATATGTTTAGGATAACTCTAGCCTTGTCCGTCTCCTTAAGAAATCCGTATATGGCCTTAAGCAAGCTCCTAGAGATTGGTATGCCAAAATGGATAGCTTTCTCCTTGACACTATTTTTTCTAGATGTCATTCTGACCCCAATGTCTATACCAAGAACGTAGGAAACCATCTCATCATACTTGTTCTTTATGTTGATGATCTTATCCTTACTGGTAGTGACCCTAAACTTATAACCCATGTGAAATCCAGTCTTAAGCAAAATTTTGAAATGTCAAACTTAGGACATTTGCATTATTTTCTTGGTCTCCAAGTCTTGCAAACCAAAGAAGGAATATTTCTTTCCCAGTCTAAGTATGCTTGTGACCTTCTTCGTCGCTTTCACATGGAAGATTATAAACCAACCCCTTCTCCCTTCCAGTTTGGAGTCAAACTTTCTACCACTTGTACTTCCCCTGAAGTAGATGCCACCTTGTATCGTCAGCTTGTTGGTAGTCTCTTATACTTGACTCATTCCCGTCCTGACCTTTCCTTTGCCATTGGTCGTGTTGTCCGTTATATCCAAACACCTCATGAAAGTCACTGGAAGCCAGCAAAAATAATACTTCGATATATTCGAGGTACAATTCAGTTTGGGATTCATTACAGTACAGGGGGAAACCTTTGTTGGTTTCATTGATTCAGACTGGGTTGGCGATCCCGATGATCGAAATTCTACTATAGGTTATGTTTTTAGTCTGGGATTTGGACCTATCACTTGGGCTTATAAGAAACAACAAGCTCTTGCCCTTTCTTCAGCATAAGAAGAATATCGAGCTATAGTTAATGCCAGTCAGGAAGCTTTATGGCTTCGATAGATTTTTGGATTTCACACAGTGAATATCCAAAAAATATAAACCATGATAGATTTGGGCCAGGTTATGCCATCGTATTTTATGTGTTGTTTCCATGAGTGGAGTATGGGGAATATGTGGCGATCATATTTGTCTTCTATGGGAAGATGAAGATGTTATGTGGCCTCTTCCTGAAGAGGAGGAAGAAGGTGGGGTATTCCCTCTATGGGGGGGAAACAAAGGTGATCCTCTTCTATGAGAGGAGGAATAAAAAGGGCACATACTCTCTTTGAAGGGAGATAAAGAGTCAAGCAAGGTGTGACCTCCCCCATAGGATCCAATCAATGTGGCTTGGGAGCAGCTGTGACCAGGTGATCTCCATCATGTACAATGGGTAGAAAATGGGAAGACATCCCTTGAGAGAGGGGATAGGCCTCATAGTCTGTGGGACTAAATTTTTTTTTTGGGGGGGGTTGTTCCTCAATGGTGGAAGTCTGGTGACAAAGTTAGCGTGACGCTAGGAACAAACACAATTTTGAACAAATGCAAAAATATGCCAACCACAACATATGCGAAATGGTGTAATAAGTGAGTGATATGTGCAACAATGGCTTAGTACAAATATGTACACATGTAGGTTCTTTTTAATTACGAGTTAGGTGAACTTGTATTTAAAAAAAATGTAAATTCTCTAAAGACCTAGCGTCATTCCTCTCAAATGTAACCGGGCCTTCCAAAAGCACAAGTGTTGGTGATACTGAGATCCAAGCAAAAATTAACTAGTGAAGGTAACAAAGAGCTAGTTCTATCGGTGATGGGGCCAATGTTCCAATCAAAGAGACTTGGAAACACCTCCCAATAGAAGCAACTGAATTTAGGAGTAACTCGCACCCAAAAGTGCTCCTTGGATATTCCCTACATGTGGCCACTAAGATACCTTGCATCAAGTGTGGATCAGTAGTTCGACTTGCATGGTATGATGTTGTCTCCGTACAACAAGTTGAGTGACTTGTAGGGAAGAGAAAGGTAGCTATACCTCAACTTTCACCTCCCTGGTCATGCCACACTTCTAATCTGGGTTTTATTTTGACACTTACTTATAGCATGATTTTGATAGTGCCCTAAAACTCAACAATGCTTAATGAAACTAGATTGGTGGGCGTTGTTTGGATGCCTATTCCAATCAATCCTACCAAGCTAAATTATAATTGTTTTGTGACCTCCCGTGGAGGAGTTTAGTTGGTTAGCATTTACAAGGGTTGGTTTTATGGGTCTTTATTGAATAAAGGTGTGTAAGGGAGGTATTTCACAACTCGTTCCTTTCCAATTCACCAAGATCATATGGAATGCAAAGTGAAGAGCATACTAGGAATGAAAAAGATTTTAGGTCCCTTGTGTGTAAGTGGGAAAACACATGTGAAGTAAACAAATTGAATGTTACAATTAACTTGAGATCTCTACACAAATGCAAATGGATATTGTAACTTGAAAACAAAATGCTAATAATCTAAGTGTGTAATGGAGGTATTTCACACTTCACTCTAGTTTATGATTCACCAAGATCGTAGGTAATGCGAAGTGAAGATAATACTTTGGGAGAGGAGAGTCTTTAGGTTCTTTCTTGTATGAAAACGTAGACTTACACTACTTTTAACTAGAGATGTCAAGTAAGCAAAGAAATATAAGAACTCTTGAATACTAGTGACAACAATGAGGCCCATTAAAAGCCTCAAGGTTGGTTACTTAGGTAGATTTCAAGGGATGGCCCCTTAACTCCCCAATATTAGGCTATGTTAGCTAATTACTATAGAAACATGTAACTATTGCAAGCTAACCTAGTTCTAATTCAGTAGTGAGTAGCAATGGGGATCCAAGATTGTTGAAAAAGTGATAAAAAGAAAATAAATGAGACAGTCGCATGGAAAACAAAAAAACAGGTGCGTGGTAGCCTGATAGAAAGGCTCATTAGTGTGCAGTAACGAGGTTACACCATGAATAGGTCATGCATATAAATGAAACAAAAAGCCATGCAGGAGAAGGTTTGTTAACATACATGAACAACACAACTATCAAGTATTTTTTTGCACAAACAACGCGATCGAGACGTTAGGATCCACACGTCTATGTGAAGGGAGAAAACAACTGAATGGGGACAAATTCATGGGGTGAATGGTATGGGCCTATTTTCCTACAAAGCATAAGACACCAAAAATTAGCCACTTAAGAAATAACAATCTAATTTATGAAAAATGAACTAAAAATAGTGGAGTCACCATAAATACTATTGAGGGAAAAATGATAGAAGGGTGAGTAATCTTCCCTATTATACTAGAAACAAGAATCTAAGGGAACAATAGTAGTTTTCGGTTAGGTAGACAAAGGACCCACAAGCAAAATAAAATTCAACAAAACTAAAACTAAGCTAAACTAAGCTAAAATGGTGCTCCTTGAGGAAGGAGGGAATAATGAGAAGAACACTTTCACCTTAGAGTAAGGTGGCAAGAGAGCTTGGTAAATGATAAACAAGAGGGAAGAGGTGACCTATGAGGGAGCTCTAGCGTCGTTCCAACAGCATAACCTTTCTCTGATTTCCTTTTTCAATAAGCATGCCCATGGATTCCTTTTCTATTCCAAGAGGCAACCATGAAATAACAAGATCCAAACGTGAACCTAATGATCCATGATCTAGATCCAAAGTACAAAAAGGGGGGCCATTAAATGAAACCAAGTATGTGAGGAGTCAAATTTGAATGTTTGGAGCTAATGGAGATTTCATGAGTCTTTAATGTGCCATGGGTGGTTAAATCCCGTCGTTTGTGTCAATCGTTAGGATCTAGAAAGGAATTTTGTGTTGGTTGCACGGGTGTTGGACCAATAATACACGTGGTAGCACATATAAATAGACAACTGGCCACGTGGTCTTGTATTTTAATTGATTTTGGACATTTTGGACTCATGCTTCTTCTTGGATCTTGTGAGGATGTCTTCAGTGGGATGCATGGTATATGTTGATGACACCTTACTGTGTAAATTGCAAAAATGTCGCATGTGTGCGATATTTGAGCGTTAACACTTCAATTGAAGAAAAAGGGGACGTGTATTTGGCCTTGAAAACTACATAGTCATATCATGAATGTTGGTTTATTGACTTTGTTGTATCATTTCACATAACACCACACAGATAATGGTTGTTAGAAGCAGGACCGCAGAGCAATAACAAATATACAGTTAAATCATTAAACAAGATGCAAAAAACACATTTAACACATTACAGAGAGACATAGATATTACGTGGTTCACCCAAGAGATGGGCTACATCCACACAAAAGTTGCCAGTACTTTTATTAGAGTCCAGAAAGATGAAGGGATACAACCTACAACAACTCTGCTGCACTTCCTCTTCACACTCTCACAGTCTCTCTCACACAATCACAGAGATTTTTTACAATACAATACCATACCATACCATACCATACACAACCCTATTACAATGCTTTTCTTTTATAGTGGAAATACCATGGGAAAATATTACAATTAACCCAATACCATGGGTCCGAAAAACTGTTGGCCAACAAATAGTGTACAGTAAACCTGGGGTACAAACACGACTGAATAACATATATGAATCTAGAAGATCGGGTTCCACAACCAACAATGGTTTCCTGAATATAAGAAGTTCAACGATGGTGACGTTCTTCTAGGAGATTATTCATTAACCAAAATTGTTGGATGAGGTAAAGTTTAGTGGTTATTAAATTATGGAAGGAGAGTAACTCTTCCAGATGTTATGCATATCCCAGGCTTGTCTCAAAACCTAATTTCTGTTAGTAAGATGGGAAATGCAGGTGTGCAGTCTGTATTCGAGAAAGATAAGTGCAAGATGGTTTGGGGAGTGATGGAACTGATGAGGGGAGCCTGTACAAGATATTGGGAATAACATACACCAATGGATATGTGACTACAATCTTTCCTAAATCTGATGATATATCCTCCTTTCTAGTTGACTCAACCATGTCGTGGTGTTAGTAGATGGGACACATTGGTGAGAAATGACTTCATGCTATGCACAATAAAGGTATGGTTGAAGGTCTCCCTGATTTTTCTAAAGAAGTAGACTTTTGTGAACATTACATTTATGGTAAATAGAGTCATGTTAGTTTCTCATCCAAGGTCACTTTTGCTAAGGAAATACTGGAGTTAATACATAGTGATGTGTTTGGACCAGTACTAGTCCCATCACTAGGAGGATCACATTATTACGTCTCATTCATAGATGATTTCCATAGAATGACATGCTGTATTTTCTAAGGAAGAAATTTGAGGCCTTTGAGATTTTTCAAGAGTTCAAAGCTCTTGTAGAAAATCATACTGGAAAAAATATCAAGGTGTTGAGAATTGATAATGGAGGAAAATTATGTGGTAAGGCGTTCGACTAATTTTGTAAACAACATGGTATAGCTTAACAAAACATAACTCCATACATGCCTCAATAGAATGGAATTGTTGAAAGATTGAATAGAACATTTATGAAGAAAGCAAAGAGCATGATCAGTGACGCTGATATCACACAAGAATTCTGGGTAGTAGTCGATACGACATGTTACCTGCTAAATAGGTCATCGTCAATATTTCTAGCTAACAAGATTCCATGTGAGGCATGGTCTGGTAAGAAGCTCTCTCTTGCACATCTCAGAGTCTTTGGGAATGATTCCTTTGTGCATATCCCAGGGAGAAAAGAAGAAAAATCGATAACAAGTATGAGAGATGCATCTTTATCGAGTATAAGGATAGAGTGAAAGGGTATCACCTATGGAATTTGGTCATAAGGAATACAATTTATATTAGAGATGTGATCTTTAGAGAGTTAGAGATACTTCCAGGGTTGAAGAAGTCAAAAGAGAAAATGAACTAGAAAATCAAGAGTTTGAAATGAATGACGAAAACATGGGTTCAGAGGTGGAACAATATATTCCATTCTTCAAGAGGTACGGTGGAGAAAACAAACAACCAAAAAGGTATAGTCCACCTAATTTTGGCTCTTATTTTTCATTATCTTCCATTGAATATGATCCCAAGACGGTAAAGGAAGTGATTGACTTGACAGAGGGTAATTTAGAAAAGGGCCATGGAAGAATAAATGGTGTCCTTTAGGAAGAATAAAACATGGGGTCTAGTCGCATTTCCAAATGGAAGGAAACCCATCGGTAATAAGTGGGTATTTAAGAAAAAGATGAATGCAATAGGATAGGTGGAGAAGTACAAGGCTTGAGTGGTAGCAAAGGGATATTCCCAAGTCAAGGGATTCGACTATAGTGAGATTTTCTCTCATGTTTCTAAATTAACTTCGAAGAGAGTACTGATGTCTTTAGCTGCAACATTTGTTCTTGAGATAGAACGAATGGATGTAAATACGACATTTTTTCAGGATGATCTTGAAGAAATTTATATTAATCAACTTGTTATATTCATAGTGAAACGAGAGGAGGAGTTGGTATACAAGCTCAAGAAGTTTCTTTATGGTTTAAATCAATCACCCAGAATGTGGTACCGGAAATTTGATATGTATATCCAACAGCCATGGTTTGTGAGAATTCAGGTTGATCACTATGTGTATGATAAGAAATTTGGTGGTCACTCACTTTATATATGTAATTTTGCATATCAACAACATGTTCCGGTAAAAAATAACATGTATCTAATCAGGGAGGTGAAATTGTAACTGTAATCCAAGTTCGACATGAAGGATCTAGTTAAGTCAGAGTAATTATGTTAAGACAATTCTGAAACTCTTCAACCTATAGGGATGCAAATCAGTCAAGCCACATAAACTTGTAGGAGTTTAGTTATCTACTGAACAGTGTCCTAAGAAGTGACGTCCCCAATGGCCTCTGTGGCCTATTGCGATCACGATGGATCTTTTTTTTCTTTTCTTTATACTTCTGATACCAAGACATTACTGTTTAATATCGAGGAAATCAACTGTGCAATAAACTACTCCACCAAATCTTTATTTGCTAAGCATGACTTTGTGCACATAATACTCTAGTCCATATGCGATATTACACAACCAATGTAACATTGTGCACTTCTACACTTATCGATCCTTTTATTGAACATGCTAAACCAGACCTCCATGTGACCCATTATGTGACTTCCTTTAACCACTACACAACTTCCACCGCACAGGTTAACCACCGCGTGGTACCTAACTTATAATGACAAGTCATTGAATTTGTGCAAAGTTAGTGCTATGCGTGCATCGGGGCTTCATATCCATACAATCCACTACGTGTAAGCAATTCATGATGTGCAATATCATATATTCAAAACCTAGATAACAAGTGTGATGCTACTGATAACTAAGCAAACTCATATTCATAATCATTATATACAACATGCATATCATCATTCATTCAAATCATATTCATAAAATGAAAATGAATAACAATAATGAAACATCACATAACACTTATCTTGAATAAAGCTTCTCCAAGCAAATGACTGCGCAAGAGCAATGTTCCACCCAACCATACAAACTCTGTCTAGTATATACTCTTCTTTCTAGGATGCCACCCCCACATTGGGCATGATTATCTTAAGGAAATGGGGAACTATCTAAATCTCCTTGTGATAGTTAAATGGACACAAGGTCATAACCAATCTATCCTCTATTGGTTTAACATGATGCTATAGTTATAGTTATATTGTCTCAACATCGAGGAAACAAGACTTCTCGGGTGTATGACTGAGGATTCATGACGTTTCACCACTCTGCTAGTCCGACTCAGAGCACTTCTGAGAACAAACTCAATCACATAGGTATTCAGTACAATTAAAGATGCTCAGGCTAAGGTTAACAATTGGCTAATTCGATACAACTCTATTGCCTATATCGATAGAGAAACGCATAACACCTACATTCTCTAGTTTCCTCTTCAACTCATAGTCATGACCACAAACTAGAGCTTAGATCCACTCTCCACTCTATCACTATTCATGTTAGGATTCCTCTTAGGCACACTGGTCGACTCTTCTTCATGAGGTGAGAATGATAGATTGGTCAATGGATAATAACATGGCTTGTACTCTAGATAGGGAAAGATAGATACACCCTTGAGAGATTGAGTTACTTTCCCATGTAAAATCATTAACTGTCTGACTAACTCACTAACAAGATGACCACCATACTCATTGACAGGTCACTGTACCATCTCCCAACTGACAAGTAATTTAAGGAATATATCAATGCAACTGATCGCTTACCCAATAAGCGATACCCATTCCCATTTCTACAAGACAACTGACACTACTTTGTCACATAAAAAATCAGACCCACACCTTCCTTTCCCTAAGAAAATAGAAATCTCAACTACCTCCTTCTTGGAATCATTAAATGATTGGGGCGCATGAGTCAAATTGACATTTGATAGCTCATTAGTCTTATCTAGGACACTAGACTCTCATCTATTGACTTTATGGATTCAATACATCCCTCCCTAACCTTAGGATGATCATGCCCCATGCTCTTGTTTCCTTGCACAGTTAGTTGTGGATTTCTTCATTATTATCATGCACATGTACATCACATTTACAATACTACTACGCTTGACCAGTGCATGGTTCTCTAACCAAATTACTTGATGATATACCCATATATATTTGAGATATCCATGGTAGGGACTTTACCTTGAGCTCCTCACCATGTTCCATCAATTACATTAATGATATTACATCGTTTACATAATTTATGTCAAGGGTTGAAATTAGGAACATTACAATACCCTCCCCCTCGAAACAACATTGTCCTCGGTGCTCTTAAAAATTGAACAAAAATAGGTACACATGCCTCATGGAATCTTCCATCTCCCATGTAGCCTCATCTAGGCCAAAGTGCTTTCATTGTGCCTTTACCTAGCCAATGGTGCAGTTCCATAGCACAACCTCCTTCCTTCCTATGATGCAAGCTCCACTTAGAACTCTCCCTCGGGTTCCACTTGAACCACATTCCAATCAATAATGTGATTAGGATCATGTATATACATTTTAAGTAATTATACATGAAAAATATTATGAGCTTTCATATGTGCAGGCAATGCAATCTATATTCAACTGATAATCTTATGTCAAGGACTTCAAAAGGTCCATAATATCTTGGTGCCAACTTGGCACAACTTCCGAGCTTTAAGGAGCTCTTCCTTGGCTTAAATATCTAATAAACATGGTCTCCAATTTCAAATTCCCTGTGCACTCTTTTCAGATTAGCATAACTCTTCTCCTTGTCCTGCCCTACTTTCAAATTCTACATAATCTTAATCATTTCCTTGAGCATTTCTGATCCAAGTACTACTCTATTTACTAGGTTTTCCCAACTTACTGGAGCTCTACATTTCCTGCCATACAAGGCTTCAAATGGACTCATACCCAATGATTACTGATGACCATTGTTATAAGAAAACTCAACTAGATGTATTAATCTTTTCATTTTAATGGCTTATCCATCACATACATCCTTAACATATCTTCCAACACTTGATTTACTCTCTCTATGCACCCATTTATTTGAGGATGGTATGTTTTTTCTTCTTCTGAAATTGGGTTGAGTTCCCAGTTTCTTGAACAATCCCTTCCAGAATTTTGATGTGAATTTCACATCTCTATTTGAAATTATTATTTTGGACAATCCATGCAACTTGGAAATTTCCTTCACAAAAATCTATGCAATGTCAATAGTCTTATGCGTTGACATCACTGAAATGAAATGTATTGCTTTTGTCAGCTTGTCCAATACCACCATGATCGAGCCATGTTGCTTCGCTATCATTGGAAATCCTGTAGTAAAATCCATAGATAGTTCTTCCCACTTCCACTTAGGAATAGGAAATGGCTGCAATAATCTTGATGGGTGTTGGTGCTCAACTTTCACTTACTGAAACTTCTAACATCTAGCTATGTACTACGCGATGTCCTTCTTCATCAATGGAAAAAAATACTACTTTCTAGTTGCTGTCACGGTCTTTTGATATCCAAGGTGACATAAGTATGATGTTTGATGAATCTCATCCATTACTAGCTTCTTCAATTATGTGTTTTTTGAAATGTATAACTATCCTTCGAACATAAGAACTCCATCTTCTTCCAACTGATATCCCTCATACTTCTTATTTGGTTTTTCTTGTCTAAGTCTTGTGCACACTTGTACGTACTTCTCATCTTTAGCTGCAACCCTACTAACTCGTTCTCTGAGGTCAAGGCTACGTGAAATTATGGCCACAACATGAAACCTTTTGCTCAGCATGTTAGCAACCTTGTTCTCTTTACCCTTGACAAACTTGATCTCAAGATCAAATTCACTTGGGAATTCTAATCACCTGGCCTGTAGGTAATTCAATTTCGACTGATCAAGAAAATACTTCAAGCTCATGTGATCAATGCACAACTCAAACTTTCTTCTGAGAAGATAGTGTCCCCACATCTTCAAGGCATGCACTATGGATGCTAGCTCCAAATCATGTGTCACATAATTCTTCTCATAATCCTTTAACTTTTGGGACATATCACATGTCTTTATTGTATAAGTACTCCTCTGAGCCGTTCGATGCAAGTGTATGTACATACCACAAAATATTTATCTGGATCTACGATCATTAGAATAGGGGCATTGGTGAGAAATTCCTTCAGGCGTTGGAAATTTTGCTCACATTTCTCAAACCATGCAAACTTCACATCCTTTCTCTGCAATGATGCTATAGGATGCACCATTTTGGATAAATACTCGATGAATCTCCTATAATATCCTACTAAACCCATGAAATATCAAACATTTGTCACATTCGTGGGCGTAGACCAATATACTATTGCCTCAATCTTCTCGTGGTCTATCGAAATTCCCTCTACTCAAATAACATCACCCAAATATTGAATATTCTTTTGATATCACTCACATTTGTTGAGCTTGGCATACAAATTGTGCGCCCTAAGCACTTGCAATACCTTTTTGAGATGCTCTATGTGCTCTTCATCATTCATGGAATAGAAGAGGATTCCATCTAGGAATACCAAGACAAACTTATCATGTATTGGTTGAACAGATTGTTCATGAGGCACATGAAAGTACTCGATGCATTGGTTAAACCAAATGGCACAACAATGAATTCATAGTGGCCATACCGTGTCCTGAAAGTCATATTATGGATGTATTCCTCCTTGATTCTAACCTGATGGTACCCTCACCTTAATTCAATCTTAGAAAATACTATGAATTCCTTGATCTAATCAAAGAGATCATATATCCTAGGAAATGGATACTTGTTCTTGAATGTGACCTTATTAAGCTGTCTATAGTTAATGCATAGTTGCAAGGTTCCATCCTTCTTCTTAACAAACAACACAAGAAAACCCCACACAGAAATCGTTGTTCTACTATAGTTCTTATCCATTATATCTTGAAGTTGAATTTTCAACTCTACCAATTATGGAGTGCTCATTCTATAATTGGCCTTGGACACTAGGGTTGCGCCTCGCACCAGATTGATGGTAAAATCAATATCTCTTTTGGGTGGCAGTATCGACACCTTTTTTGGAAACACATCCTTGTATTCTTGTAGCACTGGGACTATTCTAGCCATATACCTTTATCCTCTATGGTTGTTGACACATCAACTGGATATACTTAACAATTATTTTTGAAGTATATGCCCAATTGCAACACTGTAACTTGGATTAATGAAACCTTCTTCATCATGCCTTTTATTAGCTAAGGATTGCTTTCATCATCAAGGCATTCAAGGGACTTATTATAACAATCAATCTTGGAGCGGTGCTTTTCCATCCAATCCATGCCAATAAGAATGTCATACGATCCTAGAGGTAGGATGTTTAGAGTTGTTGTGCTGGACATGCCATCCAATGTTATCAAACATCCTTCTACCACTTCACTTACTTTCCTTTATGTCCTTGAGGTTAACTAGACTAGCCACGACTTGTCATGCTTACTTTTCTTAAGCGCACAAACTTAAAAAATATTAGGATCCATATAAATATGACTAGATTTTGGTTCTATTAAAATAGGAACAGACTACGCGACAATATTACCTCTAACTACTATTAGAAAACAAAACCACATAGCAATAACATTTACACAATTAAATCATTAAACAAGATGCAAAACACATTAAACACATTACAGAGAGACATAGATATAACGTGGTTCACCCAAAAGATGGGTTATGTCCACACAGAAATTGCCAGTCCTTTTATTACCGTCCAAAAATATGAAGGGATACAACTTGCAGCACCACCGTTGCACTTCCTCTTCACACTCTCACAATCTCTCTCACACAATCACAGAGATTGTTTACAATTTTACAATACAATACATAGGGGAAATACCATGCAAAAAATTACCGTTAACCCAATACCATGGGTCCACAAAACTGTTGGCCAACAAACATCCCAAATTTTTTTATCGGGGGCGTTTCCCCCGAACCCCCTTTTTCGAGGTGTTGTCCCAAACCCCAAAGTTGGGGAACGAGTGTACAGTAAACCTGGGGTACAAACATAGCTGAATAATATCTCTGTACCTGGAAGATCAAGCTCCACAACCAACAATCTCTCACTTGGAGACTGATCACAACAACTCCATCGCTGCTGCACTTGCTGGACTATGCTCTGGACCTTGGACTTGGCAAATTTCTTATTTCCACCTTCATGCTTGAAGGCCAACAGAAACCAAGCAGGAACTTAGTTTCTCTCTGGTTACTCCCTTCGTCAACATGTCTGCAGGATTTTGGCTAATATGTATCTTTTCCAATTTTAACAGTTCTTCATTTAGAACAGTTCTTATGAAATGGTACTTGAGCTGTATATGTTTAGTCTTCGAATGAAAGGCTGAGTTCTCTGCAAGATGAATGGCACTCTGGCTGTCACTGTACAACCTACTATTATCCTACTTATTACCCAATTCCTCCATGAACCTCTGCAACCAAATCATCTCCTTACTAGCCTCTGTAGCAGCAACATACTCTGCTTCCGTTGTTGAAAGTGCAACAACCTGTTGCAGTTTTGAAATCCAGCTTACTCCTGTTCCACCCACAGTAAACACATACCTTGTGGTGCTTCTCCTGCTATCTTTATCACCAGCCATATCTGCATCAACATATCCCTGTAGAACAGTGTCTGAATCTCCAAAACATAATGCATGATAAGTGGTACCTCTCAAATACCTGAGAATCCACTGTATTGCTTTCCAATGCTCTTTACCTGGATTATTCATATACCTGCTCACAACTTCCACTGCATGTGCAATATCTGGACTTGTGCACACCATGGCATACATCAAGCTTCCAACCGCTGATGAATAGGGAATCTTGGACATGTAATCTATCTCTTCCCGTGTCCCTGGACACATCTCCTTACTTAGTTTGAAATGGCTGGCTAAAGGTGTACTAACTGGTTTTGCATTCTGCATTCTAAACCTCTGCAACACCTTTTCTATGTACCCACCTTGAGACAACGTCAATTGGCGATTTTTCGTGTCTCTTGTTATTCTCATACCAAGGATTTTCTTTGTAGCACCCAAATCCTTCATCGCAAATGATGTAGCTAGTTTTCTTTTGAGCACATTTATATCCTGCAGGGTTGCAACACCCAAATCCTTCATCGCAAATAATTTAGCTAGTTTTCTTTTGAGCACAGTTATATCCTGCATGTTAGACCCTGCAACAAGCATGTTATCCACATACAATAACAAGATCATATATCTTCTGTTATCTAGCCTCTTGAAATAAACACAGTGGTCAGAATGACATCTATCATAACCTTGTTCTGTCATAAACTTATCAAATTTTAAATACCATTGCCTTGGAGCTTGCTTCAGGCCATACAAGCTCTACTTCAACATGCAAACCAAATTCTCCTTCCCTTTGACCTCATACCGTTGTGGCTGCTGCATATAAATCTCTTCCTCCGAATCCCCATGGAGAAAGACTGTTTTTACATCTAATTGTTCAAGATGCAAATCTTCTACCGCCACTAGACTTAAAATAGTTCTAATTGAGGTCATTTTAACAACAGGAGAAAATATTTCATCAAAGTATATACCTTTCTTTTGTGCAAACCTCTTTACAACAAGTCTAGCCTTGTACCGCTTCTTGCCTCCATCTTCTTCCTTCAACCTGTAAACCCATTTATTCTGCAATGCCCTTTTTTCTGCAAGAAACTGAACCAAATCCCAAGTCTAGTTTCTTACCAATGAGTCCATCTCCTCATTCATGCCTTGCTCCCACTTCTTTCTAGTTTCTACCTGCATTGCCTCTTCATAACATTTTGGTTCACTAGAATTAGCTATCAATAAATAATACAGTGAAGGAGAGAATCGTTCAGGGGGTCTACTTAACCTGGTATATTTTTTTACAGTTGCAGGAGTTTCAGGTACCTATTGTTGTTCTTGATTTTCTGGTGCCTTTGGAACTTCATTTTCTTTGATTTCATCAAGCACTGTGTACTCTGTGTTTTCCTTTTCCTCTTTCTTTCCGTACAACTAATCTTTGTACATAACCTTTTCATTGAATACTACATCTCTATTCCTAATGATTTTGTGATTTTCAAAATCCCATAAGCGATAACCAAAATCATCAACCCTGTATCCAATAAAGGTACATTTATTGGATTTAGTTTCAAGCTTTGTTCTATCATCTTTATAAATATGGACAAATGCTTCACAACCAAAAGTTCTCAGAAATGAGTATTTTACCTGTTTACCTATCCATGCCTCCTCTGGAATCCCACCATCCAAAGCGCTTGAAGGCCCTTTGTTTATTAAATAAACAACAGTGTTTACAGCATCAGCCCAAAACTGTAAGGGAAACCCTGCATGCAATCTCATACACCTTGCACGCTCTCAGATCGTTTTGTTCATCCTTTCTGACACACCATTTTCTTGTGGTGTTCCAGGGACTGTCTTCTCTCTACGAATCCTATTGTGAACAATAACTGTCAAATTCCTTGCTGCAGTATTCACCTCCATTATCGGATCTGAGACATTTCAACCTTTTTCCCGTCTCATTCTCAGCCAAAGCTTTCCACTTCTTAAAAGTATCAAACACATCAGATTTCTATCTAATGCAATAAACCCAAGTTTTTCTAGTTGCATCATCAATAAAAGTAACATAATAACGAGAGCCACCAAGAGATTGTACCCGAGTTGGTCCCCATACATCTGTATGGACAAGTTCTAACTTTTCACTCTTCTTTTGTTTCCCAACCCTGAGAAATCTAACTCTCTTATGTTTTCCATAAACACAATTCTCATAGAATTCCAAACTTACCTGCTTCAGATCTGGAAGTAGTTTCCTTAAGTGGAGAATCTGCACCCTTTCTCACTCATGTGGCCAAGCCTATGATGCCAGAATGCCGCACCTATTTCTATGGAAGCTACAGAGATAGAATAATCAGTATTATGAGAACATAAATATAACGTACCTACCCTATCTCCTTTTTCTATTACCAGTGATCCTTTAGTGATCTTCCACCACGTTTCTCCAAACGTAGACAAACAACCGCTATCTCCCAACTGCCTTGTTGAGATTAGATTTCTTTTCATAGAAGGAATGTGCCTTACATCTTTTTCACTTCCATTATTTAACTTAATCCGTACCTTACCCTTTCCAACAATTTTACATGGTTCATCATCCCCCAATAAAACATGTCCAAAATCACCTTGAACATAATCATGAAAGAATTTCCTATGGGGTGTAGCATGACATGAAGCCCCTGAATCTACTACTCAGTAATCACTAGTATTATCTAATGCAAGAATCAAAGCATCTTGTAACACATTACCCACTACATTCGCTTCCTGAGTAGTCTCTTGCTGCCTCTCACCTTTCTTCTTTGGTGCTCTACAGTTTTTCTTCAGATGTCCTTTCTTACCATAGTTCCAACACTCTATTTTTCCAAATATGGACTTGTATCTGCCCTTTTTAGACTTGTTGCGATTTCCTGGGCTCCTTCCTCTCTTATTTTGTCTCCCTCTACTCTCCATGATCAACGCATTACCTGATGTCTCACCTATGCTTTTTCTTCGCATTTCCTCGCTAAGAATAACACCAACAACATAATCAAACTTAAGAGTGTTTGAACTAGGGACAAAGTTACTTACAACCATAACCACGTCATTCCAACTTTCTGGCAATGAGCACAAGATTAGAAGAGCCCTAACCTCATCATCAAAGTTCACTTTTACAGAACTTAACTAATTGGTAAGTGTATTAAACTCATTTAAATGGTCAGCAACAGATCCACCTTCCAACATCTTCATATTAAATAAACGCTTCATTAAAAATACCTTATTGGAAGTCGAGGGTTTTTCATAGAGCTTACCCAATGTGCTCATCACACCCTCTGTTGTTTTTTCTTTCGAAATATTGAAAGCCACCGACAAAGCCAGGAAGAGCCGTATTGTTCTCAGTGCCTTTCTGTCAAGAACCTCCCATTCTTCATCCTTCATAGTCGCCGACTGCTTTGCTTTTCCGCCCAACAATAGGTACAGATCCCTCTGGTACAAATAGTCCTCCATTTGCATCTTCTATAACTGGTAGTTTTGGTCGTTAAATTTATCAACTTTAAACTTTCATTCTTCTGCCATTGCTCCCACTTGAACCAGGAACCCTTCTTTCCTGTGAGTTTACTAGCCAAATAGACCTTTTGGCTCTGGTATCAATTGTTAGAAAACATGACCACAAAGCAATATTAGTTACACAACTAAATCATTAAACAAAATGCAAAACACATTAAACACATTATAGAGAGACCCATATATAACATGGTTCACCCAAAAGATGGGCTATGTCCACACAAAAATTGCCAGTCCTTTTATTACCGTCCAGAAAGATGAAGGGATACAAACCTGCAGCAACACCGCTGCACTTCCTCTTCACTCTCTCATAGTCTCTCTTACACAATCACAGAGACTGTTTGCAATGCTGCAATACAATACAATACTATACACAGCCGTATTACAATGTTTTTCTTTTATAGGGGAAATATCATGGGAAAAAACTATGGTTAACGCAATACCATGGGTCCGCAAAACTGTTGGCCAACAAACATCCCAAAAAAATTCTCGAGGGCTTCGCCCCCAAACCCCATTTTTCGAGGTGCTGCCCCAAACCCCAAAGTTGGGAAACGAGTGTACAATAAACCTGGGGTACAAACATAGCTGAATAATATCTCTGGATCTGGAAGATCAAGCTCCACAACCAACAACTACAACTACAAATGCTTGATGGTTTGCTTGATGATCATCCAAATCTATATAGATTCTAGGAGTTGCTCTGGCCATGTCCTCCAGAGTAACATCTCCTTCAATGTTATGTATTCTTCAAGGTTGCTCCTTCCCGTGAGGACAATCATACAACTTATGATTCTCTCCACATCCCCAACATTGCATTGGTTCTCTAGGCCTTCCTGTGCCTGGCATATCACGCTAAAATTCGTCTTATGCTGGATGCTCCTGCCAAACATTCCTCTGCTGGTTCTTATAAGGTACAGATCTAAACTCTTTCTTCCTTAGACCAAACATATCCTTGGGATGTTGATTGTACAACATCAGGGGTCATTCTATGGACTTGTGTTGTATCAAGTCCTATCTATATCCTCATGTGTTGAGGTGGGATGCTAGTACTGTAGTCTTGTGTTGTATCAAGACTGTAGACTTGTGTTGTATCAAGTAAATCATTCTCATAGAAGGTACCCTATGATATGGATCTCCAATTGTGGAGATGATCTTGTGTTATATCAAGATCGAAGTCTTGTGTTGTATCAAGACCGCAGACCTCCATTTGTTGAGGTGGTTATACTATGTGATGTATTGCTAAACATGGTCACTGAGTGCTATAAGTCTCCTTTAGGGATTAGCTACCCCTAAAGTGAATTACTTTAGCATCTGACCCAGAGGTAATATGATATCATCATCATTATGTGCGACAATTCTCCTAAGTATGATATGATAAGATGGATAAATAATTAATACACACGTGGACCATGCAATGAATGATAAATGATATAAAGATAAGCATATAGAAAGAGAAAGGATTCGAATTTCCTATATATGCCTTCATGTGAACTCTAATTGTAAAGGCTTCAGTTAAAGCTTTAGTTATAATAAAGAATGTATCAGCTAAAGAAGGAATCTCTCTGTGATCCATGCAAAGATAAAAATAGTAAATAAAGTGATTTGCATGGATGCCACTAAGAGTGAAGCACTAATGGAACTATGAGTGAAGCACCGATGACACTTGAATTTGAAGCACCATGACACTTAAGTTAGCCACCTAACTAAGTGGTCATGCTTTCAGCTGAAAGATTGAAGACCAGGTCAAAGACAATTATCATTCAATTAAATTTATTCTTGGAAGATATGGTGCATATCCTTGTGCATGAGGAAGAATCCAAGGGACTAGCTTGGCATTCCTGGAAGGCAAATTCAAAATTGAAGTGCATGTGTGCACTAGTATTAGGAAAACATTGCATATCTAGGTTTTATGACTTGTTATTAAAGTGTTGGGCACTTGGCAAGTTCATAACAAAGTTTTTGTGGATCTCTCTTCTCTACTGCTGAGTTGATATCTCTTATCGGGAAATATGCTTATGTGTTGTAAACCATTTTCTGCAAATCTATCTATCATACTCAAAGAATTGTTGGGTTTTTCATCCTCTGTATTTAGAGGGTTTTCCAAGGGTATATATTGTATCTTATGGTTGAATGATTTATGTGGCTGATTTAATGAGATTCATATATGCAGTGATTGATTAACAAATTTTTTAAAGTTCATGTATCTCCATTTTTGCTTAAACATCGACATGGGCTTCCCTCTTTTGGATTGATGTTCTTCAATCTTTCCTTTGTTTTAATCATAGCAATGCATAGCCTTCCATATGGCATCATTCAAAGTCTTGGGCTCCACGAATTCAATTTTGTCTCTGTAATTTTGGCAACCCACTTAAGAATCTTTGAATCTTCTCCTTCTCATTCCTGAGATAATCCACATAACGAAGTGTTGGAGTATTTAGAGATATTGAGAAGGGGGGTGAATCAATATCTCACACAATCAATACTTTTTTAATTAGATTATATGTGTCTTATGCAAGCATATAACAAGATAGACAATGTCAAGAATGATACACTAGACATATATGGAAACTCAATAATATATATTGATAAACTCAATAGAGTAGATTACATCAACTTAGTAGTCATCTCAACTTAGTGGCCATCCTCTAACTTTTGGTTAGCCTCTATCAGTGGTAAGTCATCGTTTATCCTCTGCTCTCTGGTTAGCCTAGATCAATGGTAATCCATTGATTACCTTCTACCCTCACGTTAGCCCCTATCAATGGTAATCCATAGATCACATTCTTCCCTCAGGTCAGCCTCTATTAGTGTAATCCACTTATTATATTTTTCCCTTAGGTTATCCTCTGACAGTGGTAATCCACTGATTTTATTTTTTCCTCTGGTTAGCTTCTACGGTGGTCATCCCATGGCATTTTGAAGATGTTTTTGAACAGTATCAAGCTTTTAATTCTCTGCTTCAAATTCTTCATTTCTCTTCCTCCACAACCTTTGTTGTTGATCTTCAACAATCCTCGGTTGTGCTCTGCCTCATCCACATCTCTGCTACATACCTCAATCAATCACTGTTGTTTTGCCATAACATCATTCCAATAGTTTCCAATCTTGTAGCTTCCTCAAGCCAACTTCTCAGTAATATCACTTTCTTGTACTCGAAAATGTCAACATTCAAACTCCATCACTGTCCTGTAGCTACCACATCATGACTTTGTCAATTTATATCATAGGAGAAATCCTTGCAATCATATCAGAAACGAGGCACCATTCCATGAGCATCCTCCTCCTTTGTTGCCTATACTATCTTCATATCTTTGTTCCTGTGGTACTCTTCCTCCAGGTGCCCAACTTCATCAAGCGATTCATAGATCCAATGCAACCTACAATAAAGCAATTTACAAAGGATACACAAAACCCCAGAAAATCGCCCTTACTGGAACTTTGTTCAACTTGTAATTGCAGGGATCAACCAACCCAACACATCTCACATCTTCAAACTAGATTTAAACATGCACACTTCGTTATCTCCCATTGCAAATGAGTCAAGATGAATGCACTCTCTATGATTTAGTGCTAGACAAGAGAACAATTCCTCTTGTGCGTACAAACTTGCAATCACAAACTCAAGCAAACCCAACATTGCATTCTGCTTGTCTTAGATCACATATTCCTTTGTATCCTGCATAAACCCAACACATCTTACAATTACATAGCTAAAAGCTTAAACCTCATATCTCTTTTTACTCTTCTCTCAACAAAGTTTCACACACACACACATAAAATCTTTGTGTCTTGGATTGAGAACTGAGTGGACCCAATCATAACAAAGTCTATGGCAGGTCTGACATGTAATATAGGTGATTTTTCCTCTCTTTACTCAACCACTCAAATCGATTTCAAGTCATTACATATTCCCTCTAATACTTAACTCAACACCATCAAGAGGGTTCATTTGTAGACTAAGAAGTTTATATGTGGACTAGGATTGCTCATGATCATTGTAATTGTTTTCATCTTAACAAAATGATCATATATTCATACAGATCATTTTGTGCTAAATGTGGACCAAACTCTTCTTAACATAGATTGGCTTTAAGGATGGCATGTGGACCCAAAAAAAGCTTGTCAACACCAACAACTTAAACCCAATACTTTTGATTGTTGAAACATACCTTTGCAATTCTGATACTAAGGACTAGTTCCAGTACTAGCTATGCAATTCTAGATTCACAATATCTTAAAACATTAATCTCAATGACACATCATTATTGCTTCAAGGGTTTTTCATGTCTTCAAGACTTCATGGCTTCTTCATGGATTCATGGCTTCAAGTGGCTTCTTCATGTATTCATGGCTTCATGGCACTTCGTTTCTTTATAGTACTTATTTACATCAATGGCTAATATTGACATCCATGACAAAGCCTTCAACAATACCTTGTTAGCTCTAGAATTCGTCTCTTGACTGCATGGGAGACAATCCTAGCACGTCTTGGATATGAGATGGTTTTCAGTGGAAAAAATGGATAGATCTGATGGTTTAAGAAGGATGAGAGGGAAGAACGTCTGACAGAGGATATCAAACGACTCTTTACAATGGAACGGCAACACATCATTGATCTAAAGGATTTTCAACCATAAATGAATGTAACCTCAAACATTAAAACAGAGCTAGGATTCCATCTCATAAAAACATTTAGATTTGGCACACTAAATGGAAATAGAACAACATTCACAGGCAATGTACACTTATAGCATAAATGTCATTTGATATGGAGCTTGCTGGTTGTGCATCGCCTGACTAACTTTTATGTTAAAAAGACTACTAGCAGGGAAACGTACAAGAAGCACAATTCATTCCTAACTGAAAATGATCTTTAAACAACATACATTACTGTATTCAAAGAGATTACAAGCATCCGCCAACCCTGACCTATAGAAATCAAACCCCTCTCTGCTTACCGAAGGAAGATACAACCCCCATTACATTCAAAATGAATCAATTTATAACCATTACAAGATAAATCTGCTATTAGTTTTTTTGTTTTTAAATTGAATCCTATCCTTCAACTCAAAATAGATTAAACCTAGAAATGGTTATAAAAAAATCTAGAAATGATGAAGTTGCTTCCTTGAAATCTGCCAAAAATTCTCAGATCTAGAATCGAACCTTTGGCTGCCATCCAGGTGTTTTGTTTTCCAATTAACTCTGTGCCTTGATGTGCTGAAAATGACTTGATTAGTTGTTGACCTTGATACCTATTATGCTAAATGCAGGTTCCCTATGCTGGCAGGTGTTAAGTGAAATATTCTACTTATCTCTCCAAATCTGGAGTCGATCCTCTGTCTACTGATGTTCCCTTTGAATGTTGATTCGAGTCTTTAGAATATTCAATCGCTTATTTCTTGGTGCTAAACTGCCACATGTATCTTTGAATGCTACAATGTTGGAATATGAAAATGTGGATTGAATTTCCCAAAATTGGATTATGATAAATACTCTACCTGAATATCTGAGTTGAACTTTCAAGTGAATAATAAGTTTATCTTCAACAAGAATGAAGCTCACTTGAATTCAAGCCCCTGAAATGGATTCACCTCAAAGCTGCTTCCATACTTTATTTGAAACAAGCAAACCATTTCTTCAATCTCTTTTTCCTCAACATTTTGGAGAATATGACCAACATAGTTCCAGTTTTTTTGTGTATTTAGCGTGGATTCTATTTGTCTTTGTAAATGCCTCTCTTTCAAGAATGGGTTGATGAGAAACATTATCTGAACCAACGACTTTATCATTTTCTCAAAATGTATATTCTGAGCCACTAAATTCCCCACCTGAAGAAACTTACAAACTCTGCAAATTTATGTATAGAGAATTGAGGTCGCTCCAGATGACAGAGCATTATTTACTCTATTTTCTGTTTTATGATGATATCATCAACAAAATATCTCCTGCTAGGGTTTTTTCACTCTTGTTGTTGTTATTGGCGCTCAATTTTGAGTTTTGGGCGCGCTTCACATTTAAACTGGGACGAATTTACGAGTGCACACCTGGAACTTGAGATCACATTCCTTAAACCGTTGACACCTGCATGTTAGTATCTGACATTTCAACTCATCTTGGAATCAGGTCTTTGACATTCGGATGAGAAACATTATCCTCTGACCACGCTTGCCTCTGCACCAGGACGCTCGTTTAATCTCCCATGCTTGAAATTTAGCACCCTGACTGATCTCCTTAGAAAGGCACTTTGATGCACTTGGTATTGGCACTGGAAGCTCCTGTTGAGGATATCAAACCCCAAACTTATCTGCGTAGACTGCGTAATAAAATGATTTAAAATAACAACTTTCATTAATAAACCTTTACTTTATGGAGGAGCTGTTTAACTAGGGGACTTTTTAACTTCCACGCTGATTTTCTGTCGAAATCCAGTGAATTTAATTTATAAAATCTATAATTTTTGTTATTTGTTGGACTATTTTAAGCTCAGAAATGAAAACAGGTGACAGAAAAACCTCGACACCCACACTCTAATTTTTAAAGGTTTTGAAAATTCCGTTTATAGCAGAAAACAAAGGTCAAAAAGTCCCCTCTTTAAACAATTCGTTACTTTATTCCCTTTTAACTTTACGCATGCATGCTGGTATTTTTTCCTCTGAAAAAAAACTTTACGCATGCATAGCTTAATGGTGAAAAATGATAAAGTAAATACCCTCCCTATTATTTTTAATAAAATTAATTTTATAATAAAATGATTTAAAATAACAACTTTCATTAGTAGACCTTCAGATTAAATAGGGCAAGGAACAATTTGACTTTTTTCCAAAATAAAAACAAGAGAGTATTAGGTCAAGATCCAATCTAAGGAAGAACAAAAAAATATGAGTGATTACAAGATTTTATTAGAGAGGGAAAGAAAAAAAATTGATAGGTAGGTTTGGGTGTTAACAACCCCTTTTTGGGATTGATGGCATTATTCAGTAAAACAAATTTTTAAGCTGTGTTTTTTCTTTTTTTTAGCTTTATTAGTTTTTTCTTTTACAAGTCCTCTTTGACATCAATGGAAAATGTCATCTTCTCTGTTGTTCTTCATTTCTATTGTTATTTGCCTAACTCCCTCTAATCTAACGCTTCCAATCATTTATTGATGAATTTGAAATGAATCTTGTACAATTATTTCTTTTGTTTACTGTTTTTTCTCTTTCATCTTCATTTGCACTGCTATCTCTATCAAAATCTCTTCTCTATTCTGATGCTCCCACTAAAGTTGGGGACTTTGTTCTTTCATTTTCCACTCATGCTTCTTGTGTTTATATCCATCTATCATGATTTGAACTTCATTTTGTCTACTCCCCATGTCAATATGCTTCATCTTCATACTTCCTCTATTCTAGCTAACTCCCCCTGTCAATATGTGTAACACCCCGGTTTTGACCCCGTTTGCATGATGTATATAATGTAATTAATCATGGTGAGGAGCTAAAGGCAAAAGCCCCACCATCGATTTGGTTGTGTATGTTTCAGCAATGGGGATAGTTGTCAATGGTATATCGTGCTATCCGGCACATTATAATTTGGCATCATGTAAACACGCACATCAATTAAAATAAACCACAACCAGCTACGGCAGTGCAACGTTGAAATGAAAAGGGCACGATTCCAAAGGATAAGGGTGTGGGGGGATGTCAACCTTGGTCTTTGGGGGGGAAAGCCTTGTTTGATTTTCCATCTTTCCTTGTCTCATCCACCCTCTTGAATGTTTGTGGAGTTAGTTGAGGTAGTTAATGCTGAGTAGTGGTGGCTGTGGCAGGACTGTCAGTCCTTGCCCACGTGCCCATTCCACCAGCGGATTCTTCCTCTTCACGTCACGTGGGGCAGAGGAAGCCTTCACTCCACTCCCTCCACTGCTAAGGCATTCTCGCTGCTGTCTGTTCGTTCCTCACTGTTGTCTGGTCATCCACGCGCTTAGGCCGTTGTCTGTTCATTTTCCTCACGCAAAGCCGTGGAGCTGTTCATCTTCACGCAGGGATGGCCGCGTCCATTCTTCTCACGCGCAGGGATTCTGCGCTAGTTTTCCTCACACAGCGAGCTGGGAGCTGTGCGTTTTTCATCCACGATTTGCTGTGAAGGGCCATTCTTGTTTTCGGATGTCTCACAGACTGGTATGGTCGTGTAATTTTTCCGTCATTTTAATGTTGAAATCAGAACCGTTGTTCTTTCCATGAGTCATGGTTGCCGCCGTTCTCCTCAAGATTGTTGTGTAGCGGTGGTCTTCCTCACGTTGTGATTGTGGTGGTCTTCTTTACATTTGGGGTCTGGTGCAAGTTGCTCTCACGCACAGACTGGCTGGGGTCGTTTTCCCATGTTGTGAGTTGCGCTCACTGAATACATTTTGGGGCTATTGCTTTTCCCCATGTTCCCCTCTTTGTTGGGACTATGTAAAGCTGCCATCGTTTTCATTGTGCGTTGGCTGTTGATTTCCATGTCTGTTGGCTGAGTTTTTGCCTATGCTGGGAATTCTGTTTCTTATCCATTGTGGACTGTGGATTGTTGCCCATGATTTCATTGTGAGTTTGGGTTGTTGATGTACCCTGGTTTGGGTTGCTGTTGAGTTGTTTTGGCCACGCTAGGGCCAAGAACAACTCTGAGCTGTCTTGTGGCTTGAGCTGTGTTTGCCTCGTGGTTGGGATCGTCAACCGGTCGTCTTCCCTTCTTCACAGGGCTGTGAAGGGATTGTGTTGCTGCGGTATGCAGTGGTTGGTCTTCGGACTGTTGGGAGTGGAATGAGGAGGCTGGGTATGCTTGATAAGGCTGGTGTTGTGGCCACCAACTTAGCATTAGCCTTTCCTAGCTTCTTGATGACCTGGTGAATCCCAACTATGTTGGTTTGCTGCCTTATGAACCTTGGCTATGTGTAAGCCTACATTGACCCTTATTCCTTGAGGATTCATGCCCATCTCGGGGGCGGCAGTGTTGCTGAGAGATTGATGAGCACGCTGGCCTATGGTTGGGTGGAACGTTGCAGCAACGTAGCTGGTTGCAGGAGAATTCTTCATCAAAAGATAAGCACTCATGACTGTTTCATCTCTGCATTTATAATGATGTCAAATGAATTATGATGAATATGTTCAATGCTGAAATGTAACTGTTTGCTTCCGCTAAATGTTGAATGTTATGCATCTTTGTATGATGGAATGCATCTTAGTATGTATTATGTTAAGCTTGTTTTAATTCCAGTATTGATTCTGTTAAACTTCATGGGGCTGTTTGTCCGGATTGATTGGTGTTGGTCGTGTCCTCTTGCCTGTGTGAGGGTCGAGGACGTGACAGAGTGGTATCAGAGCTCAATGTTGCAACAATGGGCCTCTATGGGCCAAGAAGGAGCAACTGTCAAAGGGTAGAATTACCTTCTATGCCCATCAGATATTAGAAATGAATGACTGAAAATTCAAAAAAAAATTCTAAGTGTTGAACAGTCGGAAGAGCTAGTGGGAAGCTCCTCCGATACGTCGGAAGGCCATCCGACGAGGGGTAGTCAGAAAAGAATTTTTGAAAATTTTGTTTAAGTGTTTGACCCATCGGAACAGTTAGTGGAACGGACTTCCGACGTAGCGGGAGAGTTAGAGGGAAGCGCGCCCGACGGAGAGCAGTTTGAAAGAGAATCGCAGAAAATTGTCTAAGTGTCCGTCGGAAGAAAATAGTTGTTCGAGCGTCCGCCGTTGCGGATGGCGAAGCGACTACGCGTCCGACGGGTAAGTTCTCCGACCGCCGACGCTATGAAGAAAAGTTGAATTTTTTTTTCTTCTTCTTAAGTATAGAAATCGTCGACCATCGGAAGAAGATAGAGGTTTGATGTTCCACCATTGCGGAAGCCAAAGGCACTAGCCTGCCGATGTGAAAAGACTTCCGATGCCGGTCAAAGAATTAGTTCGCCGATCGAAAGTAGATCGAGGATGGTGGATCGTCGTTGCGGCTGTCGATGAAGCTAAGTCGCCGATAGAAAGAAGAAAATTGAGCCGATCAAGCGGCGAAGAGGGAAAATTTTGAAAATTTTCTAAGTGTTCAGCATCCGTCGGCAAAAAATAGGTGATGAGTTCGCTGACACCGCGGAAGAATTTAGCGGTTGTCCGTCTGCTGTTGCGGCTGCTGTAGGGACTAAAATGCTGATGCGACAGTGGATCCGGTTTCCGACAGTAGGAAAATTTTCGAATTTTCTAAGTGTTGATCATCGGAAGGCGTTAGCGGTTTGAGCAGCCGATACGTCGGCTCAGTTGGCCGAAAGGACTTCCGATGCCGTCGGCAGAAGAAAGAAGGAAGACGAAGTTTTGAAAATTAGTCTAAGTATGGAAATCGTTGGAAAAGGTTAGCTGTTTGAGTAGCCGATGCGGCAGCGAGAATCAGAAGAAAATAGAAGATGAGGTTGCCGATGCGGCAGCAGAAAGAAGAAGAAAGATTTCCGAAAATTTTCTAAGTACAGAAAACGTCGGAAAACTTTAGAGGATCCGACCGCCGATATGTCGAAAGCCAGAAGAGGATTGGCCCGAAACGTCGGAAAAATTTAGTTGTTCCGACAGCCGATGAACAGCGAAAAAATTTAGTTTTTTCGATCGCCGATACAGTGGAAGAAGCTAGTTGTTTCGACTGCCGATACAGCGGAGAAGTTAGTGGTTTGGACTGCCGAAACGTCGGATTGATAGTTGGAATGAGATCCGATTCTGCAAAGAGGAAATTTTGAGTTTTTCAGCGGGATTTCCCAGTAGTTTTTCAACTGTTTTCAATAGGACTTTCAGGGGTTTTTCAGTGGATTTTCAAGGCTGAATAGGAGAAAAGTGGCAACGATCTTATGCACTATATTGCGCGAAAACCAATGGTTTACCTATAAAAAAAAAAAAAAATGAGGGCGCTGCCCTCGACCCGCCCTGCAGTGGGAAGCCACAAGGGGGCAAGCCCCCTTGAACCCCGTCATTCCTTGAGACAGTCGTTCTTGTGAAAATAAAATTCTATGTTTTGGGCAAATTAGTCAAACCCAAAATTCATAAAAAAATGAATGGTGCATCGGAAATGAGACCCGCAAGTTAATGAGTGTTCCTCGTTGTATGCACTGACTTCGCCCGATAGAAAGATTTTCCTGAATCTTCCTAGACTTGCTCCTACATGTGGCTGAAGTTAGCATTCCCAACCCGAATACAGTTGTGTGTAAAAATGCAAAGATTTGGTGAAAAATCGTCATTTTAGAAGGGGTGTGGTTTTCACACTCGAGGTCGGAATGAAGCATGTGGATAGGCGTTGGAAAGCTTATCCAATAGGGAACAAGGGACAATCACCAGAATCTGAGCATGGAGTAGCAAAGTGCTAATGACAGCCGCTGCTATCAAATGGACAAATCTGGAAAATTGCATGCCCAGAGGTAGCAAGGACTATGAAGGCTAACCAGCTGTTGTGTGGAAAAGGAGTTCCATGCGAGGATGTGGGACTTGAAAATGGAAGTTTCCTTAAACCCTATCTTACTGATTATAACTACATTCCTAAGTTTTATACTTGAAATGTATGAGGATATGTATTGCATGCATAGGATATTACATGTTGGTAAAAATATTGAAAATTATATATTTATAATAAACCACTAATGATAATCATTGCTTTGATGTTGGCATTAGTGGAAAAACTAACGATGACATGGACCTAGTTGAATATGTTGCTGATGCTGACAATTGTGACTAGCAACCCTATGGAGAAAGGGGATGAGGCAACAAGTCCATAACAAAAGTTGGTGAGCAAATTCTGCAATTCCTGCAAGGACCAACCAAATCGGTCATGCCAAGGGTGTAAGTAGAACCCATGCAGGTGAGAGTTTGATTATGACAAATTCCATGGAATGGTAAAGGTAAGAGACCTCATACCATGTGGATGATTGAATATAGAAAGGTGTCATGCCTATATATGTTGATGATATTGATTATAGTAATGCATCCTATATGAAGTAGTCATGGTTAAGCTATGCCTGGTAGGTTGAATGCATAATATTCCTGAATCAATGCAAAGTAGCATTGAATGGATATGCATTAAGAAGATTTTATGAATCTTGCAGTTATGCATTGAATGTATGCATATGAAGGATGTGAGTGACTGATTGCGTAAGTATAGGTGCAAATGTTGTGATGTATTGCATGAATGCATTGAGATGAGTGCATGTGATATTATGGATGACTAATGAACTGAAATGATGAATTGATGACAATTCAGGAACCATTTCAAAGGTTGTTATGAATGCAGGATAGTCATGATCAATTGGCTGCCAGAAATGCTCTATGGAAGAGCAAGGTGGTACAAATGATACACTTGTGAAGTAAGGAGTATCTAAACCTTTCATTTAATTGCATGAATGATGTGACTATACCTTGCAAATGGTAGTATGATGATGATTGCATGAAGCAAATGAGTTTTGGTATACATTGATGTGACTAACAGCTAGAAGTATTTGAATTTTATAAATTCTGAAAATGCTTCCATGATGGTTGTAGTAATGAAAAGGTTATATGCATCTAGACTTACCAAGTGTTTGGTTGATTGAAGCTCATGTTTCAGGTAGATTACTTCGAGCATGGCAGTGAGAGGTAAGACCCTGACCAATGCCAGAATCTACCATGTATGAGAAAAGTCTCATGGTTGTAAAAATAGTTGGTATGCATAATAGGTCGTTAAATTCGAATTGTGAATTTCAGATTTAAGGAATTGCTGACAACTACTAGTCACTATTGGTTTGCATAAGATTGTGTTTGGTTGATTGAAGCTCATGTTTCAGGTAGATTATTTCGAGCATGGCAGTGAGAGGTAAGACCCTGACCAATGCCAGAATCTACCATGTGAAAGAGCCAAACTTTGTGAGAATAGTCCGCATGCATAATGGGTTATTAAATTTGAATTGTGAATTTCGGATTTAAGAAATTGCAGACGACTACTAATCACTGTTGGCTTGTATAGGATTGTGTCAGGAGGACGCATGGTAAGTGGGTATTCATGTTATGTTAGTAAGCATAAAAATATAATGGGCATAGTAGTGCTTCTTATAAGAAACCCACAATTGAGCAAATTAATTTCTGTAGTAGACAGAGTTGCAAATTCCTATTGAATTTGATTACTAATGTCATTGTTTGGTTATGGAACAATCAATTTGGATTGTATTACCAGATAGTGATTGACTGTTTGGCTATTTGATGAATGTGTCAGGGATACACACTACAGGAAGATCATGTGTGATGGCCTGCAGAAGCCAAACTTCATGGGAAGGTTTTCCCTTGGAAATGGGTTTCGGGTGAAACGCCATTGGACATTTTGGAAATGTCTCGTCTGCACTACATGTTTGGTAGCAACATGAGTGAGATGGTATAAATTATGTCGGTAAGACATGTGTGAACATGAAATGTGAAAAGGAGTTGGGATGGCGAACCGAGGGACTGTTAACTCAAAGAAAGAGCCCCCATTCCTCCTTAACAAAGGCATACTACGTCGACAAATGGATAAGTGTTCTGTGACCCTTGCTAAGAATATGCATGTTTGATTGTTGAATTGAATATGCAGAACATGTTTTGATTTAATATCCATTATGACCGATTGCTTGAGTATGAATAGGGCCTACATGGCTAACGTCGGAAAGGGGTGCACACTTTCCCGATGTCGGATCATGAAAGGGTTTGCGATATTGATTACACCCTAGGGAGTGGACGCACTCCTGGTATCTCAATACTTGATAGTGAATGATATGAAATATGATTATAGTTTTAGAGCAATAACACTGATGAGTTTGCTTATATTGCTTGTGTTGACAGGCTAAATAGATGCAGTGGGGTGTTGCACCCTAAAGGTAAAAGGTAAAAGGTAAATGGTAAAAGGTAAAAGGTAAATGGTTGTTGTGAGGGGTTGCAGAGTAAGGGGTATTGTTGATATAAGTGTATGTTGGTGTAAGTGTATGTTGGGCTGTTATATGCCTGATGATCCATAGTAGATCCTAGAATTGGAAATGGTCATGGTAAAGTTCCAAGCCCAGTTAACATGTGGATGTACTGGCTGGACATTAATTATTTGATGTTGTGGAGCGGCCTGTGTGCTGACCTAACATCCAAGTCCATAGGTGATCCCAAGGCTTGCAAAGAGAAGCATGATCCTATGGACGAACGAGGAAACGCACAATACAGATAAGTATTGGATTATTTTGCTTATGAATATACATGTGTATATGATTTGGTTATGATGTTTTAAGCTTTTGTTTTAGAGATAAAACTGATGAGAATAAACTAAACATGTGAATCTATTCAATGTTTGGATATAGGTATCGCTGGAAGCGAGGACTATGAAAGCATCCTAAAGGTACATGTGGACATGTGACTGTCCTAGAAAGCTCGGAATGAGCGGCAATGAAAAAGGTGTTAGTGAGACCGTGAGGTTCCTAGCAGCCAAAACAAACCATGTGGAGAGACTCCATGGTTTAGAGGTCTGAAATGGACCAGGGACACTAAGTGTCATGACCAAGAGAGATTGGTCTAGCATTCACAGTGAAGTGAAAGAGGCTGAGAGCTGAAAAGCCACAACAGTGGTGTGGGATTCCAGGATGGAACAAAACAAAGAGGGGAAAAACTCTTGCTGCTCTCTCTTGCCCTTTTTAATTATATATATATATATGCATTGTGAAAACAAAAGATTGCTGAATGCATGTATGACTGAAAATGGAATGTGTGTATTTGCTTAAAGTAATTTGTGAATGCTGGGATAGTTAATTCCCTGCCCAGGAATGGACATGAATGAGCTCGTGTGCCTGTTGGGAAGGCATGAAAAATGTGAAAGCCTCCTCGATGAGACTTGGACTGTTATGCCGATTGGATAATTAACTAACTAATTTTAATGTCTATATTATGCTTGGTCTAACAGAATTTCAATGGTGCATTTCACAGGTGAGAAAAGTGAAACCTGGTGGTGCACATTGATCATGGCAGCAGATCAAAAGTTGTTGGACTTGGCTGGAAGTATCCTTCAAATGATTGCCAAGACCCAAGAGAATCTTGGGGAGATGCTCAAGATACAGAAAAGGGCAGAATGAAATGAACCACCAGATTTTGCAAGAATCTATTGGTTTGCAAATGGAGGTGAAAAGCCTTCTGGGAGCAATCGGCAAAAGAAAGGAAGGTGGATCAGCGATGGGACATTCGTCCAAGCGAACCGATAAGAAACGGTCCAAGCATGAAGACTCAAAGGAAATTGAGCAGGTAAAGATGAAGCATCCAGTGAAATGCTGGGAATGCGAAGGACATCATTTACGCTGGGACTACCCAATGAGGGAACATGATGAGGGCAACAGTCGCAAAGATCCTAGGCTTCGGGATAAGCTGAAAGCTGAGAACCAACAAAAGAAGTTCGTGGAAGCCAAGGGGCTTGGTCTTGCACGTTCATAGTAAATGATTGAACGTGGGACAGATCTGCAATTTTTTTTTGAAATTTTGATGTGCAATTGTATATGTATTGTATATGTATTCCTATGTAATGGAACACCGAGGACGGTGTTACTCCAAGGGGGAGGGGAATGTAACACCCCGGTTTTGACCCCGTTTGCATGATGTATATAATGTAATTAATCATGGTGAAGAGATAAAGGCAAAAGCCCCACCATCGATTTGGTTGTGTATGTTTTGGCAATGGGGATAGTTGCCGATGGTATATCGTGCTATCCGGCACATTATAATTCGGCATCATGTAAACACGCATATCAATTAAAATAAACCACAACCAGCTATGGCAGTGCAACGTTGAAATGAAAAGGGCACGATTCCAAAGGATAAGGGTGTGGGGGGATGTCAACCTTGGTCTTTGGGGGGGAAAGCCTTGCTTGATTTTCCATCTTTCCTTGTCTCATCCACCCTCTTGAATGTTTGTGGAGTTAGTTGAGGTAGTTAATGCTGAGTAGTGGTGGCTGTGGCAGGACTGTCAGTCCTTGCCCATGTGCCCACTCCACCAGCGGATTCTTCCTCTTCACGTCGCATGGGGCAGAGGAATCCTTCACTCCACTCCCTCCACTACTAAGGCATTCTCGCTGCTGTCTGTTCGTTCCTCACTGTTGTCTGGTCATTCGCGCGCTTAGGCCGTTGTCTGTTCATTTTCCTCACGCAAAGCCGTGGAGCTGTTCATCTTCACGCAGGGATGGCCGCGTCCTTTCTTCTCACGCGCAGGGATTCTGCGCTGGTTTTCCTCACGCAGCGAGCTGGGAGTTGTGCGTTTTTCATCCACGATTTGTTGTGAAGGGCCATTCTTGTTTTCGGCTGTCTCACAGACTGGTATGGTTGTGTAATTTTCTCGTAATTTTAATGTTGAAATCAGAACCGTTGTTCTTTCTGTGAGTCATGGTTGCCATCGTTTCCTCAAGATTGTTGTGTGGCGGTGGTCTTCCTCACGTTCTGATTGTGGTGGTCTTCTTTACATTTGGGGTTTGGTGCAAGTTGCTCTCACGCACATACTGGTTGGGGTCATTTTCCCATGTTGTGAGTTGCGCTCACTGAATACATTTCGGGGCTGTTGCTTTTCCCCATGTTCCCCTCTTTGTTGGGACTGTGTAAAGCTGCCATCGTTTTCATTGTGCGTTGGCTGTTGATTTCCACGTCTGTTGGTTGAGTTTTCGCCTATGATGGGAATTCTGTTTCTTATCCATTGTGGACTGTGGATTGTTGCCCATGATTTCATTGTGAGTTTGGGCTGTTGATGTACCCTGGTTTGGGTTGCTGTTGAGTTGTTTTGGCCACGCTAGGGCCAAGAACAACTCTGAGCTATCTTGTGGTTTGAGCTGTGTTTGCCTCGTGGTTGGGATCGTCAACCGGTCGTCTTGCCTTCTTCACAGGGCTGTGAAGGGATTGTGTTGCTGCGGTATGCAGTGGTTGGTCTTCGGACTGTTGGGAGTGGAATGAGGAGGCTGGGTATGCTTGAGAAGGCTGGTGTTGTGGCTACCAGCTTAGCATTAGCCTTTCCTAGCTTCTTGATGACCTGGTGAATCCCAACTATGTTGGTTTGCTGCCTTGTGAACCTTGGCTATGTGTAAGCTTGCATTGACCCTTATTCCTTGAGGAATCATGCCCAGCTCAGGGGCGGCAGTGTTGCTGAGAGATTGATGAGCACGCTGGCCTATGGTTGGGTGGAACGTTGCAGCGACGTAGTTGGTTGCGGGAGAATTCTTCATCAAAAGATAAGCACTCATGACTGTTTCATCTCTGCATTTATAATGATGTCAAATGAATTATGATGAATATTTTCAATGCTGAAATGTAACTGTTTGCTTCCGCTGAATGTTACGCATCTTTGTATGATGGAATGCATCTTAGTATGTATTATGTTAAGCTTGTTTTAATTCCAGTATTGATTCTGTTAAACTTCATGGGGCTGTTTGCCCGGATTGATTGGTGTTGGTCGCGTCCTCTTGCGGGTGTGAGGGTCGGGGACGTGACAATATGCTTCATCTTCATACTTCCTCTATTCTATAGCTAGATGAATTTACACCATCTTTACTGTTCCCATGTTATGTGGCCCAATATTTTGAAAGACAATGCATCACAGATCTTACTGCAAGACTTCCTATGTTGTTTCCAAGCTTTCTTAGTTTTTCAGGAGTAATTTGCATTCATTTAATTTTTGTTCCATTTGAGGTGCCTTCATATATCACCTTCATGAATTGTTCATCAACGTGTCTAATGGGTTGATCAAGATTCGTGCAATTCTTCTTTTCAAGTTTGTTAATAAAATTAACTTAAAAAACACTTCACATCAAGAGTATCAAAATCCTTAAAAAATGATTCCCCAATCAAACGTTTTTCTTCTTTAATGTTGCATCAGAAAATGTTTCACAGTGTTCAGGCCAATCATGAGTTTCAAGAACTGTTTCATCAACCCCAAACTTAGTCCTTAAACTTGATTATCAAGACTATGATTTGGTTTTTCCTTATCAGGTTATCGGACATTTAGTTTTTCACGTTCATATCATATTGCTTCTACAAGAAGCTACTTTGATGACAATGTATTCGATCGACATGTGCTCTTGTTAGTAGTCAGTTAATCCTCATGCAATGTAATGCTTTCTTACATTTATAAACTATTTCCTTGTTTCTTCAAATCGTTGACAAGCTTACTTTTGTTTGGCATCTTTGATTTTGCTTTAACCCCTTGAACCTCTATCTCTAACTATTAGATCACAATTTGATGAGTATTCATTCAATAAACATATTTCTATCACTTTTTTGTTTCATCGCATAACCTAAGAGCGTTCTACGGTAAGCATGCATTCCAAAAATCAATTTAATACTCAGGTATCAACAATCCAATGTTTATTTCCTTACAAAGATGGGTTGGATACAGAAGACATGTGGTTTGACCTGATGACAAATAGGTTGTGAAAAAGGAAGTGAAAAAGCTTGGCGTTCTCTTATACCTTGCAATCACATCGTGGAGGAGTATGGTTCTGCAATTTCGGCGCACCCCTTCCTTGCAAATGTCATTTATTTTAGCTTCACTTTAAACACAAGCCATATTCCATATAATACTACTACAATTTGGCCAACCAATGCTGCTTTGCTGGTCATCACATGTCTTTTCCTTCCTGTAATGCAATTATTCTTGTATCTTAGCACTTCCAAAACTTCTCTGTTAAGCTATTTTATCTCAGTCATATAAACAAGTCCTTAAGCCATGTTATGCAACATATTCTTCTAATAGCATTCTCATTCAATCAGAGTCTTAATCCTATAGCTTTCATTTATTCATACAATTTTTTCCATAACCTTTTTATCCTAAGAGACCACAAATATTTATTTTTCAAATGTAACAATAAGTTCTGAAATCACGTATTTCCTTTTCAGTGCCTTTTAAAATGGAACATAAGTTTTTGATACCCTGAATTTTATAGAAGTGTTGTTTCATTCCTTGATACTTACAACTCTTGTCAATATATAATTATATTAGTGCCATATTGGCCCAAGTGTCTATAACACATAATGTCATTGATACTCAACTTCAAGTAGATGAACCCTTGATGCCATAAGAGTACCTGCATTCACAGGTCCATATAGATCCAAGACTCGAGTTCTTCTCTCCACATTCACGATGCCCAGATCTCAACACTCTATTATTCCTGTGACCTTTGTAACTTATAATGCTTGATTTTGCAACTAAGAGACAACACCCAAAACCTTCAATAAATAAATAAAAACATGGCTCCCTAATAGCCACGATTTCAGAGCTTCTTAATAGTACTTTGAAGCAGTTTATTCCCTTATACAATACTTCTGCATTTCATTCCATCTGATTTTGCTTACCCTTGGTTATTGTTCTTTACTACAACTTTGTCTTTACTTCTCAATTTATCCTTTGCATCTCCACTTCAGTCATGACCATTACTTAGAGTTTTGCAGGACTTTGTTACGAGAATCCTTGTTCAAAGCATAATTTGTGACCTTTCTAACTCTTCCCCAGCACATGAGAATGCCTGGCTTAAATTATCAATTTGTTCCTTTCTTTTCCAAACTTTATTTACTCTTTCATTTCTTGATGGATGACATTTGTTAGGAGTTATGCAGTCCCAAGCCTTATGCCCAGGCTTGTTATCGTTCCAACATTTTATGATATTCTTGACATAACCATAACTTCTTCTAGCGTACAATTCATAATTTAAAGCTTTGTGCCCATAACCATTACAAGAAAAATAGTAACCATTAAATGGTGGTTCATACCTAGAGTTGTAATTCCATTTTGAATATACATGACTTCTGAAGTTGTCATGTGTTGAAGAATGTGTCCTTCTGAATTTTCCTTTAGTTGTAGGTTCACAATTTTGCCTTCTAGCTTCACTTTCTCTATGTGAAGAAGATGGACCTGCTTCATTATTGTAAGTAGGATTCCTTCAGTTTTGGCTTGAGGAGATTTAGTAATCTCATTCATATCAAATGCAATGCCTGATTAATCAAATGCATATTTCTGCCTTCTAAGGATTTCATCCAAAGTTTCAGTGCTCTTATTGTATTTTTCATTTACCTCTTGTTTTTTGAATTTCCTTTTCCATTTCTTCATTGAGCATGGAATTCTGAATTTCCAACACACGATTTCTTCTTCCTCTGCCATTAATAGTGCCTTCAGTTCTTCGATTACTTTTCTCTCATATTCACAATTATTTTTCAATTGTTTTTTCTGAACATTATTTGTCTACTTGAGTCGTTTGTAGCTGTTCCATTAGATTTTGATTCTCCTTCTTTAGTTCTGCAAGTGTTCTCTCTAGAATGTTTATCTTGTTAACTTGGTCATTGTTAGGATTCTCATTTTCTTCACTGACTTCTTCTCCTTCTTTCAATTTCTTGTTCACGCGTTCAATCTTCTTGTCTTACTTTTTGACAATCTTTCTTAGATCACTATTTCTTCAAAGAGTTGCCTCTAACTCAGCTTCCAAGTCAACAATTGCTTCTTCTTCATCACTTTTTTATTTTGAATTCTCCTTGGTTTTAAATGATTTTTTCTCTTCTAAGGAAAGGTATATGATTTCATTTCTCCCATCATCTGTAGTTTTTTATTCTTCTTGGGTTTTAGAACTTCCACTATCACTCATATCAGGTGGACCACAAGATTAATTTGCACAAGCAAATTTGAAATTTGGTATGATAAAGAATTGCTTTGTCATGAGAATAATTACAGAGTGCTTCTTCAAGATTTGTAGCATGAAGTCTCGATTTGGAATGGTCATCATTTGGCTTGTTTGAAGCTGCTTCTTTTCCTGGTTTCTCTTCCTTTAAATCCTATTAATTTCTTTGATCAACATTCATAGAGGATTTTCTTGAATATGAATCCTGTAGTTTGTCCCAGAGCTCTTTTGCTGAAATACACTTTCCAATTTTGTTTTTCACTGACTCGGATAATACTTCCTGAATGTCATCCATTGTCAATTTGTAGTTCCCTGGTTGAATTTTTTGGTGGTCTGTTTGAAGGAGTATAACTAATAATCATTGAGTTCCAAACATCATATCCCATTGCCTTAAAAAATTCCTTCATTCTTATGCCCCATATTTCATAACATGTGTCTTGAAATAAAGGTGGTATGCTAAGATGACAATCCATCAATGCTAAACGGATCTTCCGTCCAACTGTTAGATTGATCTGAAGGAACATGGATCTAATACCTATTGTTGGAATATTCATAGATACAGAGAGGGGGGGAGTGAATCAATATCTCACTCAATCAATACTTTTTAAATTAGATTATATGTATCTTCTGCAAACATAAAACAAGATCGACAATGTCAAGAATGATACACCAGTCATATATGGAAACTCAATAATATATATTGATAAACTCAATAGAGTAGATTGCATCAAATTAGTGGTCATCCTCTGTCTTCTGGTTAGCCTCTATCAGTGGTAAGTCACTATTTATCTTTTGTTCTCTAGTTAGCCTCTATCAGTGGTAATCCATTGATTACCTTATGCCCTCTAGTTAACCTCTATCAGTAGTAATCAATTGATTATCTTATGCCTTATGGTTAACCTCTATTAGTGGTAATCCACTGATTATATATTGTCCTTAGGTTAGCCACTATAAGTGGTAATCCATTGATTATATTATGCCATGAGGTTAGTCTTTATAAGTGGTAATCCACTAATTATCTTCTGCTCTCTGGTTAGCTTCTACAGTGGTCATCCTATGGCATTGTCAAGATATTTCTGAATAGTCTCAAGCTCTTAATTCTTTGCTTCAAACTACTCATTGCTCTTCCTCCACAACCTTTATTGTTGATATTCAATCAATAATTTTTTATTGTTATAATTTGCCTAATCCACATCTCTTCTACATACCTCAGTCAATCGCTATCATTTTTTCATAACATCATTCCAACATTTGCCAATCCTATAGCTTCCTTAAGCCAACCTTTAAGCAATATCACTTTCCTGTACTCGAACACATCAACATTCAAACTCTATCATTGTCCTGTAGCTTCCACATCATGACTCTATCAATTTCTATCATTGGATAAATCCATTGCAATCAGATCACAAATGATACATTATTCCATGAGCATCCCCCTCCTTTGTTTCCTATACTATCTTCGTATATTTGTTCATGTGCTACTCTTTCTCCATCCACCCAACTTCATCAAGCGATTCATAGATCCAATGCAACCTACAATAAAGCAATACATAGAGGATACACAAAACCCCAAAAAACCGCCCTTGCCAAAACTTCGTTCAACTTGTAATTACAGGGATCAACCAACCCAATGCAACTCACATCTTCAAACCATATTCACACATGCACGCTTCCTTCTATGGCATCGTGAATGACTCAATATGAATGTACTCTTTTGTGATTTAGTGCTAGAAAAGAGAACAATTCCTGCTATGCATACATTCCTGCAATCACAAAGTCAAGAAAACCCAACATTGCATTCTTCTTGTCTTAGATCTCATCTTCCTTTGCCTCTTGCGCAAACCCAACACATCTTACAATTACAGAGCTCAAATCTTAAACTCCATATCTCTTTTCACTCTTCTCTCATTGAGGTTTCTCACACACATACACACACATAATCTTTGTGTCTGGGATTAAGAACTGAGTGGACCCAATCATAACAAATTCTATGGCAGGACTGACATGTAATATAGGTGATTTTACCTCACTTTACTCAACCACTCATATTGGTTTCAAGTCATTACATATTTCCTCCAATACTTAACCTAGCACCATCGAGAGGGTTCATTTTGTAGACAAAGAAGTTTATATGTGGACCAAGATTTCTCACTATCATTGTAATCATTTTCATCTTGACAAAAATGATCAAATATTCATATACATCATTTTGTGCTAAATGCGGACCAAACTCTTCTTAAGATAGATCGGCTCTGAGGAAGGTATGTGAACCCAAATAAAGCTGGTCAACACTAATAGCTTAAATCCAATACTTGTAGTACTCAAACATTCCTTTGCAATTTTGATACCAAGGACAAGTTCCAGCACTAGCTATGCAGTTCTAGTACCACAATATCTTCAAACATCAATCTCAATGCCATGTCATTATCGCTTCAAGGGTTTTTTCATGTATTCAAGAATTCATGCCTTCTTCATGGCTTCATGTGGATTCTTCAAGGATTAATGGAACTTCTTCATTTCTTCATAGCACTTATTGACATTAATGACTAATATTGACATCAATAACAACGCCTTCAACACAGAGTATCTCTATACATTTATTCGCATACTCCTCCATTGTCATCTGTCCCAGCTTCATCTCATGGAAATCCTTGCTCTTGCCATCATATTATCTTTTTGAAAGATACTTATGCTTGAAATAATTTTCAGAATCCTTCCAAAAAATATTCCTTTCCTTGAGGCCCTTCACTTTCCAAAGGTGTTCTCCCCAGATCAAATCTTTGTCGTTCAAATTAAAGATGGAAATCCTAGTCTTTTCATTTTTGGAAAATTCACGAATCTTAAAAAAAATTTCATTCCAAGAAGCCATGCTTCAACATACTTTCTCCATTGAATGTAGGCGTCTTTACCCTCTTGAATTCTCCAGAGGAACTTCCTTTATGTGGATTCCTTCTCTTGGATCTTCGGGCTGAATGCACTAACTTTCTGACCAACTTTTTGATCTACTCAATTTGTTGCTTGAGATGTGTGATAGAGAAATGCTCATTCTCCTTCTGCACACACTTCTTTCTTGGCATCGTGACCTTCCTCTAGAGTGATTGCTCACACATATTCCATCCTAAGTTACTGCCATTGTTATGATTTGATCCCATATTGGAATTTTGCTAAAGATTTGTTAGGCTCTGCAATATAGTAGTGTTGATCTGATGTTGCTCTTCATGCACCTTAGTCATCTTTTCATTAAAAATCCTCATAGCTTCATCCATATCCAAAGGTTGATTTGCACCCTCCTTCCATTGGACTATGTTTTTGAATTACCACCATGCACATCCTCTTCCATAACATATTCTTCATGATCATGGAGATGTTGCACATCCTTTGTGATGATCATTCAACCCGTTAAATCAAATGCTTATGCTTGCTGACATCTTTCTTTTGTTGTAATGACCTTTCTGTTACTACTAGTGCTAGTGCTATGCACAAAGGAAAATTTATTAGCGATCAAATTAACAATATTAATAATCAATTTAATATTACTATGTAAGTTTCCATTTACAATCAGAGGCCTAGTGTTGAAACCTTCCTCTGATTCCACTTTGTCACATCCCTAGAGGTAGCTGAGGATGTGACATAAGACACAAGAAGAAATATAGTAGATGGAACATGTTCCCTATGCTAGTGTTGTATGTAGTTTGATCTATGTAATGTTATGTATTCGACCTAATATTTCCCATGCAGTGGGCGTATTGAGTAGATACATGTCGACACCTGGAAATGAGAATTGGACCACAATCAATAGAGTTTTCAGGTATTTGTATGGTACAACGGATTTGTAATATGTTGCCAAGGAAATACTAAAACTGAAAAGAAAATGCATGTACATGGTTTTGTTGAATCTGACTAGGATGAAGATCTTGACCCGCAAATGGTCGACCAATGGATATGTTTTCAGGTTACTTGGTGAAGCAATTAGTTGGATGAGTAGGAGGTGATCGATAGTTGCAATGCCGACTACTAAGGTTGTATACATGATAGCCACTCATGCAATCAATGAGGCGGTTTAGTTTCAAATATTGCGTTCAAAGATTGGGTTTAAACATCAAGCAATTACGTTGGATTGTGACAGTCAAAGTGCAATATTCTTGGCAAAGAACCATGCATACCATTAAAAAATAAAGCATATTGATGTGCAATATCACTTTGTGAGAGACATGGTGGAGAAATAGAAAGTGTTGCTGTTATAGCTGATTTTACCACACATGATGAATCACACTTTTATGGCCTTCCTTGTCCCTCTGCAGACTCCTTAGACCCCATGGACCATTTTTGTACCTTTGATGTTTCCAAGATCATCCCTAAAAACATGTAAAAATTGCCATATGCAACTTTTAAACCCTTTCTCGCGTATATACCCGGTTTTGATCCCTAAAACCGCGTACATCGAGATGTGTGCAAAAGGCCAAATTCTTTTGGAGTTTTCCTTGATGTGGATCTGACTCACTTGTCTCCTAGCCTCCCATATGCCTTGAGATTGCTCAGATTCGACCCTTCATTACCCCATTGAAGAGCTATATAAGGAACCCTTTGGATACATTGAATGCATGAGGAATTGAGAGCAAGAGAACTATAGTCCATTGTTGCCGGAGCTTATACTTGAGTCTGCATCCCTTTGTCCCTTGGAGCACTTTTGTGTTCTTCCCAAGCTTGCCTTTGGCTTGTGAGCTTGCTATCGAGAGATGGAGGATTGAAGTGGTGGAGGCCCAAGTAGGGGACTCAGTTTCTCCGATTCGCAGACATGTCGACAGAGGTTGTCTCTATTGTAATCTCTGTTTTATATTAATAAAAATATATTTTCCTGTCCAATAATGTGTATTTGAATGAATATTTGATCCATGGATGATTTCAAATGCTTATATGTTATTGATTATATATGCTAGAGTAGGTCTAACACAATTATATATAGCATGCTTGTATTGTTTATTTAATGTTGAGGAAGCAATTTATCAATTCAAGCTAGAGTTGGAAAGCTCAACAGGGATCTACATCAACCGTTCGGAATAAGGTACGAATCGAGATCCTTTAGTGTTAGATATTTGGTTTCTCTTGCATATAGGAAATGATTGATTTCTGGAGTCAAGCTGTCTGTTGTGGTACCCCAAGCCATAGGAATTTCTCTCCATAACAGAATTGGTGACTCTGCTGGGGAGTTCCTAGTAGTTGTCCTTTGGGGGTTTTTATCGGCATTCAATGTTCTTGAATTGATCTGATTTCTTTGTTTCTGAGTTGGGTCTAGGGGCATGTTTTCCTAGTAGTGTTTGATTGGTGTGAATTTTGTCTCAGCTTATCTGTTTACCTTCATTTTTATACATTTTTCTTCTGGTACGCGAGTTTTTAACTCACAATTGCGTGTATACGTGGTTTTGACTGCTATAGCCGCGTATATACGTGGGTTTACTGCGAACAGTCGCGTATGCCCTGAGTTTTTCCTTTTAGTGGAAGATTGATTGTTGCTGGGTGAATTTTGATGATTGCTGAGTCTCCTTTGATACTGCTATAGTCTGTATACACCTCTGTTTTTTACCAGAGACACCTTTTTTAGAGTAATTTTTTTTAAGAATGTTCTTGTCATTGCATTTTTTATTTTTTGTTTGGGATTAGTGCATTAGATTTCTTTTACCTTAGTAGTTTGCGTGAGTGCTGTTTGATTGTGCTTCCAGAGTCTGGGGGTGGTAGAATCATTCTTTTGCTTTACTATCTCATTTTTATTCAAAAAATCCAAAAATATTTGCTTCTTTGCATCATTATGCATTGCACTTTGCATTTTGCATGGTACTTGCACTATGTTTGCATAGAGAAGTATTAGTTAGGCTTTCATATAAGAATGACTGCATTTGTCATTTGAATTTTTTTTTGCATTTCACGTAGTAACATGCCTTGTTTTTCATTCAACACAATGCATTTGCATTGATTGTTAGGTGTGCATTTTACTTCATGTTGCGTCATAACACCATTGGTTGCACGGTCATCTACCTTTG
>LPNX010039509.1:290981-303443 GCA_001517045.1 Pseudotsuga menziesii | reverse complement strand
TTAGGTTTTAGGGTCTTGGAATAGTTCATTGTGAGTAAATTCTCCAAGACTACTAAACAACAACATGTATGTGTCTGTCCAGGTGAGAGTGTGAAATTCTTTGGTATAATTAGTGTTTCTCAGGATCCTCCTCTTACAAAGNTGACCCCTAGTCATAACTGAGTAGCACCGGAGATATTTCCAGGATTGTATTCGTATCTGGGGGCTCTTTCGAGAGTTTCGGGCTTTGCTACCCTACCCATACAATCAATCCCACCTGCAACTGTCCGCCTGAGCATTGATTATATTGAGGTGACCTTAGTTTCCTTACCTAGGTTATCGAGGGGGTACTTTGCAAGGGTTATTCTGCAGGTGTCCCGACCAGGTTGGGGTTGAACAACATAGTTGCTATATGCGTTGAAGCTTAGGGCCACAATAATTGGTTACGAACCTCCGCTTGTTGTGTATGGAAGTCTCAAGCCCCTCCTAGGCGAGACATACCTGCTTCATTCAGGAGCTCACATATCCTACCCTTGTTTTCTTGTGATTGACTTTAGATTATATTGGTGTATGCTCTATGCATGTTAGCTTGCTTAGGGTTTGCGTAATTAGAGAGTCTTTTTCATTTTTTTGAGTCATTGTAGATTCGGGTGCGGCACCCCACCATTCTTGTTGTTTAGTAGGACTTCCGCCTTCTACATCTCCTCCTCCTTTGGGAGAGAGAAGCAGACGGTCCAGGTGAACTACTTTTCACATTGATTCACACACGATGGGAGATCATGAAGATGAAATTCTTGAGCTACCTTCTTCGCTTTATGAGGTTGAAGAAGAAGAGCCTACCCCTACATATGATCCTTCACCTGATATACCTACACACTCTGGGTATGATCCTTCACATGATATGCCTACACACTCTAGGTATGATCCCTCATCCACAGGTCGCCAGTATTGGATGTCGGGCGACGAGACTCGTCATGAACCTGCGAGCACTAGTTATGTTAGTTATGATATGTCTGATATTCCTGCACATGATTTAGTACCGCATACCAAGTTAGAGTTTGAATCTAACACTATGCCCAGGGGCATTCCTAGTCACTTCCATGTGGAGAGATTTGGGAACACGAGTCACATTTCACCCTCCATCCTGGTGGTGGAGGTCACATCACATGTTCGTCCTAGACCTAGTGCTAGTAGTCCTATTCGGATACCAGAGCTAAGATGAGTGACTGTAGGGAATACCACTTACATAATTTCACAGGTCCCCTTGTCCTCTATTCCTAGTTCTTCAAATGCTATTCCTCCCCCACATTCACATGGTCCTTCGGGCCGAAATGTTGCTATGAGTCATGTGCGTACTGCTGCTACTCGCATAGTTGTGTCTCAGAGTCAAGTACCTCTTGTTGTATCGAGAGGTCATATTCCTACTTCTGGAGGTCATATTCCTATTTCCGGAACGTCGATCCCTACCTATGGAGTTTCTCATGGGACATCTCATGGGACTTCTTATGGACCATATTATGGACCGCAGTATACACAGAGTTATTCACCTTATGGGTACGGGTATCAAAAACCTGCTTACTCTCCGAATTATGGCTTTGTACCCCCACATAGTCAAGGTACACCACATTATGGTGCTTCCATGCTACCCTACACGAGTCAAACGAGAGGAGGATACTATGGCCATGGCCATGGTGGCTAAGGTAATCAGTCCTATGTGAATCAAAATTATTAGGGAGCGCCTCATAGACCTACTCAACCTAGGCTCCCTTTCCTCGCAAAGTTAAATCTGCCTGACTTGTCGAGACTAATGAACGATCTGGTATCTTATGACCCCGCTTGGCCGGCTGTCCCTGCGAAGCTTCCCTTGGACATTCCCAAATTCGAGGGAAAACTAGGAGAAGATCCGAGAGAACATGTTACTACATTTCACCTATGGTGCTCTTCTAATTCCTTACACGAAGATTTGATCCGTTTAAGGCCATTTCAACGCACCCTCACTGGGCTTGCCGCAAAATGGTACATAGAGATACCTAGGGGGGCATTCGATTTGTTCGATGACCTAGCTATGACTTCTCTCAACCACTTCCAACTACTAGTGCATTATGACGTTGGTACAAAACTCTTGTCGACATTTCGGCAAGACAAAGCCACGCATATCCCGGACCATATCCAAGAGTGGCGTAGACGGAAGAGATTGATTAAAGCCTTCATACCATTGGAGTTTCTCCTCGAATGGTTCCTTAAATCATTACTGCCTTATATAGCGAAGGATGTCTCTACATCCGGAGTTCAGAACGAGGAACAAGCCATTTTTAGGGCACAGGAATTGGACTTGATTTATGCTCAATCCGGTTTGTTATATGAGATCATTCCTAATGCTCTGCGTTCTAGTTTCGATCCTAAGGTCAAACTTGGACCACATGCTGATGACATTGTTGGTTGTACGAGTGCCAAACCTACAGATTCGGTTGTGAAACAGGTCAGTCAATTATCTATCAACCAATCTGCCTCGCGACAAGCCACGACTTCGTCTCAACCCACCCAAACGATGAGTGTGCTTTCAGTGCAATCGTTGGACCAGAAGGGTAACCAACAACCCGAAAGGAATAAGAAGAAGGGTAAAAACAATCGTAAGGGTGGAAATAAGAATGAAAATACCAATTCTAATGACAAGAACGCCCAAAATGCTGGGGGGGACAAGTAGCCTAAACGTAAGGTTAAGTTTCCTTGCAAGTTGTGTAAGGATGACCACCTCACTCACTTGTGCCCTCGGATAGAAGAAGCCTTGAGATTCATAGTGCAGGGCCTAGCTGTGCTAACCAACCCTTTATCTCATAATCAAAACATGAAATCGAGGACCCATGATCAGTTTGGTGGAGATCAAGATCTGCCGAAAGCTACTGGTGGTCATGGTTACATCAATATGGTGCATGCTACTAAGGTTGTGACTCGTGCGAAGGACTATGGTTCTTCACAACTAGACCTTGGAAATGAACCTGCTCCACCCGAGAGTCCTTTGCGTGTTGAAAAACCTGTGGATAAACCTGAAGTTGCTCCTTGCATTCCTAAGGGAGTCCTTAAGCGTTCAGGGCACAATCCTAATGCCCGAGCCACCTAGAACTATTCTCTTATCGAGGATTTGGGCCACACTCCTTGTGCGATGTCTACACTCAAAGTACTTTAGAGTTGTCCTTCACAAAGGAAAGCTTTGCTTTCTACTCTTGGTGTTAACGATGATAATTCTTCCTCTGTCATCAAATTTGAAACCATGGGACTACAACCTCGCTTGCCTTACTATGACCGTCAAACACACTGTGATTGACGAAGGCGCTGTTGCTTCCGTGATGTCTTTGGCATGTTGGAAGGGTTTGGGTTCCCCCGAGTTGTCTAAATCCACTACCATGTTGACTGCTTTTGATGGTAGATCATTTCGACCGCACGATATTCTTCCTTCTCTTAAGGTCCATTTGGGAGGGAAGACCGTTGCGATAGAGGTCAAGGTGGTTGATGCGCCCCTTGACTACAATTTGTTGCTGGGTAGAAATTGGATGTGCAGTATGCAAGCCGTAGCTTCTTCTCTATTTTGAGTTGTATGCTTTCCATTTAATGGGAAGATAGTTACGATTGATCAAAAATCATTCAAGAATTCACCTGTTACCGCATCTTCGAGAGCTTCTATCCCGATTATCGCGCACTCTCAGCCAGCAACTGGGAGTGTGGGTGTTGGCATGTATCCATCCCTTATGGGAAGCTTTAGTTGTCCTGCACCTGTTCTTATGATCGGGTCTAGTTCTGGTGAGGCTTCGTCGTCTGTGAGATTGGTGTCTTTTCGCACAACCCATATGGAAGACCCTTGGATTCTTCCTATACCAAGTCCTTCATGTGAGCCCATCGAAACGGACGTGTCGTTGCCTGCAACTATGAAAGCATATCAAGCTAATATTGAATGTGTTACAGAGCCTAGTCCTTCCTCTACGTGGACGGAGGAGGAGGACCCATATGTGCTGCCTGCATGAGAAGTTCAGTCTTCTCACGCACATGACTGCCTTGATAGTGTTTTTCCTTCAGATGAAGCTATTATTGAGGCCATGTCTGGGGTTGAGCTACCTTGGGAAGAGTTGAATCATAGATCTTATTTTATTCCTGAGTTTGACCGTTTGGAGAGTGAGGAATTTAGGGAGGTTCTTAGTGAGATAATTGGTAGTCCCGTGGTTCCATTAAGCTCTCCTGGTCCGATGGCTAATGGAAACATGACAAATATATCCCCTACCATTCCTATCAATATCTCTCGTGATCCTGGCAAGATTGAAAATGTCTATATTGGGGCAGAATGTTCCCATCTTGAGATTCAAGAGTATATCGAGCTGTTCAAAGAATTTCATGATGTATTTGCTTGGTCATACGAGGAAATGTCAGGTATCGACCCTCGTATTGTTGAACATGAGATTAAAATTTATCCCAATGCTAAGCCTGTTCGACAACGCTTGCGTGTGGTGAATCCTAGGAAAGCACCCGCGATTAAGGTTGATATAGAAAAGTCGTTGGATGCCGGTTTTATCTATCCCATTCCCTTGACGGAGTGGGTTTCAAATCCCGTCCCGGTTGATAAGAAGCAGGAAACGATCCGCATATGCACTGATTTCCGTGACTTGAATCGTGCCTATCCTAAGGATAATTTTCCCACACCATTTATCGATCAAATTTTGGATGAGTGTGTGGGAAGTGAGGTATTTTCCTTTATGGACGACTCTTTCGGATACAATTAGATACAGATCAAACCCGAGGACCAACATAAGACTGCCTTTATTTGTCCTTGGGGTACCTTTGCATATCGAAAGATGCCTTTCGGCCTTAAAAACACCGGAGCCGCTTTTCAGCGGGCTATGACCTTGATCTTCCATGATCTCAAATCGATTATTGAAGTCTTTTTGGATGACCTTGCTGCTCATTCTCGTATGAGAATGCGTCATTCCTACCATTTGAGATTAGTGTTCGAAAGGTGCCGCCATTACTTGGTCAGGTTAAATCCTCACAAGTGCATCTTTTGCGTGAATTTTGGTCACTTATTAGGGTTCATTGTCTCCAAGGAGAGTATAAGAGTCGACCCTTTAAAGGTTGAGGCAATACTTCAATTGTCTCCCTCGAGAAACATTAGACATCTTCAATGTTTGCAAGGCATGGCAAACTTCTTACGGAGATTCGTCATGAACTTTTCCAATTTGACTAGAGGCTTTATGCATCTTTTGAAGAAGGACACTACCTTTTGTTGGGATGAGTGAGCCCAAGAGTCCTTTGATGCGCTTAAGCGAGCCTTGGCATCAGCCCCGGTGATTAGTCCACCCGACTATAGCCGTGATTTTCTACTTTATGTGGCCGCGTCCATGGAGACGATTGGTATGGTTTTGGTTCAAGAGGATGAGGAGCTTCAAGAGCATGTCATATATTATATGAGTCAGAACCTTATAGATGCGGAGATCCGTTATTCCCATGTGGAGAAGCTTGCCTTAGCTACCGTTCATGCGGTTCAAAGATTGAGACACTATATTCTCCTTCGCCAGACCTTGGTGGTAGCCCATGTCAATCCATTTCAGTTCGTCCTCACTAGAAGGATGATCAGGGAAAAATATAATATGTGGATTGTCATCTTGCAAGAATTCGATCTTGAGTTTGTTTCGCCAAAATCGAAGAAATCGTTGATTTTTGTGGAGCTTATATATGATTTCCCGAGCGAGGAGGAGGAGACTTGTGAAGATACGTTTGTCGATAAGCACATCTTCTTGATTTCAACTTTGGATCCATGGTATGCAGATATTATCATATATTTACAAACATTGAAGGTCCCTACTCACCTTTCACGGGATGAACGACGATGATTACGTCACGTATCCAAGAATTACCTCATAGTGGATAACACATTGTACCCCTGTGGGGTAGATTCCATTTTACGTCATTGTTTAACTCATGAGGAGGCTGAGCTTGTGTTGAATGATTGCCACAGAGGGGCGTGTGGTGGTCATTTATCTGGGCTTTCTACAGCCCAAAAAATCTTGAGAGCGGGTTATTTCTGGCCATCGATCTTTAAAGATTGTGTTAATGCGGTCAAGAAGTGCCACCCTTTCCAGGTGTTCGCATGTAATATGCACTCGCGTCTTGCCCCGTTACATCCGATTATCACCGCTGGTCCCTTCACTAAGTGGGGGCTTGATTTCATGGATTACAACCTAGCTTCAGCTGGGGGGCATCATCATATTATCATGGCTATTGACTACTTCACGAAATGGGCTGAGGCTATGCCTACAGTTAAATCTGACGGTGGGACAGCCGCAAATATCGTATTCAACCAAATTATTACTCGGTTTGGTATTCTGAAGGAGCTTGTCACTGACCATGGTAGGAACTTTCAGAATCGGATGATGGAAGAGTTGGCCTCAAAGTTAGGGTATAAGTAGGAGCATTCTTCTTCTTATTACCCTCAAGCGAATGGACAGGTTGAAGCAGTGAACAAATCACTCAAGTCTATTCTCCAACGAATCGTCGCACAAACCAAGACCAATTGGCATATCATGTTATATCCTGCTTTGTGGGCTTATAGGACCGCGGTTAACACTGCCACCGGTTTTTCTCCATATCAGCTTGTACATGGAGTGGAGTCTGTATTTCCGGTTGAGTGCGAAATCCCTTCTTTGAAGCTAGCCATAGAGCTCTTACCAGACACTTCCCCATTGGAGGAGCGTTTGGTCCACTTATAGCAGCTTGATGAGCAACACCAAGATGCCTTGGTGGCTCTAGAAGTGAATAAGCATCGCGTTAAGGTCCAATATGATAAATCTATCCGTCCAAGGAAGTTTAGTGAAGGAGATTTGGTCCTTTTGTGGGATCAAGCTAAAGAACCCTTGGGGCAGGAAAGTTCAACCCCATGTGGCATGGTCCTTACGTGGTTAAACGTGTGTTAGAGAAGGGCGCTTATGAGCTAGTAGATTACAAGGGGACGGCCTTGGCGGAGCCTAGAAATGGGCTCTATTTTAAAAAGTACTATGCATGATTTTTAGCCAGGGTTGACTATTGTATATTAATGTACAACATTTTACATAGTTAGGTTTTTCTTATGGTGATCAGGTTTGTTGATTAGCTTCCGTTTCTTATGGCATATGTCAATGGATTCTTCCATCTATATAGGATTCACGGATGGTGCAAGCCGTCACACTCAACACTCAGCCTCTGCTGCTTGGGTGATTTATACTCCTACGGGTCAGGTATTGTCTTCAGGAGGCGTATGTTTATGGCCCTCTTCGAACAATGTTGCAGAATATAGTGTCGTTATTGAGCTTCTATAGGATGCCATTTCACATGGTGTTCTATCTCTTGAGGTACGTCTTGATTCAGAGTTAGTAGTGTCACAACTTAATGGCTTGTATCATGTTAGGGATCCAACATTATTATGGAGATTCTTACGTGTGAGATTGTTAGAACGACAATTTGACAATATAACATACATACATGTTCCAAGAATTTATAATCAAGTTGTTGACTCACATGCTAACTACGTGTTAGATTGGAATTTGTTTCATAGACAATAAGCTCATCACAAAATATTTGTTCTACACATGTAAATAAATAAACTGATCATCATAAAATATTTTCATTAAACATCCAAAATGTGATAATACATAGTGTCATAATACAAAAATGGGGCTTTCGAGCCACCCAAATATAAATACACGGTAGTACAAAATGTATCACTCCTAGGTATCTAAGCCTGGGGTGGAGGAGGGGGGTTCTGATCGTGGAATGTCACCACGGCTCTAGCTAGCCATCGAAAAAACCGCACCCATGCTCATGGCACACCCACCACCTAACACTGCATGGCCTCAGGCAGGTCCTTGACCTGCGCCATGGGTACCCTATGTGTCAGCCGCACGAAGTTGGTATGAATGCTTTGGAGCATCCGCTCCACATCCACACCCATAATGTCATCTCCTCTTCCCCTCTGTCTATGATGAGGGAAGCCTTCAGGCCGCCATGGTCCTACATCTGCATGCATATGATAGGATGTCACTATGTGTTGTCATGCAAAAACATGTATTTTTGATTCCATATATCAAAAAACACAAAAAATTAAATAACTCAAAAATCTTAAAAAGAGGGTTGGGATTCATTACCAATGTCACTATATGCAGATCTTGGTGGTAGTGGCATGTCAGGGTCTCCCCAAAAATCTATCCGCGCATAGGGGTAATCATCGATGGAAACTATCTGCCACCGCCACCCTGGAAAGAAATCAGTTGGATAGGGGTTGGACACCCTACCTCCACCCAGTTTGCGCATTGCATCTGCCCAACGTCATTGGGCCGGATCTCGAACCATGTGAAGAGGAACGTCAACTCTAGGGCTCAATCCTGGAACACGCTCAAAGAAAAACATGCTCAGTATGCTGCTGAAACCGAATTTTCGTACCCTGCCCATCTTGCACTCACTGAGCTGGTGCTTCATGTTTCCCAACAGTGCAGTGCTCCAATCGTAAACCGTGGGTCTCATGCACTCCACTGCATAGAACATCAGGGGCCGCGAGGCCTGGTGGAGTGAGGCTATCCTTGTTATCCTACCAAGTGTTAGTAGTATGGCCTTTAGGTCTAGCACTTGTATGGAGTTAGTTGGGATCTAACTCCCGACCTTATCCATGTCTGGATAGCAATACACTGCTATGTACTCCTCTATGATAAGGCCACCTCTGGGCCTGCGAGAACGTAGGTTCACCACTTCCCCCCGTCGGGACAATCTAGTAATGAAGTATATGTCCTTCACTTCTATGGTGAAGGACATCCCATCGATCTAGAAAGACTTTGAGTTAGGATCCCAGTAGTCTACTAGCATTTGCAGCAGTCTTGGTTTGGCCCTTAAGCCACCAAGACACCAAAACTTGTAAAGCTCGCATGCACAAAGAGCTTGTTGTGCCATTAGATCACCCCATACTGCTTCTTCTACAGCCCCGTGCTCACATTCTCTCCATTCTAGAACCATCCTGCACATTTAATTCAAGTTTGGGTCATTAGATGTCTTAGAAAAACTTAAATAGGGCCGCATACATGACTGTTTGTGAAACAGCGACGTATGTACGCGACTTTGGGGAATTTTTCTGCGTATATCCAACCCTATACATGGAAAAATCCTCGATTTCCATGTGGGCTGTGGTGCATACTTTAGGATGGCCTAGAAATCAAATTAGACCATGGAAAATTGAAAAATTTACATGTAAATGAAAGAGCAGGGCATGGGAAATTACATGGAAAAATGGTGTCGGATTCCGCCGGCTGGATCTCCCAGAATTCGCGTTTGAAGTTCTGAGCTCAATTGGGTAAAAATTTCAAATGTTATATAATGTTTTTAATTTTTTACTATTTATAGAATTTTTTCAAATTTTTGAAAATTTTTACCCCCTTTTCTATAGTGCTGGATAGTTTCTGACCCTTTTGGACCGTTTTTTGACTAATATATGATGTAGGAGACCGTTTTGAGCACCGTTTCAACCGTTCTTTTGACCTGTTCGTGCCGATTTTAGGTATCATGTTTAAACTTGCATATAGGTTAGGTTTCACCTCCATTTGTATTTTGCATGACCTTATGACCATTTCATTATAACCATAGGTACGAACCCATTCTATCTTGTCACGGAACCTTCTTGCTATTTTAGAAGTGGCATGGTTTGAATGGTAGAGCTTGACCTTACATGGGTACCCTAGTTAGCTCCTTATTTGCATTTGGTGTCCATGTCGACAGTTTGTCCTTTAGGGTGTGGGAGTCCGTTGTATAGTATTGCCATGAGCAAGAGCCTCATACTCCTCTTGATATTTTGCTAGCATGTTTCCCCTGGACTCCCTTATGTCAAGTTGTAATTGCATTATCATGAGCTTTGCTTGCCTTATTGAGCCTTATGCCGGCTTCCCTGACTTTGAGTATCAGTCATATAGCCCAATATTGTCTCATGTCTAGCCAAGCAGAGCCATTTTATATATCATTTGCAGCTTGATTCCCTATTTTTACTAAGAGGGGACTTTCCCTCGAGTGTCGCTATCCTACACATGTGACCTTGCATTGAGCATTAGTATGTTCCACTGCTTGGAACTAGTTTGTTTTCCCATTTGACACTCGTTTCCTCCTAGTTTGTAACTTTAAAGCAGTCTTATTCTTTTTCAAGCTTTTCAAATATTTGAAAAAGTCCAAAAAAATTTAAAAAACAAAAAAGTGAGACAATAAAAGATGTTATCTTTGGCAGCAGTCGAGTCGTGTTACCTTTGAACAAAGCACTGTATATCACATCCGTTGGTTGGGTTAATAGTTTGACTTTAGGAGTTGTACTCGTTTATTTGAGTTTATCTACACCGACTGGTTAAGCTTCCAGTCCACATGGAGCCTCTGTTAAGGCCTCCTGTGTCGCAGAGATGTCCCAGTTTTGTATATCGAGTCTATGCTGCCTACATTCAATCACCATTCGCCTTTATGCTCTTGTTTGAAGGAAGTTGAAACATGAGTTGACCATTCCTCAGTTATCTTGACTTTGCATGTCAGCCATTCCCAGTATAGTTACTGGTTCATGCACCTTATGATCAAGACCTTCCACATTATACAGCTTTGCTGAGTACCTTGTGTTGGATGATGGCGGATGCCTTAATGCCCACCTTCCAATGGATTTCATCCCATAGACTTTAGATCATTTATTCTAGGATATGACTCTAGAGCCATTTTTGAGTGCCTCGAGACTTGCAGTCATCAGTGGCAGATTTTCTTGCCATCAACAGTTTTTGGGAATACATCAGTGTCCCCTAATTGATGGATTCTCTCAAGTGTTCGACCTCAACACATTTATTCACACTTGTTAGTTTGCACTCTAGTACCTTGATTCCCATTTTATCGGTGGATGATCTTGCTTCTGTTAACGATATACATCAATGACCGGTAATCAGATGACAGAATACTATGTTCGACCTCGACACCTCTATTCACATAGTAGGACATGTACTCGTAACAGTTTGTGTAGAAGACCTTTCATATTGGTGGCATCTCTTATATGCTACCTGCTTGATTGTGCTAGTGTTCATGAGATTTCAGCTCTCGTGACTTGATTCCAGTATATGTCAGACATTTCCAGCCATTATGGAGATCTTGATCCATTATATATCTTCAGTATTCATGGAGATCATGATCCTTTGTATATCTTCATCATGGAGATTCTGATCTATTTATATTATACGTGGTGATGACCACACATGTCATATTGTATCATGCCTATTCATGGCCATTGTACTCTTATGTATCCGGGACGGCTATATCTATTTGCAGTTATGTGCAGAGTTGTATCATTGTATAGTGCTGATTGGATGGCTGGTTCTTCATCACTTCACTTTTGGGATGGACTTATAATGTATTTCGGCCATCGTATGACCCCTCTAACCTCACACATTAGGGGGCATATATTATAGCTGATTTTACCACACATGGTGAATCACACTTTTATGGCCTTCCCTGTCCCTCTACAGACTCCTTAGACCCCATGGACCATTTTTGTACCTTTGATGTTTCCAAGATCATCCCTAAAAACATCTAAAAATTACCATACGCGACTTTTAAACCCTTTCTTGCGTATATACATGGGTTTGACCCCTAAAATCGTGTACATTGAGATGTGTGCAAAAGGCCAAATTCTTTTGGAGTTTTCCTTGATGTGGATCTGATTCACTTGTCTCCTGGCCTTCCATATGCCTTGAGATCGCTCGGATTCGACCCTTCATTACCCGATTGAAGAGCTATATAAGGAACCCTTTGGATACATTGAAGGCATGAGGAATTGAGAGCAAGAGAACTATAGTCCATTGTTGCCAGAGCTTATACTTGAGTCTACATCCCTTTGTCCCTTGGAGCACTTTTGTGTTCTTCCCAAGCTTGCCTTTGGCTTGTGAGCTTGCTATCGAGAGAAGGAGGATTGAAGTGGTGGAGGCCCAAGTGGGGGACTCAGTTTCTCCGATTCGCAAACGTGTCGACAGAGGTTTTCTCTATTGTAATCTCTGTTTTATATTAATAGAAATATATTTTCCTGTCCAATAATGTGTATTTGAATGAATATTTGATCCATGGATGATTTCAAATGCTTATTTGTTATTGATTATATATGCTATAGTAGGTCTAACACAATTATATATAGCATGCTTGTATTGTTTATTGAATGTTGAGGAAGCAATTTATCAATTCAAGCTGGAGTTGGAAAGCTCAACGGGGATCTACATCAACCGTCCGGAATAAGGTACGAATCGAGATCCTTTAGTGTTAGATATTTGGTTTCTCTTGCATATAGGAAAGGATTGATTTCTGGAGTCAAGCTATCTGTTGTGGTACCCCAAGCCATAGGAATTTCTCTCCGTAATAGTTGCTGAAAAAGATAGATAATGTGAAGAACATTGCAGACTCATTGACAACTGATCCGAAAACAAAATC
>LPNX010039509.1:56945-290627 GCA_001517045.1 Pseudotsuga menziesii | reverse complement strand
CCCACAATATGGTTTTTTTTTAAAACAAATTTGTTATAACGTAACTTGTTTTTAGACCCACTTATAACCCATTTTCTATAGTTTGTAATTCGACATGTGTTGAAATAGAGCACGGGCTCTCGTGCTGGTCGGAGCTCCCTGTCACGTTGGAGGAAGAACCAGGGTTGGGGCTAAGCCCCGACCCCTTTGGGGCTCGAAATGCCACTTTAAATAATATTATTTCCATACATTATACAAACAACACTGCCAGCGCAGTTGGTAAAGGCACGGAGACAGGGTATGGGAGGTCAGGAGTTCGAAACCGACGGAGCAACAACATTTTGGTGAACTTCAATCAATATTGGCCAATCCGGTGTTGCCATGTGGTAGTTTCAGATTGGTCCACTTCAATGCCTAGTCAGCTTCCAACTCATATGCCGTACTGCCAACTAAGTTGCGCAGTCACCTCCGTACTGACACGTGTTGCATTCGGATTGGTCCGTACTGCTGACTGGATTTCCACCTCATCGTCTGTACATGACACATGTTGCATCCTGATTGGACCATACTTCCACCTGTCTATTTGTACAATTTCCATGTCATCCGTCCGTACTGTACGGATGCCACGTGTCACCCTGCTAGTGGTGCCACGTGGCACCCCCATTTTGCCAAATTTGCATGTTTCATCAATACGACAGAACGCGATAACTTTCTCATACGGAGTCCGTTTGAGGTGAAACAAACACTATTGGAATCGTCTCGACGAGCCCTTCGATATGGTGCTAGTTTTTCTAAGATTTGAGGACTTCAAAAAAATTTCCTTCTTGGATCCTCCTGGATCATTCCTCCCCACTGAGAAGCTTTTGGCCTCCAAAAGCCTTTACTAATCAATAGATAGGTGAGGGAATTGCTCCCTCACTTTCTCCTTCTTGATCCACTTGGATTTTGCTTGGATGAGTGCCTCTGATGCCCACTCGAAGATAATCAACATCACCTCTGCGAGAAGTCCTTGTCCTTCTGTCCAAGATGACATCTTCCTTTAGCTCATCCATGTACTCAGGAGCAAATTCATCAACTGATGGCAATGAGACATTCTCCCTTTTATCCATGATCATGGGAGGCTCATAGAGTTTCAAGCTCTCCACATTCACCACTGAGTAGATCTGCATGTATGGCGGTAGCTCTAAGCGAAAGGCATTCATCCCAATCTTCTCCAAGATGGTGAAGGGACCATATCTAATGGGCTTGAGCTTCTTGCCTTCTCCTTTCATCCTCTCCTTGCTGATGTGAAGCCACACTTGATCTCCTACCTAAAACTGATGATCAACTCTATGCTTGTCATGGCGAGCCTTGTATTGGGCTTGACTCTTCTCCAACTGCTCTTGCACTGCTTGATGTACTTGTTGAACTCTCTGAATGAACCTGCAGGCTTTGTCTTCATCCTTGGAAGTGCTTGAATCACCCTCTCTCCCATAATTCAATTCCAATGGAGTCTTTGGCAAGTACCCAAAGCATGTCTCAAATGGCGAGCTCTGAGTGGAAGAATGCATAGCCCTATTGTAGGCATGCTGCACATACTGGATCTGCTCATCCCATAACTTAGGATGCTTGTTGCAATAACCTCAAAGCAAATGAACAACTGTCCTGTTGAATACCTCTGTCTGTCCGTCGGTCTGTGGATGGAAAGCGGTGCTCCTCTTCAGCTTGGTGTCCATCATACACCATAATTTTGTCCAAAACTCTCCAAGGAATCGGGAGTCCTGATCTGAGATAATGGACATAGGGAGTCCAAAGTGAACCCATACATGCTGAAAGAAAAGAGAAGCAACCTGCTTTGCAGTGACCTGCTTTTTACATGGCATAAGAATACACATCTTGCTAAACCTATCCATGACCACATACAAGTAGTCATGACCCCTCCTAGACATAGGAAAACCCCCCACAAAATCCATGGAAATGCTTTCGCAAGGATGGGAAGGAACAGGAAGTGGTGAGCACAGCCCCAATTTTCTATTAGTGGGCTTACAAGTAGAGCACATCACACACCCCTTTACATATTTTGTTACAATGTATTTCATGCGAGGCCAATACACGAGTCTTTGCAAATGAGCCAAAGTCTTACCTACCCCAAAATGCCCTGATACAAGAGAAGTATGAGCTTCTCGTATTACATGGACTCTTTCACTGATAGGAACACATAGCTTGCCCAAATGATAGAGCAACTTTCCCTGCAAATAGTAGTCTTCCACTTGTGTGCCATTGGTTAGCTTCTCATAAATCTCCTTGAAATCATCATCAGTAGCATACTACTCAATATAACTTTCATGGGATAAAGAAGCATTTTTCAAAACAATAGATGTGACAATAGGAGGTCTAGAAAGCATATCTGCCACTTTGTTACTAGCACCCTTCTTGTACTTGATCACTAGATGGAATTGTTGAAGAAATCCCATCCACCTGAAATGACGAGCTTGCTGGAGCTTAGTCTGGGACTGGAGATACTGCAAGGGCTGATGATCGGTATGGATGATCGTCTCCTTACCCATCAAGTAATGTTTCCACTTCTTGACACTCTGAACCAAAGCATACAACTCTTTGTCATAGGTGGGGTAGTTGATCACTGCTTGAGTAGAAGTCTATGAATGGTAGCAAATAGGCTTGTGGTGCTGCATCAATACTGCCCCCATGGCATATCCATTGGCATCTATCTCTATTTCAAATGGTTGTTGTAAATCAGGCAAGGCTAGGACTGGGGCGGTGCTGATCTTTCCCTTCAATGTGTCGAAGGCTTTTTGCTGCTTACCTCCCCACTGGAAGGCTTTCTTTACACTTGTTAAGGCATGCAAAGGAGATGCTATGTATGAGAAGTTCAGAATGAACCTCCTCCAATATTGAACAGCTCCTAAAAAGCTTCTCACTTTAGTAGCGTTAGTAGGCTTAGGCCAATTGACAATTACATCAACTTTTGAAGGATCAATTTTTAAATTTCCACCTCCTACAATATGACTCAAGTAAACTAATGAAGTTTTGCCAAATTCACACTTTGACAATTTTACATACAATTTCTCCTTTTTCAAAGTATCTAATACTTGCTTTACATGCCCCACATGTGCTTCCCAAGTTTTTCTAAAGACCAAGATATCATCTAAGTATATAATGACAAAATCATCTAAGAATGGCCGGAAAACATCATTCATTACCTGCATGAAGGTTGCAGGTGCATTGCAAAGCCCAAAGAGCATCACCAACCACTCAAATAGACCTTGCTTGGTCTTGAAGGCCGTCTTCCACACATCACTTTCTGCAATTCTGATCTGGTGGTAGCCACTGCACAAATTTAACTTGGTAAAGAACACAACATCTTTCAACTGGTCGAGCAAGTCATCTATGCGAGGAAGCGGGTATCGATTCTTGATCGTGATCTTGTTGAGATCCCGATAGTCAATGCACATCCTCCATGTGCCATCTTTCTTCATCACCAACACAATCGACGAACCACATGGAGAGGAGCTGGGTCTGATCACTCCTTGGTCCAACAAATCTTGAACCTGCTTCTTAATCTCTGCCATTTCAACTGCGGACGACCTGTACATGCCCACATTAGGAAGAGGGGCATCCTGCTGGAGATGAATCTCATGTTGAATCTCCCTTTTGGGAGGCAAACCTGTAGGTTCCTGAAATATTTCATCATAGTTAGCCACAATATCAATCATAGCCTTTTTATGAGAAGGATCACAACCTTTGAAAGCATCGGATTCTTCAACATCTTTTGCTCTCAGAACCATGAGCATGTATCTCTTATTAGTGTTGATGAGTCTCTTCATCTGTCCTGCACTAACAAGAGTGGTGTTAGCCTTCATACTGTGAGCTCTCACGATGTACTCCACCCCATTTTTGGTGAGATGGTACTTTTTCTCGTGACGGAAGAATACTGCTTTTTGATCATACAAGTATGGGCTTCCCAATACGATACCGCAGATTTCAAGAGGAACAACATCTAATTCCACCTCATTGATCAACTTTGAAGCAATAGCAAACCTTAACCTGCATTGCTTAGTCACCTGTAGCTTAGCATTATCACATACCCATCCAAGTGGGTAAGGCTTGGGGTGAGGTTTAGTCTGTATGCCCAACTTCTTAACAACTGATTCTGAGATCAAATTTACTTGAGAACACAGATCAAATAATGTTTCAATCTTTGTATGTTTAGACACAACTCTGATGTGAAACAACTCACTTCTTCTTTTATCATTTTCTTTAGAAACATGAGTAGAACTTGAACCAGTATGAGGAGTTTTGTTACCTTGCATTCCCACTGCTGTAATCCTGGTTTCGTCACTTGAGTCGGAACCCAAATCTCGTTGTGCTGTTGCAATGGTCTTTTTCTTCTTTTTGCCTCTATAATGCTTTGGCCTCTTTTCATGATGCAACTTCCAACAACTTTCTTCATCATGCCCATCAGTGTTGCAATGTTTGCAATGGAGCTTTTCTCCTTCCTTCTTGGCAGTAGCTATCTTCTTGCTCTTGTCTTTCTTTTTGGACTTGTGGTTCTTGTTGGGCTTGAAAGGATTCTTTGGATGGTTTTCTTGCAAATGCTTCCCCCTGCTCTCAAGTTGAGTAGCCTGAACACTTGCTTCATCCACACTAGTAGGATTCAACAACAGCAAAGTATGGTGTAGATAATGATGAAGAGCACCAATGTACTTCAAAAGAGTGTCAGGAGAATCTAAAGAAATATTCAACTCTAAAGCTTTCTTTCTAAATTATTCAGTAAAATTCTGAACACTCTGACCCTTGCCTTGTCTAAAACTTTGCCAATCCATCATAGCCTTTTGAACATAACCCAACGGATAAAATTTCTTACGTAAAGCAGAAATGAAAGCAGACCACGATGAGAGAAGATTACCCATTTGTTTGCTACCTTGCTAAAGCTTGCTTTCCCACCATACAAGTGCGGTGCCTATTAGCCGAAGTGAAGCCAACTGAATCTTCACATCTTCTTCTTTGATATGTTGGACTCGCCAATAACCTCAATTTGCCTTATCCAATTGTTCAACTTCTCTGCATTCGCTTCCCCATTGAACATGGGCAAATCAAACTTCACATCGAGCTTCAATAAGGGCTTCTTTTGAGGCTCTTTGTGAGGAACCTTGGAATGCTGAGAATGAGATGAGGAAGAATCACTTAAACTTGTGCTTGAACCTGAAGGTGAAGAGGGAGGCTCAGGAGGCTCTTTGCCACCTCCTCCTTGGTTAACTGAAGCGTTGCCTTCGTCCTTCACTTCTTTGTCTTCCTTCTTTACTTCACTGCCTTTTATTTCTTTTTCCATGCGTTCTTCATAGTCTGCAAACAACTTGTCTACCTTGTCGGCCATCATGTAGAAGACCTTGTGAAAGTTTGCCTCCATCTCGATGCAGGCATCATTAGCATCCATATTCCTCCTTCGGTGTGCATGTCTGATATCGGAATTGTAAGGCTCTAATGTACCCTCACCAGCTTGCAGTTTAGCCCTCGTGAGCATCCACACTCACAATCCAACGTCAAATAGTCCTGCTCTGATACCACATGATCCGAAAACAAGATCTTTGCTACTCTATGATGTTAACATGAATTGCATAAAGAGCATGAATGAAGCTCACAAATCCATAAGAAGAGAACCAAACAGCATAGACAATACGCACATAAAGACAACAAGTTGATAAAGGAGTTCGTCCAGGATGGACTACGTCTCTGGGCCTGCTTCTCAATAGGAGGGCCAATCTATAATCTCAGCATGAAGGAAAAATACATGGCAATGATACAATGATACCTTGGCGACAATGGTCAAGAAGAGAACCGCTGCCCAAAACACAACCAGACTACTTCTAGCAACTCCGAAGCCTGAAGACGGTGTAAAACAAGTATAAACACTCGTACCTTCCTCCTGTAGAGCTACACAATCTCCCTTCTCTCCTTTAGCTACAAAGTCTCCACTCCAAAGCACGAGTGGCAAATGGCAACTAAGGGGGCTTATATAGCCATGACTTGCCCCTCTTCACATTTTCCTCATGTTCTCTTTGGTTACAACAAATTTTTCCCAAGAAGGCATATGGTTCCAACTCCCCACACTTGGTTAGGTTCTTCTTAAATTATGTAGTTGACATAGTTCAACTATGCCAACCACATTTTATATTTTTAGAATATTACAATAAAATTCTTTTCCCCCAAAACCACATGGTTCATTGAACCCACAATATGGTTTTTTTCTAAAACAAATTTGTTATAACGTAACTTGTTTTTAGACCCACTTATAACCCATTTTCTATAGTTTGTAATTCGACATGTGCTGAAATAGAGCGCGGGCTCCCATGCTGGTCGGAGCTCCCGGTCACGTTGGAGGAAGAACCAGGGTCGGGGCTAAGCCCCGACCCCTTTGGGGCTCGAAATGCCACTTTAAATAATATTATTTCCATACATTATACAAACAACACTGCTAGCGCAGTTGGTAAAGGCACGGAGACAGGGTATGGGAGGTCAGGAGTTCGAAACCGGCGGAGCAGGAACATTTTGGTGAACTTCAATCAATATTGGCCAATACGGTGCTGCCACGTGGCAGTTTCGGATTGGTCCACCTCAACCCCTTTGGGGCTCGAAATTCCACTTTAAATAATATTATTTCCATACATTATACAAACAAGACTGCCAGCGTAGTTGGTAAAGGTGCGGAGACAAGGTATGGGAGGTCAGGAGTTCGAAACCGGCGGAGCAGCAACATTTTGGTGAACTTCAATCAATATTGGCCAATTCGGTGCTGCCACGTAGTAGTTTCAAATTGGTCCACCTCAACGCCCAGTCAGCTACCAACTCATCTGCCGTACTGCCAACTAAGTTGCACAGTCACCTCCGTACTGACACGTGTCGCATTCGGATTGGTCCGTACTGCTGACTGGATTGCCACCTCATCGTCCGTACATGACACGTGTCACATCCTGATTGGACCATACTACCACCTGTCTGTCTGTACAACTTCCATGTCATCCATCTGTACTGTATGGATGCCACGTGTCACCCTTCCAGTGGTGCCACGTGGCACCCCCATTTTGCCAAATTTGCCTATTTCATCAATACAACAGAACGCGACAACGTTCTCATACGGAGTCCGTTTGAGGTGAAACGAACGCCGTTGGAATTGTCTCGACGAGCCCTTCGATCTGGTGCTAGTTTTTCTAATATTGGAGGACTTCAAAATTTTTGCCTTCTTGGATCCTCCTAGATCAACAACTCTGCGAGCACTGAAAATTTTACTTGGTGTAGGGAATCAATGGCCTTGTTATCCTTGCTTAAGTGAATCAAAGGTATGAAATATCATGTGTATGCAATGAAGACAACAAGTGGGAGAGTTTTGGTTGTGTTATATTCTTTGCATGTAAATCAATGGTTAAAGTTGATAGTCGAATATAATTGAAGTCGGTAGATGGTAGAGTTCCAGGCAATGAGTTTAGTAGTATAGTTGATTGGTTGTTAATCTTGACTTGTCAACAAGCACAAAACGAGGAGTGGATTCAATGAACAGTTGGGTGACGAGAGCCTCAACGAGTGATTTACTATGGTTGATTTAGTCAAGTCAACTGTAACAAAATAATTGCATTCAGTTATGAAGTTATGGATTTCCATTAATGAGCAGTTAGTTGTAACTAACTCCGGTACCACAAGCTAGGCTATGTATTGCATCTATAAATATGATGCAAGCAAGAAGGCTATGTATGATGAAATGTACTATATTATATCAACTATACTGTGTTGGTATTGTACATGAATAGTGAATTCATGTTTGAGCTATAACAATATTGTAAATCGTTGTTCTAAACATTGATTAAATGTGTTGCTAATATATGAGCTATTAAGCTCATTGGTTTGCTAGTTTTCCTCGATAGAGGGGTTTCCAAGGTAATTTTTTTTTAATATGTGTGACTATGTTTTGTGCCATTGTTAATTCTCTTGTATGTTAACTATAAGAATAATCACACATTCTCATTGTAATAGGTATTAGAACCCAACTATTGGTATCAGAGCTGTATTTTCCTTCAAGGGGATGCATTTGGCGTAGAGGGTTGAGAAGTTATGTAATGCAGTTAATGAGTAGTTAGTTGTAACTAACTTGGGTACCATGGGCTAGTGTATGTAATGCATCTATATATATAATGTAAAGAATAAGGATATGTATGATGAGATGTATTCAAGTATATTGATTGTACTATGTTGGTATTGTACAAGAGTAATGAATTTATGCTTGAGGTGTAGCGACCTTGTAAATCATTGTTGTAAATGTTGGTTAAAAGTGTTGCTAATAGATGAGTGGTCAAGGTCACTGGTTTGCTGGTATTCCTCGGTAGAGGGGTTTCCAAGGTAATTTTTGTGTACTATGCGTGAGTGTGTTTTTGTCATTATTAATCCTATTATATGTTAACTATAAGAATCATCATGTATTCTCATTGTAATAGGTATTAGAACAAAAAATCATGGTATATCGCTAATGAAACAAGTTTCATCATGTGATCTGGACCATTCGTGCACATGAAAAGTGACTATGGGTTAACAGGAGAGGTCTCATTGCAAATGGATAGGATTGATCGAGCAAGCTTTGGCTAGTGAATCTACACCATTCATGTATCAAGAAGTAACCATACCTTAATCGAAGGTACATGCACACATATGGCTCATATTCATCAAGCATGTCTAGGTGGTGCAATTGTGATTGTTTGCACCTGAGAATATGTTCATACCTTAACTGGATGTAGATACGTGTGAATGGATGATATTTGATCGTGCAATCATGATCATTCTTGCATGAAAATAATACCATACCTTATCCCAAGGGGTGTTTCCGTGAACAACCCATATTTTAATGAAAATCAAGATTGATGGTGGAGAGTGATTGCGAACTTTAAACAAGTTGTGATGACATGGAGGGCATGAGATGATGGAATATGACATGGAAAGGGCCGAGGATGACATGCCATAACCCGATGATGATGTCACATCCCCTCCCATCAATTCGATCAGTGGAGGGAAACATGAACGACACACAGGGTGCTAAATTTTGCCCCATGACCAAATTCTGAATTTCAAGAACTATTAAATGTGTGTGCAAATGCAACAATAAAATACACATCGAAAAATAAATTCATTTCACACACACAACATACATATATCAACAAATTCATCACAGGCATAACAATAAAATCATGCACAAGGATAAACTCATTATCATGCTATGCACATGCATCCAAATGAATAATTCAAATTAGACCATTGTTATAGCCAAAATTGACACTTCTCCGTCTGTGATGACACTTACATATTTTGGTCGCATGACGACACTTGCATGATGACACTGCATGAACTTATTGTCGCTCACCCAAAGGAAATTCAATGGATGGAAGAGCCATATTTGGGACTTTTGTAGCATCCCTGTACCTCTTTCTTAGTTCATTGGATACTTAGGAGGTTGATGAACAAGTTTCTAGACCAAATAATCTCCTGGAAACCCCAATAAAAACCCTAAAATTTGCATTTTTTCCCCAAAAACACCCCTTACACATGGTCCACTAGCGTTTTTGACCTTGCATAGATGTGTTCATAGTGCTCCATTAGCCTATGACATGCTACTTGCCTTTATTCCACTAGCGTGTACCTCAAAAATGCTAAAATAATATAAAAATCTCAAATCTTGGGTGGTTTGGGTAGTTTTGGAACTGCTTCCTCGGTTGTAACTACTCCATCCTCAACCTTATCTCTTCCATTTTCTATATAAGAGAGGGAGAGGGGACCATGAAAGGGACTTGGCCTATAGTATTGTTATGCTAAGAGAATTTAGACACTCACCCCAGCCATAGGAACACTTTCTCTAACGACAAAATTGGTGACTCCTTTGGGGAGAAGCCTATTTGCTTTGGGGTCTCCAAGTCTATTTGTCCAGTATATTTGAAGGTCTAAGTCTTTCATTCAGGTTAGGAACAATCATTGAGTCATTGCAGACACTCTCCTTTTTGTTTTCGGAGTTGGATCCATATTTTTTGCACCTTTTAGTACCCACACGGTTGTGTTAGTGCACACAATAGCGTTTTCCATGATACACATTGGTGCAGATTATTTCAACCTGCGTTTTAAATGCTACTGTCACTATTGTGCATTAGTGTGTCCCTCTTATAAGTGTTTTTTTTTTCAATTTCAGGGTTGTTTTGGAAGGGTCTATGTTATCAGTTAAAATGCACCCCCGGCTATGAAAGGATAACCCCAAGGTAACCAAAAAACCAAGCTTTAGGAAATAAAGCTGGCTTCTTTCTCTCTAGAGAGGGATCTCTTGGTATTTATCTCACAGTCCAGATATATTTAACAAGAAACAAAATTTAATATTGATGGTGGTATAAAATTGAGGTACAACAATATATGAATCAAGACAAAAACTTACAATAGATTTCAAGGTAAAATTTACTCAGAAAATGATATGAAATAGTGCAATAAGGAGTTGCAGCTGTATAATTGCTTTCATTATTCAAAAGTAATCTTTGAGGCACATCAATCTATGAACCAAGATAGAAACTTACAATAGATTTCAAGATCAATTTTACTTAGAAAATGATATGAAATAGTGCAATAAGGAGTTACAACTGTATAATTGCTTTCATTAATCAAAAGTAATATGGATAATTGTTACAATGCAATACAATGGCACTAATATCCTGACAATTCAAATCCATGAGAGGTAATTTGAATTCATTAATTCAATCTGACTGCATGTCTAACAGGAAGTGTCTAAATCACTATCAAAGCTTAACTAACTATCTCCAGTTGTCTAATTCAGTCTCTCAATTAGTTATAATCAGTTAAAGTAGTCTAGCTGATGTGGTAGGTGAGAAAAGGAACCTTCCCACATGCATCCATGCAAAGACTGGCGCTAACTGAACTGGAGGATATCTAGCTGAATGTAACTGAGGCATAACTAGGCTTTACTAGTCATCAACTGCCAACAACTAAAGGAGGTTGGTGCTGACACTCCCAGTGGCTCCTAAACTGTAGGGATTGGTCTAGGAGGATGCTAAAATGATGCATGAAGGTGCATTTAGTTGCAGTTACCCTCAATCTGTGTTCCCCACACTCTAGTGACTGGTACATGTGGCCCCATTAGGCCAAGTGGACCCAATGGTACTAGTGGACCCAATAATGACTAAATGACTCCTAAGTTAGGAAAAATTGACCAGTTTGGACAAGGAAGGATTATAATCCTAACAGGTGGTTGAAACAAGTGCTCATTGGGCATGGAGTCATGTAGGACAAATTTTTTTTATAGTTTTGTTGCATAGGAATTTTTTCAGAGGTAGGGTAGTTACTACTTTACAGTAAAAAAGCTTGTTGTTTGGTGATATAAATGAACTTTAGAAACAGTCCATTAATGTGGGCATCTATAAAGGATGAATCCACCATTAAATTTAGATGAAAGGTTTTGTGAATACTTAAAAGCAATGTAACAGAGCATATGGATATGAATTATGAACCATTATAAACTCATTTAAGCATGAAAGGAAAACAAAATGGAAGTTCAAATAGGGAAAGAAAGTACAGACTAAAAATACGATAACACAAGAATCTCTGTCAAAGGCCTACTTAGCTCTGAAATTGTATTAATCTTTTGAATCTCTGTTACAATACAAAATCTCTCATGGGTTCCAACCCTTGTTACAATGTAAAAACTTGCTTAAATACAAAGATATGCCACACGAGATGATAACTAACTCTATGCTAAAAATAGTCAAATAACTGCCTTTTTACATCTGTCATTTGGTTCCCTAACTAATAACTCCTCAAGAAATAAACTATAAAATGCTAACTAATTAATCTTCAATGGTCTTCAACAAGTCTTCATCCACACAGCCTGTACTTAGTTTTTCCATATTTTTAAACTGTCTTCCATTGGTCGACAATTGGTAGCTCCAAGCTGGCCATTTCCTTTGCCAACACCCTTAGTTCCACGTGGTTCAAATAATAATTTTTTGGCAGCTGTGCGCAAGTGGCTATGAAAGTATGCAATATCTCAAATTCTTCAGACAATTTATCTACTATTGTTTTCCCAGACAAATATTATTGCATATATTCAAACTTCTTATGGTTTAGTCTGCACCTGAGCAATTATGCATGGTATTTTTCCTGAGAAAACAATTTACCATTTTCTTCCCAGAAGAAAGGTAAGCCCTTTTTAAACATAGGTGTAAACAATTTAATGAACATCTTAACTTGATGTTGCATTATGTCAATTTTGGCTTGTACTGTGTCAAGATGTTGATGCCCACCCACAAAATTCCTTGCCCAAGTGATGACTGAAATTCTGTATTTAATCCCCGTTGTCTTTAAATCATCTTTTGGCAAGATATTCAAGAAACTGACTGTGTTATTAGCTGTGTCAATGGGATTTTTGTTCAAAATTTCTTTCACTGCTATACAACTTTGTCTAGCAGCCTGTATAACAACTTCTTTGTCCATAATATAATTGAGATATAATCCGAGTTTTCCTCCTTCTGCTATAATGATATCCCATATGACATGCTTATCTCCTTGAACAGGAAGTTGTCCAGTCAACTGCTTCATCAGTTTATCATTATTGTCTATAAGGAGGTCTTTACACTTATTCTCGATAGATTTTCTCTCCACCTCTTTATTTAGAGCTGCATTTTCTAAATTCTTATTTTGATTCTTCAAACCAACAATCTCTAGGTCCCTCAAGCTAACCTAGGACATTGAATACACAATAAATTCCTCACTTGTTTGTGTAGTAGGTGCAATAATCTGGACCTCATGTTCTTTCTCTTTATTTATTTATTTTGTTTTTGTTTCCAATTGATCCTATTTTTTTTGAGGACCTTCACATTTTCAGTCAAGAGCAATTTTTCTTTCTTCCATTCCTTCTTTTCTTCAACAAACTTCAGAAGATTTTCTTTGTAGTGCTTAGTTCATCATTCAATGTTTATTTTTCCTTCTCCAGCTCTGTAAGCTCTGAAGCTTGAATGGACTAAGTGGCAGGGATTTTCATCTTCTTTTTCAACAATTGAATAGTATTTTATTTTTCTATAAGCAACTTTTGAGTTGTTCCTCCTTTGTTAGTCTCACTATTAGCAATGAATAGATCTCCCCAGAGATTTTTAATTTGCTGTAGGTGTGCTTTGTTTTCTACCCTCTCCTGTCTCAACTGATTCTCAATTTTACTTTTGGTGGACTATAATCTTGATAGCTTCAGAGTTTTTTTAAGAAGATCACTATATATAACTTCTCCATTCTGCTTATGTAGATGAATCATATCTAGCATAGGGATATTCCCCAAATTTAATCTCATTTCTGCCACCCTATTCTTTATGGCTACTTCTAGGTTCAAGGTGTTTTGAACATGATCCTTGACAGTGACCAAGGAGACATCCTTATTTGAAATTTTCCTCACCTCTGCATATATCTTTACAGATTCATCGTAGGATGTATATATGCTATCCCTGTATTTATCAAACAATTCTTCCCTTGTCTTGAATTGATCTTTAGATCCTTCAAGAGTTTCTAAGAAAGCATACTCCTTTACCTCAAAGGATGGTCCTTTTATCTTCATCTACTTATTCTTTCCAGTTACCTCTATCAGCTCTCCCTTAGCCTCAATTTTCTTTCCTTTTGATGTCTCTGAGCAGCTTTCCTGCTCTGTATCCATAGCATATGAAAAAGTTCTCTTATTAGTCATTTCAGAATGACTAGTAATTGGAGTGATGACCTCTTTTGTAGAAATAATGGCTAATGGATCCTACTGTGTGCCATTTGTATTACGTGTTGGTGATGTGGGATCTTGCTACATATTATTTTGACTCTGGATTGTTGAACAGTAATCTAACCAATTAGCTTTTTCAGCTAATCCCTCAACCTCCTCATGTTCAAATGGTTTGTTCTTATTTACCTTATTCCTTATAAAAATGATGTGATGGGGGTCATAGTTTATGGCAGTATCCGTTTGAAACCCCATTTATTTCAACAAGCTCTCTACTATAGGTAATGCAACTTTTATTTTGATAATAAATGGCCCACCCAGGGAAACTTGATCTCTGAAGCTTTTTTGAAATTAATAAAATGCTCATTTTCAACAATGAGCTTATGTTTGATCAATTCTAGTGCAAAAATTCTGGGAGTGAGAAATGCAGGTAGGATATATGGTTCATGGGTGAATCCATATACCCTAATGATTGTATGTTCTTCCAACAAAAACCAATCACCAATTCTTTTATTTGGTGAAAATTGCAGAAATGATTTCATGATAGGAAACACCCTTGGCAACTTGTTATGGAAAAAGACCTTATACACTTTAGCCATTAGAAAATTCATATATTTGAAGAAGTTAATGTTAATCTCATCAATCAAAACCATCTTTGGAATATGAAAATTCTCTTCATTGAATAACAAAAGCATCCTTCCTAGGTGTGATTGGAATATGAAGTGCTTCGCATTGTGGAAATACACCAGCTGTGAGTGAATACTCTCAACTAGGAATTATTCATACTTAAGTCAAAACGACTGGGATTACTGGGGCTCAACTGGACTGGTACTGAATTTGAAAAGGAGACTCATTAATAGCTCAGTGACATACCTCTATGTATATATACCTAAGAACTGTATCATTATTGAAATTACCAATTTAGTTTCATCATTAAACAAATTGGTGTCTACAGGGAAGGCTTCATTTTGCAAAGATATATTTGGCTTAAAGAAGGTATTGAAAAAGGATTGTTTCCATTCCAGGGACGACTCATAGAAAGGTTGAATCAGGGTTTCTTCACTAAAATCCTCTTGGGACAAGGTCAATGAGGATGGCACTGCAAGTGAGTCATGAACAACCAGAGCATTGACGGGACAACGGATCTTAGACTTAGCTGAGTCCATAATCACTCTCAACAAATGAATAATTTGAAGTGCACCACTCAACAAAGTATGGAAAACCTAGGGTTTGCTCTGGGAAAAAAATTAAAAGTAGGACCTACAGACACCATGAAAATATGTTCCCTAGTCTTTAAGTGTTTTCATTTTATACTTTAATTGATTAACTGAACCAAATGTTAGCAGGGTATCAAAAGCTTCACTATCTCTATCCTCGAATACCTCCTCAATTTTATGATATTCTAGATCCTAAGCCTCTATTACCTCTCCACTGTCCATTTTTAAATAGTCTTTGGTAGGTAAAAAGTGTCCTACCTGGTCAGCTGATGAGTGGATGAGAATCTATTTGAGTTGGCTTCTTCCGCACAAACTGAGCTCTCTTATTCGGATGCATAAAAGACAGATAGGTCTCCTCCATGTGCTTTTCCTTTTATAGCATTTTATGCTTTGGAATCTTCTATTTATTCTTCATGCATATTACTTAGGTGAATCTTCCTCTTTCCGTAGATATGATATCTTCTATCTCAAGCCGTTGATCTTGAGTGACTATTTAAATCTTACATTTCCAATTCTGCTGCCCTATCTAACTTTATCCTCCTTGCAATTCTTGGAAGTGGATCCTTTCATAACCATAGATATATCACCCCTTTGTTTACCACCGTAGATATTTTACATGATTTACTGTCACCCATCCAGAAAATAAATAACCAACTTCTTCTTTCAATAGTGGATTAGAAAATATCCATTGATCTCATTCTCCACGAATCTCAACCGTTAATCAATCTCGACCTTTAAATATCCTGCTCAAATCCAATTGTACAAACAACATGCACCTTTCTCCAACAGACTCAACCTTTGTCGTATATGTTCATCAGCATCAATCTTAGAATTTAATTACTTTTTCCCTTTAATTGATTCTGCTGAGGCTTATTCAAATTATATCCACGCAACTTACAGTAGTGGAATATCTATGGACTGTAGTTCTTACCATCATAAATCTCAACCGTCGATCATGCAGGCCCTTTAATCCATTCCGTTGATTTCAATATTTCATTTATCGAAGCAACTTCAATCACAGAATGATCCACATCCGTTGATCTTGATCAGGAATTATTTTAACCATTGATTTGTGCAGGCTATACCACTTTCTGCTGATTTCCAACTTCACTTTTACCGTGCATGTTCACCTAGCTGAATGTTTATAGACCGTCGATCACTTTCACCTTTAGATCTCTATCGTTGATCTGTGTATTATGTAAAATTTTCCACTGATTGGAAAAGTTTACTTTTATGTGTTAGTTCCACCAGCGGAATCACTCTCGACCGTAGATCTATTTTACCTTTTTTGCATGACCATTTATCTTTGCTCCCTTTTACCCCATTTCGTTGGCCACCCAAAATTATTCTCTCGTGCATCTCTGGCTAGCGGATTTACTGACAACTATAGATCTATCCATTGATAGATATACACAATTGAAATCTATCATATGATAGCATAAGTGCACATTTTGATTTAAACCTATTCCTAAGTCTTAAACCATGTTTTTTAGAATATATGGTTTTTAAGATTAGAAATAGCCCCCTTCATCAATTTTCAAGCACTTTCTAACATACCTTTGGTCACATTATAAAATTATTCACATCCTACCTTATTTCTCCTAAGGTCTGCCTCCTTTTCCAACTACTAACCAAAAATGGTGCTAACAGTCTGATTGTAGTCTTTGGAGTCCTTGTTATTCCCAAGTCTGTGTAGGACCACTTGGAAGTGGTGTCTTCTCTTTTGGTTGATATTAACTTGATGTTACAATCCTTTTTGAAGCATTTGGGCTTATATATTTCATTTTGCTTGATCTCCTTGCTTGGCATGACCTTGTTTTGTATGGTGTTGATAAACCTCTATTAGTAGGTATAGATTGAACTTGGGAGCCATCTGATCTCCTTATTCCAAAGTGGTTTACTTGGTCTCTTATGCAAGTTTTCCTTCCAAGAGAGGTCTTGTCAGACCTTAGGTCAGTTTAGGGTTTTGTTTTGTGGACACAGTACACAAGTTCATCCTTTGTCTTTACATCATATGCATGTACTTGTTTATAGTTTTTTTTTTCATTTTAAAAGAAAAAGTAAAAAGAACAAGTCTTTGCTTTATATGCAATTAGGCTAGTTTCGTTAGTCTCAGGTGCATTTGCATATATATGTTTTTTGAAAGAAGAAAATAGATCTTTCATTTGTGGCCTACATTTTCAGTTTTGAAAATAAAAAGAGAAGTAAAAGATTTGTATTTTGAACCTCTGTCACATTTTCCATGTTGTTTTCGCTTTCAAGTAAAAAACATCACTAGTTTCATCACCACTACCTTTTTTAGTAACAACATCCCTTAAAAAGAATGTTGATAATTAAAATACATTGGTAAGGTTTGTTTTTTAGGGATGACACACACTAGTCTAGGATAGTGTTTTGGGTTAGGTATTATCTCTAAACTACCCAAAACAATTAAACTCAAACATAGTGGTCATTCTTTTAGGAAATCCAACCTTACAAAGAATTGAACTAGAAATATCCTCTCACATAGGAGTCAAGCATGAGGTCGTGCAAGATTGATTTGCAGAGATACCCCTCTAAATAATCAATTGAGCATACACCAGAGTTTTTGTGTGTTTGGGAATTCACCCCGTACCACCTTTTGGCCCTGTGTGGTGTCAGTGCTATTTGAATTTTAGGTTTAGATACCCTTCCCATGTGCATCGACTGGACTAACGACTGTTTCTCCAGACCTTTTTTGCAAGTTTGTAGCCTTAATATCTTGACCTCTAAGACTCTACACAGGTGATAGTGGAAGGTTATTTTCACTGTACCTAGGGCATACGTGGGAGAAAACCCCATGCAACTCTTTGGAAAAGAGTTCGATGATTCAAACGCTCACCCCAGAGTGATTTTATTGTGGACCCCAAGTAATTGTACTTATCCCTTCATTGGTTAGTCCCAGGCCTTGATTATTCTAGACTCTCCTTTGGAAGGTATCTTTGCTTGCTTGGTATGGATACTTAGGAATTTGTTCTAGTGGTGTGCTCTCTATGTTGTTGGTTGCTAGTTGACCTCAGATATTTCTTTCTTGTTGAGTCATAAACTATGTCTAGTATCCCTGTGGACGCCAACCAAGGGACCCCCGTGCAAGGGGATTCTTGTGCTTTTCATTTTGCTAGTTGTTTGTCCTAGGTCTGTTAGCTATTTTCTCTAGGCCTATATTTCTACCTTAGACATTTTTATCCCTTTTTGATTTATTCTCCCATGTTTGGGTTGCTTTGATTTCATTTTAAAATATCTTAGTTTAAGACTTAAGCTTCTTTAGATTAATAAATGTATTAACACAAGCTGGTAGCACATATCATCATTCATATACATGCGCACTGCCAGCTTGCCAAGTTTAAGGTTTTGTGTAGGTTTATCCAACAATCATTCAACTGATCAGTCTTTCAGTTTGTTCAAGCTAACAAGCCGACAGTTGGCTCTGAGTCACACATGGAAGAACACTCATACCAATCCACATTGTAAAATCATTCTTAACTTAACAATTTGTACTCTGCCAATTCAATATGAAATTATGATTGATCTTTGAAGAGGGTTTGTCATGTTTTCTTCTTAGACCTTTGTTTCTAGTGTTTTGTCTACAACTTTGAATTCAGTTATGGATTTGAACAAAAAAACCCATGCCAATGGTCATGTACTCCGAATTGAACCCCAAAATGTTGAATGGATGAGTAAACTTCCTTTATCTATTACAAAGGTGAAGGAAGCGGGTTGGTATACATTGTGTGAAAAGATTGGGGATCATCACATAGAGGTTACGAAGTCCTTCTGCCAGAATTTTAAGGATTCATCAATGAATGTTGGTGGGATCGAGTTTTCAGTGATAGAGGAAACCATTGCATAGGATATTCACATCGCTTCCGAGGGTGAAAAGTGGTACAAAAGACAGTCAAAAGATGAATATTACAGTCAGTTTCTTCTACCTGCACACAAAAACCCTGACTGGAGACAAGGTATTCGAAGGAATTTTCTATTGGAAGAATGGCGTGATGTTCTACATATCATCCAAAGATATGTGATGTGTGAAGGAAGGTTCGCTACTATCTACCGCTACCTTGTGTGTTTTCTGCAGCACGTATCAGGTACTAAAAAGTTAAACCTACCCTATTACTTGCTGAAGAGTTTAAGTAAAATGGCCATTAGGGTCCATAATCATCTTGATTCTTCTAGAAACAGTATTTTTCACCATGGCCTGATAAAACTGCTAATTACCAACAAGTTAGAAAAACATGAGAGATCTTGGTCTCACTTCTTATTTTGGTTCAGTTTCAAAGTTGAGTTTAGGGAAGATAAAGAGGGTAAAAGAAAACAAAACCCTGCCAGGAAAAGGACCATGAAGAATCCTGTTGATACAGAGTTAGTTAATAGATCAAAGTCTCTATCTGAAAATGAAATGGAAGATCACCACAAAGGTGAGGTTCTTGAAAAAGAAATGAATATTCAGACACATGCTAAATTTGAACAAAAGAATCATGAGGAGTTGAAATATTTCAGTTCAGTCAAGAATCCTATTGATAAAATAGAACCAACTAAGAAAAGATCAGACCTCAATTTTTCTCTTAATAAACCCTCAAAAATTACATAATGTTAATCTAAGCTAGTTAAAGTATACTACAGGCCCAAGACACTCCCTGTAAACAAATTGAGGTTGAATATGAAAGCAATGTTAGATCCAAAGATTAAGAAAGACCAGATTATAAGTGTGCAGGATTCCTTAAGTGACGATGAAGAGGAAAAAAGATCAAAGCAATTCGAATCAACATTAAATAAAGTTTTGAATGGTATTGACCAAAGTTTGAGAAATGTTCCAGATCTGATTCCGAAGAATTGTGCTTATAATTTTAATGATGAAGATCTAGAAGAAATTACAATATCACTGATTTCAGAGGTGAGAGGAAAATTGGTTGCTGAAGTTGAAATGGGTGAATCCTCAAAAGAACAAACAAATTTCAATAATGAAAATATTACAGATGAAATACCTGAATATTCAGATGATGTGATGAAATATTTTGAAAAGGATAAACAAAAAAGAGAAATTTATCATTTCAAATTTCAAAATTAACTTATAAATAAGATAAATGATGGTTTAATGCAAGCCAACATGATGCTGAGACATGATCTATAGGAAGTAAATAAAAACTATTTAGAGCTGATACATGTAGTAGATGAAGCAGTAAAGAGAAGGAAAATGGTACAGGAACATAATGCTCAGCTTGTTAAAGATAAAGAGTAGCTTGAAAGGCGGTTGATTCAGATGTAGAAGGAGTGCAACAGATTGTAAATAAAGGCACATGCGTTGGATGGAATAGCCACATTGGCTGAGGCAACTAGAAGACTTTGATTTGATGTCTAAGTTAGTATAGATTTGGCACATGTCATATTGAGTGGAATTAGATATTTTAAGATAGATACTTTTCTATTTTTGGATGTTTAATCATTAAAAGGTGGATCTACAAACAAACTTTTGATATTACCCTTTTTCCTATATATTGTAATGTTTTGTTTGAACAAATGAAGACATGAGGGTCGACATATGCTGGAAACCTGTGTACAGTTCTGCAATAGTATGTTTGTGTAAGAACTTATTTTTTGAATGAATGACTTTATTATCTATCTGGATCTAAGTTTAAACTATATTTTTTGTTGATATTCTATGGTTATGTTTGAACCTTTGTCTGCATTTTTATTTATATAGATGTCTTCTATATAGATGCCTATGTTGACAAGCGGATATTACTGCTAAATGATGTTTGAAATGTATTTCTGAGCACCTAGATTTTTACATATGATATAGTGAATGAACGGTTTGTTTATTCTTTGTGTTTATATGATTTGAACCTATCTCTAGTATCCTGAAAGTTGAACTGCTATTATTTGAATAAAATCTTGTCCTTATGCATATATTATCTGATGTTTTCAGATCTTTGTTTCTATGTACCTGTTTTTATATTCTTGACTTTTATATTGTTATCCATAAAACAAAAAAAAATCCTTGATTTCTGAGGTGCCTGAACCCTTCTACCTTGTAGTCTAGTTAGCATAATTTAGGATAAACATATTTTGGCGACCATACTAGGGAGGAAGCATATAAGTTCTTCCTTGGTTTAATATTGAAAGATATGGTTTGTAGGGGGAACATAATCAATGAATGGTTTTATAGACTACATTTTTTTCACTTTTTTTAATAAAGGAAAGCAACCGTGGCTCATAAAAAAGATGGGATTAGGGAAAACCCTTCATCTCCTCTACATCCAGGAGTCCGAGATCCTGAGCAGATACTGAGGGATGTTAGGCAACAATTGAGTTCTACCTCATTAGGAAGATTTTTGTATCATTCATATTTAGAAATACCTGATCCATCACAGTTTTCTTCTCCTGCTGCTGATCCACAAGTTGAGAAGGGTAAAGAAGAACAAGACCTATCTTTTCATGTTACTCAAATTGATAATTTTTAGGTCTTCACAAATCCTTTATTGGATGAAGAGGTTAAAACTGAGTTTCTACATACATGAGGTTTTTCTTTAAAAACTCAAGTTTCACCTTATATTCCTCTCACGAGTAGGGTAGCACTTCATCAAATTAAGTTCGGGATTTCTTCTTCATCAAGCAAATCTAGTTCAAGCCAATCTAGTCCAAACCCATATAGTCTAAAAATGGCTGCTTAACCTCCTGATAATATGGACCGTATAGTAGCTGCTAGGTATGCCCCATTGGTAATTCCTCAGCCCCTTCATGCTCTTCCTGGAGGATATTATTAGAAATATCTCCCTAGGTTTAATGGTTAAGGGTAGGTAACAACAGAGGATCATTGGAAAGCATTTTTTAGTTATGTTGACACTCAGAATATTGAAGCGAAGGATGTATGGATGTGGATGTTCGTTCAAATCCTAGATGTAGGGGTTAGGAAATGGTTTAGAGAGTTTCTTATAGGATTTATAGATGGAATATAAGCATTAGATGAAGTGTTCATGAAACAGTGGGGCGATACAAAAGAATTCCTTTACTACATCACTGAATTTGGGTCCTTGAAAAGAAAGAAAAATTAATCATTTGTTGACTTTTCAAAACACTTCAATAAGATGTATAGCAAAATTCCAGCTGAAATTAATCCTTCCGAGACATCAACAAAACTCACATATGCCAATTCATTTGATTCCGAGTTCTCTTTTCTTTTAAGAGAAAGAAGGTTTGGAACCTTGCAAAATATGCAGGAAGATGCTTTTGAAGTTGAGTCAAACATGTTGGCATCAAGTAAGCTTAAAGAACAATCAAAATACCTAAAGCAAGAGAAAAAGGGAAAAAAATAAATGATGCCATCAACTTCTATAGGTAAGTCATTAGGAAAAATGGATGAAATGGATAAGTTAATTAAGAGTTTGTCTGCGAAAGTCAACATATTAGAAATGGTGTTATCAACCAAAATGGCACTACTCTGTCCGAGTACTGACACCCAACATATCGGAACACAAAAGGACAAATATGATTGAAGTAGCCCAAACACTATAGATGTACATGACTGATGATACATAATATCCTGACCAGCTCAATGTATTTTTATTTGGAGATTAGGATTGCACACGCGAGGATTTTCATTGCAACCCGCGTGTCACATGCGAGTGTTTGCATTGCAGCCCATGTGTACATTGAACACGCGATTTTCCTTAAAGAAAGGAGAGTGTCACACATGCCTTTCCTATATTAATACTCGTGTGTACCTTAATTTAATGTTAAAAAATATAAAACCTGATTGGTCAAGATCAATTGAGTCCCTAATCATAACTATCTCAACTGTCTCAACCATCCTAACCTTCAAAACCTCTCTATTTCCCCATGTATAAATAGAGGGCATGGGATGGGGCTAATCAATCAATCTTAGAAGACAAAATTTATGTTGGTATGCCTTCAGACATCTTGGAGCAACAGAACTCAGTGTCCTCGGTTTGAAGAGGAGTCCTTGTTTTAGAAGCTGGGTTGTAATCTCACCATTCTTTGTTTATTAATAAAGAAAGTTCTTCTTCCAATATTTGTATTGTTGCATTCTTGTATATGATGAATTATCAATTGTTTCCATTATGTTATTATGAATATGCATCTCATTAACCATTGATATATATGCAAGATATTGCTAGAAGAATTTTTTCTTTGCAGGTGAATTGGAGAAGCCCTGGAAGCTTTGGAAGAGACTGAAAGAGGAGAAGACCAAGCTTGGATCAACTGACATAAACCAGGTTTTCCAAGTTTCCTTCCTGTTCCTATTTCATTTTCTACATAAGCTGATTGTGTGCAAGTGTCTTAGTAAGTTGGTAACCCCAGAGACCCTAGGTTATAAGGGTGTGTTTTCCTGAACAATAGAATTGACGACTCCACTGGGGAGTCCATCTTATTGTGGGTACTTTGCTTTAGGCTTCTTGACCAGTCTTTTCTCTTTTTGATTCTGGGTGTGATTTGTCTGCTTTTTGCCTTTGATTTTTAGTTTAGCATGGTTAGGACCTGTCTTCTAGTACTTTTTTCTTTGAAAATTTTTAGCAGCACATGCAGGTTGTCTTATAGACAGTTGTATGTTTCACCTTGTACACGCAGGTTGGAGTCTGGACAGTTGCGTGCCATACGCATGTTGTCTTTATAGACAGTCACATGTTTCCTATAGATGTATTTAGGTTCATAGGGTTTTTCTTGTCCCTTTCTTTTGGCCTTTTGATTGCTTGTGAGGGTTCTGTTTCTGACATGATTCTATGAGTCTTAGGTCTGTACATCACACCGTTTGCTTAATCTTTCAAGTCCTTGGGTTCTTTGTGTTTTAATTTCTTCATTTGTGAATGTTGTTGGTCCTTCTTGCTTGGATTTTTGGGTCTGAATGCTTGTGTTCTAGGTCATTGATCAGTCCTTCGGAACACTTTATTCTCTACACTGCTGTTTATAGTCTGAGTTTTGTCTTTCTCCCCGTTTGTGGATCCAGTAATCTTTTTATGTTTGATAGTTCCGCCAAGTTTGATTTTGTGCCATTTCTTCCTACCATTAGAGGAAATTTGGGGTCTAAAATGGGCCTTATAAGAAACATGCCAAAATAAGTTTTTGTGAGTTGGAATTTAAGAACCAATAGAATTTCAATAAAATAAGTCAACCATAATGGTTGAATTGACATATTTGTCATTAAAAAAAACTACTTTTTTTGTTCGTATTTTCGACATATCTCATTGTGTTTTTACTCAAATTTCGATCGGGAGAGCTCGTTGGATGCGGAATTTGATTCCACATCCAACAAGTACCCACAATGCATACTTTTGATGGACCCCACTACCCCAAAAACAAGAAATACCTGAAAAAACGTGATGATGATGTCACTTACTTAATAAAATAATAAAATGATAAAAGAAAAGATGTGATGATGATGTCACTTACTTATTTTATTATTTTAACTATTATTTTATTATTTTCCTGGTCGAAGTGTGTAATTATAGGATCTTCTTGCATCACTTACTTATATATGTTTGGATTGTTTAAGCTTGCTCAAGTTTGCATTCATTTGCATTGTGATTTTTTATGTTTTTGAAAAGAAAATACAAAAATATTTTATACTTTTTGCATTGGGTTGCATCTAGTGTTCTTTTTGTTATTTTTCAAGAAAAAGTAAAAACACAGGTTTGCTTTATATGCATACAGATTAGGTTTTTAGTCTATATTGCATAACATATAATTGTTTTTGTAAAAAAAAAAGAATTTGTTCTTTTGTGGCTTTCAAGTTTTTTCTATTTGAAAAAGAAAAGAGAAGTAGTTTTCTTTTTGCATTTCATTCCTATTTGCTTAGTCGTCTTGTTTCAACATTGAGTCAAAACACCATTGGTTTCACCTTCAACACCCCCTTTGAGTAATTAACAACCCTTTAAAATAAACACTTAATATTTAAAATTTATTAGTAATTGTTTATTTCTAGGGACGACACACACTAGTCTAGGCTAGTGTTTTGGGTTAGGAATATCTTAACCTCCCAAAACTTCAAACTAAAAAATAATGGCCTATCTATTAGGAAATCCAACTTCGTTGGGAAAGACACCAGAAATATGCTCTCACACAGGAGTCAAGCACGGGGTCATGCGATACTGAGTTGTTGGAGATACCCATCCATTTCTCAGTAAAGCATACACCAGAGATGGTTCATGTTTGGGGACTCATCCAGTACCTCCTCTTGGCCCCCTGTGGTTCCCGGTACTATTTGGGTTTCCGGATTTGCTACCCTGCCCATGTGCATCGACTGGAATGATGACTGTTCTGCCAGACTTTATCCATGATTTTGGTAGCCTTAGTATCTTGTCTGCTAGGATCTTACAAGGGTAGAATTGGAAGGATATTTCTAGTGCACCTAGGGTAGACTTGGAAGGTAACCTCAGTAGAAAATCTGGGAGGGCGGTTGGGTGATTCCAGTACTTGCACTCAGAGGGATCTTCACGAGACACCAAGTAACTACTCTCTTTTCTTCATTGGTTAGTTATGGGCCCTCATCATCCCAGACTTTCCTTTGGAAGGCTTCTTTGTTTTCTTGGCTTGATACTTCGGTCTTTTTCTAGTGGTGTGTTATTTGTATTGTTGGTTTCCTGTAGACCTCATACTTTGTCTTATTGTTTGAAACTATGGATAACACCCCTTTGAACACCAACCAATATATCCCCATGCTGGGAACTCCTTGTACTATTCCTCTCACAGGGAATGTTTGTGTTCCTTTGATGGCCACCTTGAATCTACCTGGATTCACCTTAGGGATACCAGTGTAGTTTTTTTCCACTCCAACTGTCTTGAATCCTCCTGATGCTTCTCAAGTAAGCTCCTTATATCAAGGGCATAAAAACACGTATTTTCCTTCACCTGTAGCTACTTCTCCTCCTCTTTCTACCTCATGTGGTGAAAGTACTAATACTAGTAACCGGCAGTTTAAAAGGAGTAACATAAAGAAGAATAGGAAGAATACACATAAGCAAGGGGGCACCTGTTCAACCTCTGTAGGTCAAGTTGAACCTCACCACCCAACCTCTGCAGTTCATGTTGGGGGAACCTATCCAACCTCTACAGGTCATGTTGGATCCAAGCACTCAACCTCTGCAAGTCATGTTGATCTTCACCATCCAACCTCTATTGATCATGCTAGTGGGATCCTTCCAACCTTTCCAGGTCACGTTGGATTCAGTCACTCAACCTCTGAAGTTCATGCTGAGGGCACCCGTTTAACCTCTGTAGTTCAAGTTGAACCTCCCCATCCAACCTCTGCAAGTCATGTTGGACCCAGTCTCTTAGCCTTTGTAGGTCATGCTGGGGGAAGTTTCTCAGACTTTGTGGTTCATGTTGAGGACAAATAGTCAGCCACTGCAAGTCATGTTGGCACTGTTGAAAATACTAACCATTCAAAACACAATCCCAAGTTCCCTTGTAAGCTTTGTGAAGGAGACCACCTTACTTATAAATGCCCTTCCATTGCGGAGGTACGAAGAGTTTGGTTTCATGGTCATCTTGTTTTTGAACAATCTGTAGTCTCTCAACAACCAACCTCTCTTAGTCAGGTTGGACCCAGTCACCCATCCTTTGGAGGTCATGATGGGGGAAAACTCTCAGCCTCTGTAGATCATGATGAGAGCAAACAGTCAGTCACTACTAGTCATGTTGACACTGCTGAGAAAACTGGTCGTTTGAAGTGCAAAATTAAGTTCCCATCATTTGACCAAGTGATTCATCCTATACAAACTGTGGATCCTACTCTCAAATCTGTCAGTCCATTTGAAATTTTAGACATGTGTCCTATCTTGGATGATCTTCTTCCTTTGGATGAAGTCTTCCTAGAGTCTTTGATACAGTCTGACCTTCTTTTGGATGTTGGTTTAGTTATGACTAAGACTAACCCTAATTTTCTTAGTAAGCCCGATATTCCCATGGATCAGTATTCTTATGTTGTTCTTTTTTAGTCTTTTGACTCTCCCTTCGAACATCAAGTCAATGATCCCGATGAGTTTGATTTTTCTTCTAAATTTTTCAACTCCTGTGATACTGAGTTTGTTCCTGCAGTCACAACTCTTTAATGAACTCCCCTTGTTGTTCAAGATGTAACTGTATTTTCATGTGCCCTGCTTGTGCTTATGATCCTGATGCCAACTTCCACGCTTTTAGCTCGTTGTATAGGATTTCATATTTGCTCTCATCATCACTCAGCCTTGTATCATTTCACCTTTGCAACTTGACACCTTTTACCTTGAGGAGATGTTCCCCAAGTGTCTTTATCCTGCTCGTGTTCCTTGCATTATGCATAGGTTTGTTCCTCGTGCTTGGAACTATTTTTGTGTGCCTATGACACTCGCCTCCTCACATTTAGAGAATTATTTATGTTCTCCTTCGAGCTCGTTAAAAACAAGAAGGAGAATGCGATTTGACTTTTCCGGACTCATAAAAAATTCATGGGAAAGATATAGAGTTTCTTTAGGCCCAGGTCTAACTCCTCAAAATAGACTTGACTTCCGAGTAAACTTGTCTGTTCAGGCTCGTTAAGAATATGTGAATGGGCATCCACATTGGTGGTAGTTTATCGCTTTTCCGAACCACGTGGAATAATACGAAAAAGGAGCACTCTTTTTTCTTTGGAATTGAGAATAGTATTCTCAGGCATAGGTTTATCACTTTTCCGGACCTGAGGGACTAAATTTATGGAAAAGGAACACCCAATATGAGCTTAGTTTTCTCTTTTTCATGCTCTAGACCCAAACATGAAAAATATTCTGAGCGTACTCTATGTATTTATCATGCTCACTAAACCTTAAAGAACAAAGCATCGAGTTTACTGTTGTAAGCCGCATTTCTCGTAATCAAATGGATATTTTCGAGTGATCTTGCCTTCCTTCACACTCGTAAAACTCAGGCTATATGCTGCTTTTGAAGGGGTGTTGGGTAGGTGGTAATTTAACCTTTTTTGGACCTTTCTGACTAAGTACGAAAAAGGTGTGCCTTACTTCTTCGGAAGCTAAGAGAGTTATTCTATGGATTGTTTTATACTTTTTCGGCCCGAGGAGAGTAAATTGTACGAAAAAACCCCCCCTTGGAGTCCACTTCAGAGTTTTCAAACTCTCAAAATATGAAAACACCAACGAGCATGTACTAGTTCGAGCTCATAAAATCCATGAATCAATGACTTTATCAAGCATTATTCTCTCCCCTCTTCAAGCTTGTCAAAAATGAAGAGAGACCTGAGTTGACTTTCCTGGACTCATTAAAACTTAAGAGGAAATATAAGGAAGAAGTACTCTCTTTGGGTTATAAATAGTGGCAACATGTCCTCCTTGAACATAACACTCTTTGAACTTTCCGATACTCATGTTTAAGTTTACACTTTCAGCTCAACTATCACTTCGAGTTTTTTACTCCTCCACTTGTCCTTTATACATGGGGAATCTGATCATGTCTCCTACATGATAGATAAGTCTAGTTGTCCTATCTCAAAGTTAAAATCTACCTTGGGTCATCTCTGTGTCATGCTCACTATTCAAGGATCTATGCCTTCATCTAATTATTATCCTGATTCCATCATTATCCTATCTGAGTATTACTTGTGTCTACCTTCCCGTATCCAGTTCCTAGTCACTCTTGTCATCTATTGGAGGATTCATTTCCTTCCTCATCACAATATGTTTTCTCATCAGTACTTGCTGAATATGAAGACCTAGAGCTTTGACGATGGTACCTTAGGATTCACTATCATTATTGGTGAACTCCTTTGCTTTAGTTCTCAGTTTCACTCATTGTTTGACATTCTGTTGAGTTCCTTCCCATGTTGAACTTCAACACATCTATTCAAATGGTAGGGATTGTACTGGTTCCTTTGGATTTTGATGAAGACCTTAGGTTCACATTTATAACCTAAGTTGTGCAAGATTATCTTATGATCAGTTACACAGCTTCCAGATTTTAAAGACTCATCATTTTATATTGTGGCTTCGATCTACCTTTATAATATATGTGGTCTTGTACATGTGTCATATGATGTAATCAAATATTGTAAAAGAGCTAGTGTTCCATTATATTGAACATGGAATCCTCATATATGATTTTGTATATGACATCTATATGTATTTGTTTCAGGTACTTCCTCTGCTGCCTTTGACACTTGAGTTCTCCAATATTAAAAGATTATAATGTATTTCAGCCATCGTTTCTCTCTGACCTCACACATTAGGGGGCATCTGTTATCAACCATAATGGCACTTCTCTGTCCAAGTACTGACATCCAATATGTCGGGGCACAAAAGAACAAATAGGATTGAAGTATTCCAAACACTATAGATGTACATGACAGATGATACATAATCTCCTGACCAGGTCATTATATTTTTATTTGGATATTAGGGTTGCACACGCGAGTATTTGCATTACAACCCGCATGTCACATGCAAGTGTTTTCATTGCAGCCCACGTGTACACTGAACACACGAGTTTCCTTAAAGAAAGGAGTGTGTCATACTCACCTTTCCTATATTAATACTCACATGTACATTAATTTAATGCTAAAAATTATAAATCTCGATTAGTCAAGATCAGTACAGTCCCTAATCATAACTATCTCAACTGTCTCAACCATCCTAACCTTCGAAACCTATCTATTTCCCCATGTATAAATAGAGGGCATGGGATGGGGCTAATAAATCAATCTTAAAATTTATGATGGCGGTATGCCTTTAGACATCTTGGAGCAGCATAACTCAATGTCCTTGGTTTGCAGAGGAGTCCTTGTTTTAGAAGTTGGGTTGTAATCTCACCATTCTATGTTTATTAATAAAGAAAGTTCTTCTTCCAATATTTGTATTGTTGCATTCTTGTATATGATGAATTATGAATTGTTTCCATTATTTTATTATGAATATGCATCTCATTAACCATTGCTATATATACAAGATATTGCTAGAAGAATTTGTTCTTTGCAGGTGAATTGGAGAAGCCATGGAAGCTTTGGAAGATACTGAAAGAGGAGAAGACCAAGCTTGGATCAACCGTCATAAACTAGGTTTGCCAAGTTTCCTTCCTATTCCTATTTCATTTTCTACATAAGATGATTATATTCAATTGTCTTAGTAAGTTGGTAACCCCAGATACCCTAGGTTATAAGGGTGTGTTTTCCTGAACAACAAATGGAGAATAAGAATTTAAGTAGACCTTTGCAAGAAGGAAATCCAAATCAATTTAGACGTCCTTTTGTTCCAATATTTTTTTGTATAGAAAGGAGCAATAATGACATTCAAAGAGAGAGAAAAGATAATGAGGACCAGAGAGTTCAGGCCCCTTTCCAAAATAATTTGTTGAATGAAGAGGATGAGGTTGAGGAGTTGGAATATGAAGATTTGTATCAGAATATCAACCATCTTGAAGAAGAATCATATGAAAGTTTTCTTACTAAAGCTTAGTATCAAAAATATGGATATTTTGATGATTTTAGCTATTCATCTCCCGCTGATATTTATCAGACAGATCCAAAAAAAGTGTTATAATTTAAGATCTGGTGCTAAACAAGTTGCTCAAATTCCTAAAAAGAAAGTAGTTGTTCCTATCAAACAATGGCCTGATCCATCATTGGAAAAGAAACAGAATCACAGGGATAATAAAGTTAAGTTCGCAGAGTTGGAAGAAATCAATAAGAGTCGGGGTTTTAACTTTGAGAATGAGTTGAGTAAAGGTAATATTCCTATCCCATTGACATTGTTGATGAAAATACCTTCATTTAGCGACCCTGCTTACAAAATGCTGAAATCACATGCTAATGAAATCCCTTACGATGTTACAAACCTACAAGATGAGCATCCTACCATTTTTGTTGGTTCTTCCTCACCCAATAAAGTTGAAAAGAAATTAGATTTCTCTCCTCCTTTCTATATTACCTCAACAATTCATGAGAAACTACTACATAACTATTTGTTAGAATCTGGAGCTTCTCATAATCTTATGCCCAAAGGTGTCATGGAGGCCTTAGGTCTGAGAATTACTAGACCTTATCATGATTTATTTGCTTTTGTTTCAAGAGCAGTTCAATGTTTAGGAGTAATAAAATATCTTGTTGTCAATCTCACATAATTACCTATGAAGAGTGTTATGATGGATGTGGTTGTTGATGATATTGCACCTAAGTTTGGCATGTTTCTCTCGAGATCCTGGGTAAAAAGAGTGGGAGGTACTTTACAGATGGATTTTTCCTATGCTACTATTCGAATATTTGGAGGAGAGAAAAGGAGGTTATACATAGAAGTGCAATTGGATTATTTGGTAAGTGACAACAATAATCCAACAAATCATCCAATCTATGCCATGGAAGAAGACTTGGGATCATGTATGTTTCATTTGAGCAATGGAGAAACACATGGTCTCCTGTAAGTAGAAAAGGAAGAACCAGTTTATCATAGTACTGAAAAAAATGATGAATTATGGCAGATGTACTTTGATGGTTCTTCATCTAAAGAGGGAGAAGGAGCTGGAATTGTTCTAGTTTCTCCTGTAGGGGAAAACATTTGGTTGATGTACAAATTGGAATTCCATACAACTAACAATACAACAGAATATGAAGCATTAGTACTGGGACTAAGAGTTGCAAATGATTTGGGAATCCAACAGTTGGTTATTTTTAGCGACTCCGAGTTAGTGGTTCAACAGGTCAAAAAAATTTATCTGGAAAAGCAGTAGTTGTTAAAAGTTTATAGAAATGAAGTATGGGATTTAATGGATAATTTATTTTCACAATTCAATATTTCCTTCACTCCTAGAGATCAAAATCAGACAGCAGACTCTTTGGCTCTAGCAACAACATTTTTCAAAATCCTGCAAAATACTCAACTCATATATCCAATTGAAGTTAGACACAGGCCTTAATTTCTTGATAACATAAAACATTGGAGAGTGTTTCAGGATGATCTGGAAAACAAGAAATTCTTGTAATTAACTGGTGAGTTTTTAACCTCTCATATTGATGAAGAACAAGATGATTATGTGGATGAATTTCCTTCTTTTACAGAACAGTCAATTTCTCATCATAAAAATATTGAACTCAAAGGAAATTTCATTCCAAAGGGTTTAGTACCACTAGAAAGGTTGTTTCTTATATATGATACTTTAGCAAAACCTGCTGTACAATCTTTTGAGGAAAATGTTAGTAGCTACAACATTGGAACTGAAAGTCAACCTAAGATCATTAAAATTTATAAGTTGCTGACAAAAGAGAGTTAAAAGAGGTATATCAATTTGTTAAAAAATTTTGTGGATATATTTGCTTGGTCATATGAGGATCTCAAGACATATGATACTAGCATTATCCAACATAAGATTCCTTTAAAACCTGATACTAAACCCTTCTGGTAGAAACTCAGAAGAATTAATCCAGCATTGTTACCAGTTATTGAAAATGAGGTGAAAAAGTTGATGGATGCAAAAATTATAGTACCTCTTCGGTATTCTACTTGGGTTGCAAATCTAGTTCTTGTTTGAAAGAAAAATGGTGAGATAAGGTTACGTGTTGATTTTTCGTAATGTCAATAGATCCTCTTTAAAAGATAATTACCATGTGCCTAATATAGATTAGATCTTGCAAAAGGTAGTTGGAGCTCAAAGGATATCAATGATAGATGGGTTCTCAGGATACAACCAAATTATTGTTCATCCAGAAGATAGGGATAAAACTAATTTTACCACTCCCTGTGGAACTTTTATGTACGATAAAATTCCATTTGGTTTAATGAACACAGGTGCAACTTTTTAGAGGGATATGGACATAACATTTGTGGGTGAAAGGGAGAAATTTGTGGTGATCTATCTAGATGACATAACCGTGTTTTCAGATTCAGATGAAAGATATCTTAAACACCTTGAACAAGCCTTTTTGAAATGCAGGAAGTTTGGTTTGTCTCTAAACCAAAAAAAATCTCATTTTTCCATGCTGGAAGGAAAAATTCTTGGTCATATTGTCTCAGCAGATGGTATCAAGATTGACCCAGAATGTGTGAAAGCAATTCTGAAAATTACTATTCCCAGGAATAAAAAAGAAATTCAGTCCTTTATTGGGAAAATTAATTTTCTTAATGGTTTATTCCTAACTTTGCAGAGATTGTCAAGCAAATAACTAAGATGCTAATAAAGGATCAAGAAGTGAAATGGACTCCAGAACAAAATTTATCTTTTGAAAGAATAAAACAAGCTCTCACAAAAGCACCTATTTTGGTAAGCCCCGACTTTTCTAAAGACTTCATTACATTTTCTTTTGCTTCTAAAGACAATATAGCAACAATACTATTGCAAAAGAATGTAGAGGGTCTTGAACAACCTATTTCATTTTTCAGTAAAGCTTTAAGAGACTTAGAACTCAAGTACAACACTTTGGAGGAATAGGCCAATGCACTTGTTAAAGCCCTTAATTTTTTCAGAATTTACTTATTGCATTCAAAAAATTTAGCATATGTTCCTAATGCAGTAGTAAAGGAGATCTTAACACAACCTGACTCTGAAGGGAAAAGGGGATGTTGGATAGCAAAAATAATGAAATGTGACGTTGAGATCAAGCCAAACAAACTTGTTCAAGGCCAAGGTTTGGCTAAGTTGCTTACAGATTCTAATTTCCAAGCATTAGGATTGAATGTTGTGTCTAATGAAGTATCTGAAAGAGAAAAATATCAACTTGAAAAGGAAAAAGAACAAATTTTTCAGAAGTATGCTGATTCAGCTTGGTATAGTGATATAATATATTTTCTTTTGTTTCTATAAGCTCCACCAGATTTAGACAAAGGAAAATTTAGGTCCTTAAAGTTAAAAGCTATGAATTTCTGTATTTCTGAACACAAATTGTTTTGGAAAGATCCTGTAGGTATTCTTCTCAGATGTGTTGATGAGGAAGAGGCTGAAGCTATTACAACTAAAATGCATGGAGGAGTTTGTGGTGGGCACCATTATTGGAAGGCCACGACCTTTAAAATTCTGCGAGCAGGCTATTATTGTCCAAATATCTTTTCAGATGTCTTTTCCTAGGTAAGAGCTTGTGTTGAATGCCAAAAGTTTGCAGGTAAGAAAAATTTGCTTTCTTTGCCTCTTAAACCTATTTTAGTTGAAGCCCCTTTCCACAAGTGGGGGTTAGATTTTATAGGAGAAATCAATCCACATTCCAGTGGGAAACACAAATACATTCTGACAACAATTAATTTCTTTACTAAATGGGTAGAAGCAATTTCTACCAGAAGAGCAACTGATCAAGTTATAATAAATTTTCTGGAGGAAAACATTTTGAGCAGATTTGGTTGCCCTAGAAAGCTGGTCACAGACAATGCTCCTTCTTTCAAATCTTAGAATATGGTCCATTTCTATGAAAAACATGGGATTCTTTTGAAACATTTGACTCCATATTACCCAGAAGGTAATGCCTTGGCAGAGTCCACAAACAAGAATATTGTAAACAATATTAAGAAATTGTTGTTAGCGAATAAAAAAGCATGGGATAGTAAGTTGAAATATGCTCTTTGGGACGATTGTACTACCACAAAAAATGCTATTGGTACTTATCCTTTCCATCTTGTATATGGAACTGAGGTAGTTTTTCTTGTACAAGTAGGTCTTCATGTCATGAAGTTTATGCAAGATAGCCTTGAAGAACCAAATGAGGTACAATGAAGAATTTTTCAAATGATTGAACTACAATAGGAAAGAGAGATGCTTATTGGAAAGGATAATATGTATGAATAAAAAATAAAACATATTTTTGAAAAAGGAGTCAAAGAAGACAATTTATTTCCTGATGATTTGGTGCTTAGATGGGATGAATGACGAGATAACAAACCAAAACATGGGAAGTTTGATCATCTATAGATAGGACCTTTTAGAATTGTTAGAAGCTTGGGAAACAATATATTTATTTTACAGAATCTGGAAGGTGATGAGCTAGCAGGCCCAGTCAATGGGCGTTTTTTGAAGCATTTTTATACCAAGTAAGATCTGAAGGGAATTCTTCACATTTTAAATACTGGTGAGTTTCAGTTTTGTTCAAATAAGACTCCATAGCCCAATGGATCAGTAGTAGTTGACATAAATAAAGGAACTTGGTCTACAGTTCTTGGAAAATCACAAGCAAATGCCATCCCCCAGATGGAGCTAGTGTTTTTCCTAGGTCTGTTAGCTATTTTTCCTAGGCCTATCTTTCTACCTTAGATATTTTTATCCCTTTTTTATTTCCTTATTCTCCTATGTTTGGGGTGCTTTGATTTCGTTTTAAAATATCTTTTTTCATTTACAAATATCTTAATTTAAGACTTAAGCTTCTTTAAATTAATAAATGTCTTTTCATATAATGAAAATGAATCCAATGTACATGAATGCAATGTCTTTTTGTATCCTATGTTTTAACACAAGTTGGTAGCGTATCTCATCATTCATATACATACACGCTTCCAGCTAGCCAAGTTTAGGGTTTTGTGCAAGGTTATCAAACGATAATGCAACTGATCATTCTTTGGGGTTGTTTCCTGCTAATAAGCTGACAGTTGGCTCCGAGTCACACCTAGAAGAACACTCATACCAATCCACAGTCTAAAATAATTCTTAACTTAATACTCTGTACTCTTTCAATTCAAAATGAAATTGTGATTGATCTTCGAAGAGGGTTTGTCATGTTTTCTTCTCATACCTCTGTTTCTAGTGTTTTGACTATGGCTTCGAATTCAGTTATGGATTTGAACAAAAAAACCCATGTCAGCGGTCATGTATTCCGAATTGAACCCCAGAATGTTGAATGGATGAGTAAACTTCCTTTAGCTGTTGCAAAGGTGAATGAAGTGGGTTGGTATACATTGTGTGAAAATATTGGGGATTATCACATAGATGTTACAAAGTCCTTCTTCCATAATTTTAAGGATTCATCAGTGAATGTTGGTGGGCTCAAGTTTTCAGTGACATAGGAAACCATTGCACAAGCTATTGGCATTGATTCTGAGGGTGAAACGTGGTACAAAGACAATCAATAGATGAAGATTATAGCCAGTTTCTTCTACCTGCACACAAATCCATGACTGGATCCAAGGAATTCATAGGAATTTTCTATTGGAAGAATGGCGTGATGTTCTACATATCATCCAAATATATGTGACGTGTGAAGGAAGGTTCACTACCATCTACCACTACTATATGTGTTTTCTGCAGCATGTATTAGGTACTAAAAAGTTAAACTGACCCTATTACTTGTTGAAGAGTTTAAGTAAAATGGCCATTAGGGTTCAAAATCATCCTGATTCTTCTAGCGACAGTATTTTTTACCATGGCCTGGTAAAAATGTTAATTGCCAAAGAGTTAGAAAAACATGAGAGATCCTGGTCTCACTTCTTATTTTGGTCCGGTTTCAAAGTCAAGTTTAGGGAAGGTAAATAGGGTAAAACAAAACAAAACCCTACCTAGAAAATGACCATGAAGACTCCTGCTAATATAGAGGTAGTTAATAGATCAAAGTCTTTGTCGAAAAATGAAATCAAAGATCACCATAAATGTGAGGTTCCTAAAAAAGAAAAGAATATTCAAACACCTGCTAAATTTGAACAAAAGAATCCTAAGGAGTTGAAAGATTTATGTTCGGTCATGAATCCTATTGATAAAATAGAAATAACTAAGAAAATACCAGACCTCAATTTTTCTCTTAGTAAACCCTCAAAACTTACAGAATGTTCATCTAAGCCAGTTAAAATATACTACAGGCCCAAGACACACCCATAAACAAATTGAGGTTGAATATGAAAGCAATGTTAGATCCAAATATTGAGTTTTAGATTATAAGTGTGCATGATTCCTCAAGTGATGATGAAGAGGACAAAAGATCAAAGCAATGAGAATCCACATTAAATCAAGTTTTGAATGGTATTGACCAAAGTTTGAGAAATGTTCCAGAACTAATTCCCAAGAATCGTCCTTATAATTTTAATGATGAAGATCTAGAATAAAATACAATACCACTGATTTTAGAGGTGAGAGGAAAATTGGTTGCTAAAGTTGAAATGGGTGAATCCTCAAAAGGGCAAACACATTTCAATAATGAAAATATTACAGATGAAATACCTGAAGATTCAAATGATGCGATGAAATGTTTTGAAAACGATAAACAAAAAAGTGAAATTGATCATTTCAAATTTCAAAATGAACACATAAATCAGATAAATGATGATTTAGTACAAGCCAACATGATGGTGAAACATGATCTATAGGAATTAAATAAAAACTATTTAGAGCTGATACAAGTAGCATATGAAGCAATAAAGAGAAGGAAAATGGTACAGGAACATAATGCTCAGATTGTTAAAGATAAAGAGCAGCTCAAAAGGATGTTGAGTTAGATGCGTAAGGAGTGCAAAAGATTGCAAAGGAAGGCACATGTGTTGGATGGACTAGCTACATTGGCTGAGGAAACTAGAAGAATTTGATCTGATGTCTAAGTTGGTGTAGATTTGAAACATGTGATATTTAGTTGAATTAGATCTTTTAAGATAGATACTTTTATATTTTTGGAAGTTTAATCCTTAAAAGGTGGATCTACAAACAAACTTTTGATCTTACCTTTTTTCTTATATATTGTGATATTTTGTTTGAACAAATGGAGACACGAGGGTCGACATATGCTGGAAACATGTGTACAATTCTATAATACTATGTCTGTGTAAGAACTTCTTTTCTAAATGAATGACTTTATTATCTATTTGGATCTAGGTTTAAACTATATTTTGTGTTGATATTCCATGGTTCTATTTAAACCTTTTTCTGCATTTTTGTTTATATAGATGTCTTCTATATAGATGCCTGTGTTGGCAAGTGGATATTACTGCTAAATTATGTTTGAAATGTATTTTTGAGCACCTAGATTTTTACATATGATACAGTGAATGAATGGTTTGTTTATTCTTTGTGTTTATATGATTTGAACCTATCTCCTGTATCCTGAAAGTTGAACCGTTATTCTTTCTTGAAAATCTTGTCCTTATGCATATATTATCTGATGTTTTCAGATCTTTGTTTCTTTGTACCTATTTTTATATTCTTGACTTTTATAGTGTTATCCATAAAAAACAAAAAAAAAAATCCTTGATTTCTGAGGTTCCTGGACCTTGCTACCTTTTAGTCTAGTTAGCATACTTTAGGATAAACACTAGGAATGTTGGTGTTCCCTAGATGACCACTTTGAGTCTTCATGGATGCACCCTTGGGCTACCGATTTGGTTGTTTTCCACTTCGATTGTCCTGAACGGTCCTGATGCTTCTCAAGAAAGAACCTTAGATCAAGGGCATAAAAAAATTATCCCCCCTTCACTAGTAGCATCGTTTCCCCCTCCTTCCACCTCATGTGGTAAAATTTATGATACTAGTAACCAACAATATAAAATGAATAAATGGAGGAAGAATAGATAGAATATTTGAAAGAAAAGGCACCATCCCCAACCTTTGGAGGTCACACTAGGGAGATTCACCCAAACTCTGTGAGTCATGTTGGGGGAAACCACCCATCCTCTGTTATTCATGCTGGGGGAAACCACCTAGCCTTTGGAGGTCATGCTAGGGGCAACCAACCAACCTCTACAAGTCATGTTGGAAAAAGGCACTCAACCTTTGGGAGTCATGTTGGGGAAAAACACCCAACCTATGCAGCTCATGTTGGGGGAAAACAATCAACCAATGCAAGTCATGTTGACTGTTATAGTGGATTTCACCACTCCACGTGAATCACACTTTGTATGGCCTTCCCCTGTCCCGCTACAGACTCCTTAGCCCCTATGGACCACTTTTTGTCCTTTGATGTTTCCTTGATCATCCCTAAAAACACATGAAAAATGCTATACGCGACTTCTAAATCTATAAGCGCGTACATACGCGGGTTTGACCCATATAACCGCGTACATCGGGATGTGTGCATAGTCCAAATCCTTTTGGAGTTTTCCTTGACATGGATCTGACTCATTTGACTCCTGGCCTTCCATATGCCTTGAGATCACTCGGATTCGACCTTTCATTACCCCTTTGAAAAGCTATATAAGGAACCCCTTGGTACATTGAAGGCATAAGAGAGAATTGAGAGCAGCGAAACTATAGTCCATTGTTGCCAGAACTTATGCTTGAGTCTGCATCCCTTTGTCCCTTAGAGCACTTTTGTGTTCTTCCCAAGCTTGCCTTTTGCTTGTGAGCTTGCTATCGAGAGATAGAGGATTGAAGTGGTGGAGGCCCAAGTGGGGGATTCAGTTTCTCCGGTTCGCAGACGTGCTGTCAGAGGTTGTATCTCGTAATCTCTGATTTATATTAATAGAAATATCTTTTCCTGTCCAATGATGTGTATTTGAATGAATATTTTATCCATGGGATTATATCAAATTCTTTTACATTATTGATTATATATGCTAGAATAGATCTAACACCATGATATATAGAATTCTTGTATTGTTTACTTGTTGTTGAGGAAGTAATATAGCAATTCAAGCTGAAGATTGGAAAGCTCAATGGGGATCTACTTCAACTTTCTGGAATAAGGTACAAGGTCTGATCCTTTAGTGTTAGACGTTTAATTTCTATTGCATATTGGAAAGGATTGATTTCTAGAGTCAAGCTGTCTGTTGTGGTACCCCAAGCCATAGGAATTTCTCTCCGTAACAGAATTGGCGACTCCGCTGGGGAGTTCCTAGTCATTTTTCCTTTGGGGGTTTTTATCGTCACAACGGGCTTGATATTCTTGACTTGCTCTTTGTTTCTCTCTATTTCTGTGTCGCATTTTATAGTATGTTTGTCCATTGACACCCCCCTTTATTGGTTTGGCCTTGGCCTACTTTTTACCACTGCCTTCTTTGTATACGTGGGTTTTTGGCCAAAAGTCGCGTACATATGCAGATTTTTGGCCAAAAGTCGCGTACATATGCAGCTGTTCTTCAAACAGTCACATACATCCTCCCTTTTGGTTGAGTTTGATGTTGTGGGAAGTTGTTGGGTGGGTTGTGAGTGTGGGTGGGTCTTCCTTGGGTTTGATGTTGTCTGTTGGATGCTTCTTTTGTGACCAGAGACCACTTTTTCATTGATTTTTCTTTGAAAGTAGTTTTAGTCATTTATCCTTTTTTTTTTCCATTAGTGCATTACTCTTTTTTGTCTCGGTGTCTTGCTGGGCTTGTATTTTATACTTGCTGTAGAGACTAAGAGTTTTAGATGACTTTTATTGCATTTTTCATTCTTTTATATTGAAAAATACAAGGTAGTTGCATCTTAGATATGGATTTGAGGAGGTACTTGCATTGGATTGCTTGGATGAGAGTTGTTTTTAGGCTTTCATATAGGAAGGATTGCATTGCCATTCGGAAAGAAATATATATTTATGCATCTCATGTAGTGGCATACCCTATTTTTCATTTGACAGAGATTGCACTTAGCATTGTTTCTTATGGTGTGCATATTTACTTCACTGCCGAGTCATAAATTCACTAGTTGCACGATCATATCTTTTTTTTGAGTAATAAATCCAACTAAAATCAACGCTAAATAAAATGAATTACATTCTTTTCTTTTCTAGGGTGCACCAACAAGCTTAGGTTTTAGGATCTTGGAATAGTTCATTGTAAGTCAATTCTCCAAGATCACTAAACAACAACATCTAGGTGTCTGTCCAGGTGAGTGTGTGAAATCCTTGGTATAACCAATGTTCTCAGGATCCTCCTCTCAAAAGGGAGTTAAGCACGAGGCAGTGTGAGCGGTTATTGATTGGGATGACCCCTAGTCATAACTGAGTAGCACCAGAGATATTTCCAGGATTGTATTCATATCTGGGGGCTCTTTCGAGAGTTTCGGGCTTTTCTACCCTGCCCATACGGTCAATCCCTCCTGCGACTGTCCACCTGAGCATTGATTATATTGAGGTGACCTTAGTGGCCTTACCTAGGTTATCGAGGGGGTACTCTGCAGGGGTTATTCTGCAAGTGTCCTGGACAGGTAGAGGTCGGACAACACAGTCGCTTTACGCGTTGAAGTTGAGGGCCACTATAATTGGTTACGCACCTTCGCTTGTAGTGTATGGGAGTTTCAAGCCTCTCCTAGGTGAGAAATACCTGCTGCATTCGGGAGCTCACATATCCTCCCCTTGGTTTTCTTGTATTTTGGTTGTAGATTTTCTTAGGAGTGTGCTCTTTGTGCGCTAGTTGGCCTTTGGGATCATGGTTACTTGAGTATATTTATGCTCTCTTGAGTTCAGGTCCTTTTATTTTTGGTATGCTTGGTATCCTATCACCCGTCTTGGTCCTAGTATGGACCCTAGTGTTAGACTTGGGGGCATCACAACCCCTTACCGTGCTCATAGATTTGGGAATGGTCATAATCCATCCTCTACTCCATTTGTGGAGGATTTTTATTCCCTTCGCTCGGTCTTTACACTAGTGGTCACCCTCACGGGGGTGGTAGGGGATGCGTGAACGTTGGGTCTACAATTTACATTCCTTTTTATGTCCCATCGTTCACCGCATTATTTCCTTTGGGTGTTGTGGTCATGATCATTCCTCCCGATATCCTATAGTTTGGATTCTTTATTGTCTATTTTGGGTTGTTTTGGACTAATATGGTTGTCATGTAGGGTCTAGTTTTTGTACACTCTCTCCAAGGTTTCGACCTATTTGTGCCTATCACAGGTATTATGTCTGAAATGGCATATAGGTTAGGATATCACATCCGCTTGCACTTATGCATTGCCTTATGACCAATCCATCTTAACCTTAGGTACGAACCCATTCCATGGTATCACAGAACCTTCATGTTGTTATTAGAAGTGGTATTATATGAATGGTAGAGATTTCCTATACATGGGTGCCCTAGTTAGCTCCCTTTTGCATTTGGTGCCCATGCTGTGAGTCCTCTCTTAGGTCTGGGAGTTCCTTTTAGTCTCACCATGTCCTTGAGCAAGAGCTTCATACTCCTCTTGAACTTTATGCTAGCCATTTCCCTGGGACTCCCGTATATCAAGTTGTGAATGCATTATCATGTGCTTTGCCTGCCTTATTGAGCTTTATATCGGCTCCCCTGACATTGCGCTTCAGCCATATAGCCCGAGCTTGTCTCATGTCTAGCCATGCAGAGCCATTTTTATATCCTTCGCAGCTTGATTCCATTTTTACTGAGAGGGGATTTTCCCCCGAGTGTCGATATCCTACACATGTATACTTGCATTGAGCATAGGTATGTTCCACTGTTTGGAACTAGTTTGTTTGCCCTTGTGACACTCGTATCCTCCTAGTTTGTAACTATAAAGCTAGTTTATTCTTTTTTCAAGATTTTCAAATAACTGAAAAAGTCCAAAAAAAAAATCAAAAAATCAAAAAACCAAAAAGCCGGACAAGGAAAGATGTTATCTTTGGCAGCTGTCGAGTCGTGTCGCCTTCGAACAGAGCACTGTATATCACATCCATTGGTTGGGTTATAGTTTGACTTTAGGAGTTGTACTCGTTTATCTGAGTTTATCTCCATCGACTGGTTAAGCTTCCAGTCCCTATGGAGTCTTTGTTGATGCCTCCTGTGTCACAAAGATGTCCCAATTTGTATATCGAGTCTATGCTGCCTTCATTCAGTCACCATACACCGTTATGCTCTTGTTTGAAGGAATTTGAAACCTGAGTCGGCCATTCCTCAGTTATCTTTACTGTGCATGTCAGCCATTCCCAGTGTAGTTACTGGTTCATGCACTTTATGATCGAGTCCTTCCACAGTATACAGCTTTGATGAGTACCTCGTGTTGGATGATGGGGGATGCCTTAATGCTCTCCTTCCAGCGGATTTCATCCCATCGAATTTAGATCATTTATTCTAGGATTGGAGTCTAGAGTCATTTTGAGTGCCTTGAGACTTGCAGTCATCAGTGGCAGGTTCTATCACCATCGACAGTTTCTTGGGAACACATCAATGTCCCCTGATCGATGGATCCTCTCAAGTGTTCAACCTCAACACATTTATTCACACTTGGTAGTTTGCACTCTAGTACCTTGATTCCCATTTTCATTATCGGTGGGTGATCTCGCGTCTGTTAACGGTATACATTAATGACCGGTAATCAGACGATGGACTACTATGTTCGACCTCGACACCTCTATTCGCATAGTAGGACATGTAATCGTAGCGGTTTGTGTAGAAGAATTTCCAGATTGGTGGCATCTCTTATATGCTACCTCCTTGATTGTGCCAGTGTTAATGAGATTTCAGCTCTCGTGACTTGATTCCAGTATATGTCACATATTTCCAGCCACTATGGAGATCTTGATCTATTGTATATCTTCAGCCATTTTGGAGATCATGGTCCTTTGTATATCTTCATCATGGAGATTTTTATCTATGCATATTGTATGTGGCGATGACCACATATGTGATATCATGTATCATGCCTATTCATGGCCATTGTACTCTTATGTATCTAGGACTGCTATATGTACTTGCAGTTATATGCAGAGTTGTATTATTCTACTATGTTGATTGGGTGGCTAGTCTTCCATTTGGGATCTTTCATCACTCCACTTCTGGGATGGACTTATAATGTATTTCGACCATCTTATAACCCCTCTGATCTCATACATTAGGGGGCATCTGTTATAGTATATTTCACCACTCCAGGTGAATCACACTTTGTATGGCCTTCCCCTGTCCCGCTGCAGACTCCTTAGCCCCTATGGACCACTTTTTGTCCTTTGATGTTGCCTTGATCATCCCTAAAAACACATGAAAAATTCTATAAAATGATATACACGACTTTTAAACCTATAAGCACGTACATACGCAGGTTTGACCCATATAACCGCGTACATCGGGATGTGTGCATAGTCCAAATCCTTTTGGTGTTTTCCTTGACATGGATCCAACTCATTTGACTCCTGGCCTTCCATATGCCTTGATATCGCTCGAATTCGACCTTTCATTACCCCTTTGAAAAGCTATATAAGGAACCCCTTGGTACATTGAAGGCATAAGAGAGAATTGAGAGCAACGAAACTATAGTCCATTGTTTCTAGAACTTATGCTTGAGTCTACATCCCTTTGTCCCTTGGAGCACTTTTTTGTTTTTCCCAAGCTTTCCTTTTGATTGTGAGCTTGCTATCGAGAGATGGAGGATTGAAGTGGTGGAGGCCCAAGTGGGGGATTTAGTTTCTCCGGTTCGCAGACATGCCGTCAGAAGTTGTATCTTGTAATCTCTGATTTATATTAATAGAAATATCTTTTCCTGTCCAATGATGTGTATTTGAATGAATATTTTATCCATGGGATTATATCAAATGCTTTTACATTATTGATTATATATGCTAGAATAGATCTAACACCATGATATATAGAATGCTTGTATTGTTTACTTGTTGTTGAGGAAGTAATATAGCAATTCAAGCTGAATATTATAAAGCTCAAAGGGGATCTACTTCAACCATTCAGAATAAGGTACGAGGTCTGATCCTTTAGTGTTAGACGTTTAATTTCTATTGCATATTGGAAAGGATTGATTTCTGGAGTCAAGCTGTCTGTTGTGGTACCCCAAGCCATAGGAATTTCTCTCCGTAACATTGACACTGTTGACAAACCTAAACATATAGGATGCAAGCCTACGTTCCCTTGTAATATTTGCAAGGGAGATCACTTTACTCATCTGTGCCCTGCGATTGTAGAAGTACAAAGAGTGTTGTTCGAGTCTCAAGGATATTTTTTTGACCGAATTGTCATTGCAACAAGTGCATGTCAGTGTTTCTTGGTTCCCCTTGAGGAGCCCATGAGGTTTAATAAAGTATCAATCTATAAGGAGACATTTTGACCTCGTCCAAGCCCAAGTCTGAATCCCTTGGATCCCTCAGGACATTGCCAAAATCCTTGTACACCCTAAAGAGTGTTCAAGTAACCCTAAGTTGTCTTATGGTTCCCTAATGATTTCTTAAGGTTTTCTAGTACCTCAACCATGCCCTATAACCCTAGAATGTGTTCTTGGCGGGTTGAAGAAGTTGTAAGAGTCCAAATGACCCTTTCAGTGGTCATTTGCATTTGATAAAAGTCATGGTACCGTAAGAAAATCCTAGGCTCCCCCACACCTTGATGGTTATGTGTCTTCACTTGTGGTAACTCTAATGACCTAAAAAAATACCCTAAAACCATCACCCTTGGTCCCTAAGCCTACAATCTACCCTTCGCTTCAAAAACACTATTAATGCCCTAACATATAAAACCCTAATAAAACTTGTAATAAGTGATAAAGTATTAAAGAATAATCATGTTTTAAAAAGTATGGGCACACACATTGGTAAGGTCATTAAAGAACTAACATATAATTAAAATATTAATTAAGTTGTAATATTTGAAAACATGTTAAATCAAACCCTAACCCCTCTATCCTACACCTACAAGTCAACCCCTTTTAAAATCTCAACTAAGTCAACCCCTTTTAAAATCTCAACTATTAAAACAAGTTAAAACTTTTTTAACTTTAAAATTAACAAATTAATGTTAATTTTTTTTGGTTATATGATAATAAAATAATCCGACGTTGAACTTTTGGTTATATGATTTTAAAATATTTTAAACAAATAAATTAAATATGAATCCTTATCCCCTCCTAAAAGACGAACCCAAAAAAATTTAATTTTTAAAATAAATATTAACTCCTCAACAAGTCGGCCCAATATGGTATAACCCTTTTAATGTTAAATATTTTTTTTACCTAAACTACCCTAGAAGTTGGCCTCAACAACCTTACTCTCACGCTAGACCAAGTGTATATATATACATTAAAACATTGTCACTTTAAACCATCAAAACTATTTCAACAAGTTTACTGAGGATATTTGGAGGTTACAACAGTGGGATTTAGCTTGTTTGTGGGGTTCTTAAACAACTACAAATAGACTTACTTCTCTCCACCGAATTTTGGACAGTGGTCCTCTTCTCTTTTACCCGAGTTTTTACAAGAGTTCTTTTTTATCTGATTTTCTATTGCTACTTTCATTTAAGTCTGGAAACTTCTGTCACTGCTAGAACAATCTCGAAGGTTGAATAAATTCTACTCATCAACTTGCTGCCACCTGAACTTATGGTCATCAAAGTCAAGTATCAATTCAAGTACCAGTTGATAGGTTGAACACTCTCTAATGATTTGTATGATGTACTTGTATGTTGAACAAGTAAATACATTGGATTGTGTAAGTGTATATGAACAATAGAGAAATGTGAACAATGGTGTATGCAATATGTATAGTAGAATGTGAGCATCTACAATGATTGTAAGTGTACGTATGTACAGTGTAAGAGTGTGGACAGAGTTATGTAGTATACAATGTTGTAAAAGAAGATGTACAGTAGAAGAGTATATAGTAGATGTACAATGTTGTAAGAGTATGTGAGTAAGTGAGTAAGAGAAGGTATAGTGACTAGAAAAGTACAGTGATTGGACAAGTGTATGTGTAGTAAGAAGCATAGAAGTGATATACATACAGTAGTACTAGTATATGCTACATTCAGTGTGAACAAAATTGAATACAATAACAAAATGATAGATGCAACACAATGATGATGTACTCTTATTAAAACACACTTGATGTTTTGATGTTCTATACACTCTACGATATTACTGCTCTCATATGATCTATGATATATGCACTTAATGACGACGATGATGATGCTACTTGAAGATACACTATGATGATATCTTGTTCAGCAAATGTGGTGTACATGAGCAATTTATGGCAGTAAAGTGATTGGTTGGTATATAGGAATGATTTGGTAGTGATCAAAGAAGAATAAAGTTAAGGGATTGGTTTTTTTACAGGTCCACAGGTTCGACAATATCTATCTTATCTGGGTGGAAGGATGAGGCAAGGAAAGGGGGTTGTAGCCTCCTTTCGGTTGTAGCTGGAGAACTAGGGAGTTGAAGCTTCCTTCAGGTTGTAGCCAATAAATCAGGGGGTTGTAGCCTCCTTCCGGTTGCAACTGGAAAATTGAAGTCTTTGTAATAAGGGGGTTGTTGCCTCCTTCCAGTTATTTTTGGAAAACTATTTTAAAAAGGCTTCTATGGTTTTACCTCTAGGACTAGGGTTTCCACGTCAAAAATTATTGTGTATTGTGCAGCCTGTGATTTTTATACACATTGATGGTATGCTATGATTGGTGATCAAAAAATTTCTTTTGATTAAAATTTAATTATTGTACAATACTGATTCACCCCCTCTCAATATTTCAACAATTGGTATCAGAGCCAGGTTCCTTCATAACAGACTAACCGTTGGAAGGTAATCATGGGAAAGTTTTCTAAACAGGGCAAAACTGAAACACCCTTGTTTGATGGAAGCAACGATGCATTATGGAGCATAAGGATGAGATCCTTCATAGAAGCTCAAGGAAAAGAAATATGGCAAAGTATCGAGAATGGGTACAAGGTACCACATACCATACCAATAGATGCAACTGAGCTGGCTCAATACAACAACAATTCAAAAGCCAAAAATCACCTTCTAAGTGTTATAAGTGAATCTGTCTTCAACAAAGTGATGCACTACCACTTTGCAAAGGAAATGTGGGACAAAATACAAACCGCATATGAAAGAGATAACAAGGTCAAAGAAGCCAAAATTGAAACATATAGAGGTCAATTTGATCATCTGAGGATGAATACATAGCAACTTACATTCTTCGTGTGGATCAACTTGTGAATACCATTAGAGGATTGGGTGAAGAAGTTGATGATGCCATAGTGGTTCAAAAAATTCTTAGGACTCTTCCCAAAAGGTTCAACCCTAATATCTCTGCTCTATAAGAAAGAACAAATGTAAATACTATGATGGTTGATCAGCTGCATGGAACTCTTGTGGATTACGAAATGAGAATTGAAGATGAAGACACACCAAGAAAGGAAACAACTTTCAAGGTCTCCTCCAAACAAGCCAGGAAGAACAAATCAACAAAGGACAAGCCAACAAGTGATGAATCTGACGATGAATAAATAAATAACTTTGTTCGTAGATTGAAGAGAGGCACTGTTGAATACAAAGGTAAGTTACCTCTTAAATGATTCTCATGTGGAAAGATAGGTCATTTTGCTGCTAAATGTCGATATGCAAATAAATCATATAATGATGAAGATGTCATCTTTAAAACATACAAGAAGTTCAATAGTCACAAGAATAAGAACATAAGAAAGTTTGCAAAGAAGAAAAGTCTCTATACAAAAAGAGACAACAACTCATCCAGTGGTGACTCCAACAATGACAATGACGGTGAACCAGATAATGTGCTCTTTATGAAAATAAACTCAGATGAGGATCCTATTGGTAATGAAGAATCCAAATATGAAGGAGAAGTAGATCTTGAGGAAGAACTTCTAAGTGCCTTGAAAGAGCAGAAGAAATTCATAAAGGAAAACATGATGCTTAAGGCAGAGGCATAAGGGTTTGAACAAACCACTGTTGACCTGAAGACCAAATTGGAAGAAGCCAAAAGAGTTGAATACTCTCTTAATAAACAACTAATGGAAAATATAAAAGAAAAGGAAAGTCGTGAGGCTGAGATAATATCCCTGAAGAACAAGCTGAAGATGAAAGATATCACAAAAGGTTATGAAAACAACTCCAAGGTTCTAGAACAAATGATCATTATTCAGAAGCCATTATTTGATAAGACCAGTTTAGAATACAAGTAGAATACCAATGAAGCCTCAAGCTCAATGTTGAAAGATAATGAAGAGAATCCAAGAAGCTATGCAGAAGTTGTCAAGAACTCCACAAATGAAGAAGAGATTGAATGTCATCCATAACAACCCTTATCATAAGTAGGAACGACATAAAGACTAGATCTCAGAAAAGCACCTCCTTCATATGTTCCCAGGTATGGATACTTCTTTTATGGGAATTTCTTTACATGTGGAAGATTAGGACACAAATTTGTAAACTGTTTTCAAAGAAGAAACTTTGAGACAAGGAACAACCTTGGAAGCCTCAGATGACCACAACATAGTAACATATTTGCTCCCTTGAGATAAGAAATAGAATGTTACAAGTGTAACAACTTTGGACATATAGCTAGAAATTGCAGAATGAATATATCAGCAATGAGAAATGAAGACATGCCCAACAAGGTATGGATCAAACACAAGAACAACTACGAATGTGGAATTTCTCTTCAAGCTCAGAATCACAGCTTTGGTAAATGGTGTGTTGATAGCGGTTTCTCCAAGCATATGACAGGTAACAAAGATGATTTTCTCAATATTGAAAAGGATAAAGTATTTGTATCATTTGGGAATAATAATTCAACAAAATTATTGGGAAAGGGCATAGTAAAGTCGGAAAAAAAAACTCCCTGGCTGAAAATGTCTTGCTTGTAGACAACATGAAGCATAATCTGCTAAGCGTCATTCAGATGTGTGATCAAGGACATGAACTCACCTTCAACTCAAAAGGATGCAAAATAAGGAAGAAAGGATCAAGGAAGTTATTAGCCACAACCACTAGGACTCCAAAAAACATATACATGTTGGATGAGATTGAGTCCGAGAAATGTCACCTGGGAAAAGAAGATTAAAGCTGTATTTGGCACAGAAGAATGGGACATATACATTTTGACAACTTGGTTAAGTTTTAAAAAAACCAAGAATTCTGGAATATGCCGAAAGTTACAAATCCCTCTAACTCTGTATGTGAACAATGTCAACATGGACAAAAAATAAGCGTACATTTCAAGACAAAAGAGCATTCTTCTACAAAACCTTTGGAGCTCGTTCACACTGACCTATGTGGACCAACAAAGAGCAAGGGACTGAATGGTGAAAAATATTTCATGCTACTTATTGATGACTGCACCAAGATGACATGGTTATGTCTTCTCAAGAGGAATTCAGAATCTTTTGGATGCTTCAAAAATTCAAGGAAATTGCCGAGAATGAAATAGGATCATGAATCAAGTGCCTCCGATCTGACAACGGTGGAGAATTCATTTCAGATGAATTCAACAAGTACTATGAAGAGCATGGAATAAAGAGACAAATTTTAGTAGCCAGAATGACTCAACAAAGTGGAGTTGCTGAAAGAAAGAATAGATCAGTAATGGAAATGGATTGAACCATGTTTAATGAATCCAAATTGAATGGAAAATTTTGGGGACATGCAGTTCACATCTTGAACACGTGATTACTTAGAAAAAAAAATGCTAAAACTCCCTACAAGCTATGGATCATAAGAGAAGCAAATGTATGACACTTCATAATCTTTGGAAGCAAATGCCACATCAAAAGAGAAGATAAGAAGATTGGAAAATTTGACTCTCGAGTAGATGAGGGCATATTCATTGGATATTCATCAAAGAGGAAAGCTTACAAATGTTATAATATGAGATTAGAAAAGGTGATTGAAAGTATCAACATGAAGATAGATGAGGGAAGACTAACATCATCCAGAGAAGACTCAGACAAATCAAATGATGAAGAAGAGGAAGTTTCCAATAACAAAGAAGTGAAGACAATTAAAATGGAAGAACAACTAGATGACAATGAAGAACAACTCATGGAAGATGAAGAAAAGAATCAACCAACTATCGAATGAGAAGAAACGAAGGATCAAAAAACACCTAAGAAGTGGTACTAGAAGAATCATCCATCAGATTATATTATTGGTGATAAGGATGTTAGAATAGAAACTAGAAGAAGACAATCCAGAAGAAATGAGCAGTTACACTTCTCTCTTTTGTCTACAACTGAACCAGGATCTTTTGCAGAAGCCAATACAAATGAACAGTGGGTAAAAGATATGAAAGAGGAACTAGATCAAATTGAGAGGAATGAAACTTGGGAACTTGTTCCTATACCAAGTAACAAGAATGTAATTGGAACAAAGTGGATTTGCAGAAACAAAATGAATGAAGATAGACATGTGATAAGAAACAAGGCTCAATTGGTTTGTAAAGGACATGATCAGATCGAGGGTATAGACTTTGAAGAAACATATGCACCAGTAGCCATAATGGAAGCTATCATAATGATATTGGATTATGCTTGCTCCAAATACATCAAAGTGTATTAGATGGACGTAAAATCAACTTTTTTAAATGGTGAATTTAAGAAGAAGAAATCTACATTGAACAACGAGAAGGGTTTCATATTTCAAAATATGAGGACTATGTATGCAGACTCAAAAGGGCCTTATATGGAATAAAGCAAGCTCCAAGAGCTTGGTACTCCATATTGGACATGTAATTACTACAACAAAACTTTAAAAGGGGAAGTGCAGATAGAAATTTGTACATCAAGCAGGAAAATGACAACATACTCATCATTGAAGTTTATGTTGTTGATATCATATTTGGAAGTGATGATGATTCACTGAGTCAACAATTTGCTGAGAATATGCAAAAAGAGTTTGAAATGTAATTACTTGGTGAATTGAACTTCTTCTTGGGACTCCAGATATCTCAAAGAATAGAAGGCATTTTTATTGCTCAGAAAAAATACATCAAGGAGATGTTAAAGAAATTCCAGATGGAAGACTATAAACCTGTGAGTACTCCTATGATCATCGTTTGTAAGCTAAGAAAAGACGATGAATATAAGGAAGTTGATCAAAGGCTCTATAGATCAATAATTTGTAGTCTACTATATGTAACAACCTCCAGACCATATGTGATGCAAGTTGTTGGACAAGTTGCAAGATTTCAAGATGCCCCAAAGGAAACTCACATTGTAGCAGTTAAAAGGATCTTCATGTATCTCAAAGGAACTATGGATTTTGGAATTTGGTATATAAAAGGGAATGAGATGATATTGATAACTTATTCAGATGCAGATTGGGAAGGATGCATTGAAGATAGAAGAAGCACTAGTGGAACAACTTTCTTTCTAGGAAGTTGTTTGGTATCTTGGTCAAGCAAAAAGCATTCTTCAATGTCCTTATCAACCGCAGAAGTAAAATAGATAGCAGAAACAACTTGTTGTACTCAGAATATTTGGATGAAGCAAACCTTGCAAGACGTACATGTGACATGTAATGAGCTGATTCCAATTCTATATGACAATACGAGTGCCATCAATATCTCCAAGAATCCAGTTATGCACTCCAAGACTAATCACATTCTAATCAAGTTTCAATTTCTTTGAGAATAGGTCACAGAAAAGAACATCAAGTTGGAATATATCAGGACAAAATAACTGGTTACGGACAATTTTACTAACCCTCTCCCAAGAGAGACTTTTGAGTGCCTCTGAGAAAAATTGGGAGTCATACTATCTCCTAATTGAATTGGTCTATCTTCAACAACACAACAAATATGACAGGAGGAGCATGACAGAAGTACCCTTTTCCATTGATGCCAAAGGGGGAGAAAAAGATGAACAAGGAAGGTAAAGAAAGCATGATATAAGGGGAGGATTTGTGGACAAAGGAATCTCATTTGAAGGGGGTGCTTTGGAGTTGTCATCAATGACAAAGGGGGAGATTGTTGACCAAATTGTCATTGATGCCAACAAGTGTGTGTCAGTGTGTCTTGGTGCCCCCTCAGGAGCCCCTGAGAGTTAAGAAAGTGTCAGTGCATACAAAGACATTTTGACCTTGTCCAAGCCCAAGTATGAATCCCTTGGAGCCCTTAGGACATTTCCAAAGGACCTGTGCACCCTATAGAGTGTTCAAGTACCCCTAAGTTGTCTTATGGTTTCCCAATTGTTTCTTAAGGATTCCTAGTACCTCAACCATTCCCTATCTGTCATAACCCCAAATTTTCACAAAAATTTAAGATTTTTGAGTTAACAATAAATTCTATAACCTGCGGTTTACTAACAGCTAACAGTTGGCATAAAGAAACAGTTAAGTATTTGGTTTCACTAAATTCTAAAATAACTTAACAATTTATTTTTCATAGCAAGATTAAAATCTTTTTGTGTGCTATTTGCTTCAGTTCACTGAATAGTTCTTTTATGTCAATAGGTGGAATCTATTTTTGAATCCGGGGCTTACGTAGCAATCATGCTAACGTAGATGAATACAGTTTCTTACAGGTTTTTACATATATTATTGATCGAGTATATTTTTAAAAGATCTTTTAGTGTGAGCAATATTTTGTTTGCAAATAAAAAAGCTTAGAACAATAAGTTGCAAAACACTAGACAACTCCTGTAAGGTAAAATCATTTGAATTTCATCAGTTGTTCAAGTAAACAAGCTTGGAAATAAGTAACGACAGTACAACATATTTGTGACTCTAACACTAGAATCTCGGTTACAAGGATTTCTACTTTAGTCTAAGTAATTTGTAATACTTATAAACATTGTTTTTGACAATATTTTTGCAATAGTATCTTGTCTTTCTTGTACATTTATTGTCCCTTAAATTATTTCTATAAGATACTTACATCCTATTATCTTATGAACAGTAAAAACCTTTGAGTGTAGAAACTATGACCATCATACCCTTCTACAAGAGCTTATGGTTACCACTACTTTATTCCCAAGTCTAATTTTGTGTTCTATTAACTTTTAAATTTAATAGGATCATTCCTATTCCCATTATCAATTTTACCTCTGTAATTATCTTACTGTCCACTAGACATTTTGCATGAGCATAAAGCCAAGTTGAGTATACTCCCAAGTATTATCAAAGTAATGTCGCATAAACTATGTGACAGAATTTTGTGATAATATCCTTACCTTTAGCTTTGTATTACTTCACAGTTTCATTGCTATTTGAGTTATCAGTTCAATTACATTTCATAGATAAGCATAATTGATTTGTTCGATGAACATTCAATCTACCAAAAGTTTGTTATTATAACGTATTTACATCTAGCCTTTAACTTCTTTTGCATTATTACAAGATACTATCTATAAGTTTTAGACTTGTAAAAATTCCCAAGGAAAAAGGGTTTACTATGCCCCAAGCTATAGTTAAACTTTGCTACTAGAGAAACTAAAGTCATGCTATAGTTAACATGCACTCATTTATAACTATACTAAGACTTAAACTTTAACCTACTCTATAAACCAAACATATATTACAAGATTTATATCAAAACAATGTTTAAAATAGAGTTATGCCATCGCTTATATCGTTATGGTAATGTTTATTATGTGATAATATTATGTCGTTGGTAGTAAGGGTTTATCCTTAATCCAAATCGGGCTTATCTTTAAGATTTATACGTGGCACAATGCTTGGTCAACGTAATCCCTCCACGATGTTAAACTTATGATTATGTTAATATAATACACAGTGCAATTGATTAGTGATTAGGTTACAAATTATTAGGTTGACATTATGGTTTAACCCACGCTGCAATGAACCAATAATTGATATAATGCTTCCATGCAGGAACTATAGGACACGACCCTCACTCCATGGATAAATTTTTGGCTACATGGTTGAATTCTGTCCACGTCTGGAAAATATATAATGTACTAAAAACATAACTCAACGCATTCTTGTTCCGCAATTCATGCTGGCTCTAGGGTTGCTTGGCTTGTCTCCCATGGCAACCGTCATTCTCCTGGTTACTGTTGCCTTGTACCTTGACTCTGTGTTGCCTCCATTCTCCAGTGTGTGGTTTTAATTGTTGGTTCTTTCTCTACAAAACATGGAGTTATCCTTCCTGCTACCTTTGTCTCGCTGCCTGGGAAACCTTCTTCCAAAGCCCATGTAGCTTGGTGATTGCTTCAGTTTTCCTTCTCGGCTCTTCGTAGCTCGCTACTGTGTGAGGTTTTGAGGGTTGTTGGGTTCCCCACTACACCGTCTATAGGTGACAGTGCTTGTGAAGCGGTTTGCCATACTCCCAGTGACAGGTAATTTCAAAATGAAACTTGCTTTCATTTACTGCAAGTTTATATAGAATACTTTCAAGCTCTAACACGTAAGATAATTTACTGACAGGGATTTACGCTTGTTGCAGGTGCTCGTTGAAGTGAAGCTTGTACAAGGGATAAGAAGATATCCCTTGCAACGACCGTGGCTCGTGGTTCAAACTCGGGTAAGCCCCATGGTCTGAAAGATGGGTTCTCCCTTATTTAAAGTTATGGTGGTCATTGGACTCGCCCAGGTTTTGAAAACCCTTTCTCGTCTTGTCACGAGTTATGTTATTCTTTTTTTATCGTTTTACAGGTTATTTGGAAGAATATTTAAATTCAAACCCTTGATAGGGTGGATGCAAATTGTATTGTGCACAGTAAATAGTCAAAGCTTGGCTTCGCAGTCGGTTTAGGTTGTAAAATTTGTAAAGGTAGTTTCGTTGCAACTTGTTTTGGTTGTTAGGAGCTTATGCTATACTCTGTATAATTTAGGGTTTTTACCCTTCCTGAATATTAATGAAGTTTAAACTCAGTTGAGTATTTTGTAAGGGTTTTATATATTAAATTTTGAAGGCTGATACTTAGAGCCATGATGTAAATCTTGTTTATTTGATGGAAGTCACAAGTTAGGGTTTGACCTGTAAAACCCTTGTTTGGTTTATATTACTGTTATGATAATAATTACATTGTTTCTCTATTTTAATCTATCTATCCTTAAAGGACTGTGAGTGGATTATTTGACTATTTAATGATGATTACATAATTGATATGAATTTGGTTATTATGTCTGTACTTGTAATGTAATAGTTTTTAAGGGTTTGAACCCCAAAATTTAGATGTATACTGTTATTAATAGACTCTGTTTCTTTTGTAAATGCATTTACACCTGTTAATCAATAATGTAGTTTATCTTTGTTACATAACAATTTTAGTCAGTAGTTTTAAAAGAATTGACCTGTGTATAACCTAGGTTACTACAGTACTAAAAATGTTTATAATTTATGCTCAAAACATGAGCTATGGTTTACTCCCTTTTAACTTAAATAGGATATTGATTCCTATATTATTATCTTGTAATTTTTATTACTGTTGTACAGTTTTTCTTCAATTTGTTTTTATAAATTATTAATCTATAAATGTCACTGTTTAAGGATAATAATAATATTATTTATATTTATAATACTATTATTTAAGTATAATATATATTCTTAAGTTTATGTTGGTTCTTATTTGTATAGTGATTACAACTGAAAGCAGTCTGTAATATTTGTGTTAGTTAATTCAATTGTATCTGTAGACTTACTTAGAGAACAAAAATAAAAGAATCTTCTTACCTGTCAGTATTCTTTATAATTACATTGTCTACAAAAGTATAAGAATAGTTTATAATATTAACTTAAAACCCTCAGTTACTACTGTCCTTTAGCTATTAAAACTAAGAAAGGAATACGGTAACCTTTATCATATTATTAACTATAGTTCAGATAGACTCAGGAAGATTAGTTGTCACTAAAAGAAGAAGATAAGCTATCAGTATTATTTTTATATCTTTTCTTAACATAAACTATTAACTTTCAACTGATAAAACTAATTCTTCTATTTTCAATGTAAAAGTACAGTTTATGGAAATAGAAACTGTGTAGAAAATAATTTATAAAGTTAAACATACTAATGTCAATCAGTAATATGAGTATTGTTCTGTACTAACATGCTATTTATACAGTCTATTTCTGATAACATGTCTGCAAAACAAATTAATAAACTTTCTAGAAAACAACTATCTACTGAGAAGTAACATTTCATTACACTGAAAACATAAATATTCAATTCATTCATATTCCTATCATACTTCATTTACTTAAACACACTACCTGTGCTAGAGTATGATCTGGATTACTCCAGGTGGGGAAAAACACAGGTAGGATTTATCTTTCATCACAGTACAGATTCAGTCTAGAATAACTAAGAGATTTCAACACAACATAACATAACATCATTCATTAATTGCTCATACACAGAGATAAACTATAACACATAAATTAAAATAAAATGGAACCTGTCTTTAAAGCTAGACGACAACAGCAATGGGAGGCCGTTCCTCCCTACCAACTCCTAGAGAGCGCTCAAACAATGACTTATCAGGACCCCCGAGCCTGTTCTAGTCTCCTTGGCTGGAACTAGGTGGAGCAATCAACAAAGTACCAGTCCTGAGACTTAATACCAACTCTGCATACTGCAGTAAGATCTTTCAGCTGCAAAGCTGTACTAGATCAACTTCCTGCAGTTTACCCCTCAAACACCTTCCTTCCAATTTCCTTTTCCCAATGAATTCCTTGAAGTGCATTCACCTAAATGATTCTTCTCCTGGAATGAGCAACCTCAACTCTCTACATTGGGCATTTTTAATAAGATTGCCTAGGTCCTTTTGGGTTAGTTGTCATCAATTGAGCCACCTGCTCTAATCCCACTTTATTGGGGGATCATGACCCCAAATGTAGGGAAGTTGCCACCTGCAACATAGGAAGTGCTTGAGGATGCTGCCATTTGTCTTTTTGCTCTCCACCTAGTTCCTTCCACCAACTTGACCAGTAACACTCTTCTTAACAGCTCTCCCAAACTGTTGTCTCCACTTTTATTTATTTAAAATTAAATATTTAGAATTACATTCCACATCCTTGACTCTGCTGAGTCATCAGTTTCCACTTAGCATTAAATTTAAAATAATGTCTGGGAATAAAATCAAAATAAGATAACATTATTTTACAAAATTGGGGCATGTGACATACACACCCCCTTAGAATATAACATCGTCCTCGATGTTATTTATTCTTCATCCTCCGAAGTCTCCTAGAACAGAATTGGATATGCATCTCGCATCTTACTTTCCAATTCCCAGGTGGCTTCTTCAGGACTAAGGTGCTTACATTCCACCTTCACATGTCCAATGGTGCGGTTCCGAAGTGTAATTTCCCTCCTCCCGAGGATACAGTCCTGTTCCACCAGAAATTCTCCTTTTGGCTCCACCTGTACAACATTCCAATTAACCACATGAGTAGCATCATGAACATATTTCTTTAAAACGAAAATGTGAAAAACATTATGTACTCTTAAGTTAGGTGGTAATGCTAATTGATAAGCTACTTGACCAATCCTAGACATAATTTCAAATGGACCACAGTAACGAGGTGCCAATTTTGCACAACTCCCCAGTCTTAGAGAGCTCTTCTTGGGCCTTACCTTGATGAACACATGTTCACCTACCTGGAACTCCTTTGGAGTTCTTTTCAACTCTGCTTGACTTTTCTTCCGTTCCTGTGCCACTTTTAAATTTCCCTGCACTTGTTTCACAATTTCCTCCATTTCTTTCAACAATTCTGGACCTAATACCAATCTATCTACTGGATTACTCCAAGAGATAGGAGTATTACATTTTCATCCTTATAAAATTTCAAATGGACTGAATCTAGCTGATGTCTGATAATTATTATTATACACAAATTCTACTAGATGTAAATAGTCTTCCCACTGTACCCGGCTGATCTTTCACATACATTCTCAATAAATCTTCCAGTACCTGGTTTACCCTTTCAGTTTGTCCATCTGTTTGAGGATGGAAAGAAGTACTGAAATTCAATGTTGTATTTAATCCTTTAAACAAGGACTTCCAGAAGTTTCCTATGAACTTAGGATCTCTGTCTGAGATTATGACTTTTGGTACTCCATGTAATCGAAAAATCTGCTTTAGAAAAATATCAGCTATATTGACAGCCTTGTAAGTAGTTTTAACAGGTATAAAATGAGCTGCCTTGCTTAAGTTATTAACCACTACCATAATAGAGTCATTATGATTCTGATTTCGAGGCAGTCCGGTTATAAAGTCTAGACTAATCACTTCCCATTTTCAGCTAGGGATAGGTAAAGGCTGTAGCAAACCAGCTGGGTGTTGGTGTTCGATTTTTACCTATTGACATTCTAAACACCTTGCAATATATTCAGCTACTTTAGTTTTCATATTTGGCCAAAAATACTCTTTTCTTAGCATGGTTATAGTCTTTTGATAACCTGGATGACCTGAATATGGTGTTTTATGGATTTCATCCAGAATTAACAGCTTGACCTTAGGTATGTTAGGTACATACAGTTTATCTTTATACAGTAAAAAATCTTTTTTCATTTAAACTGTAACCTTTTATTAAGTTTTCTGTGGGGTTTTCCTTAGCTTTAGCTTGCAATTTCTGATAAATTTCATCTTGTTTTACCCCTTCTTTAAGTTGTTCATCTAAGTCTGAAACGTAAGTGCTGATTGCTGTTGCAAAATTCATCCTTGTGTTCCTACTTAATGCATCAACAACTTTATTTTCTTTACCTTTTATATGCTGGATTTCAAAATCATACTCGCTTAAGAAAGCTAACCACCTAGCTTGTCTAGCATTTAAATTAGGCTGATCTAAAAGATATTTCAATCCTTTATTATCAGTCATTAAAACAAATTTTCTGTTGATTAGGTGGTGTCACCACATCTTTAAGGCGTGTATCACAGTTGCTAGTTCTAGATCATATGTTTTGTAATTCTTTTCATGAATTTTTAACTTTCTAGACTCATAGGCAATAACATGCCCTTCTTGAGTCAAAACACCACCTAAGCCTTCATTACAAGCATCAGTACATACTACAAACTCTTTATTAGGATCTGCTATTCTTAAAATAGGTGCACTAGTTAATAAAGTTTTTAATTTCTTGAAGCTTTCTTCACATTTCTGGTTCCAGTCGAACTTCTTTCCTTTATTTTGCAAGGAAGTTATTGGATTGGCTATCCTCGAAAAGCCTTCAATGAACCTTCGGTAGTAACCGGTAATTCCCATGGAAGATCTAACATCCGTCACATCTTTAGGAACCGGCCAATATTCGATTTCCCGTATCTTTTCAGGATCTACGGAAACTCCTTCCTTGGTCACTATGTGACCTAAATACTGAATCTTATCCTTAAAGAAGTCACACTTACTAAACTTTGCGAAGAGTTGATGTTCTCGCAACTCTTGCAAAACAATATTTAGATGTTCTTTATGTTCTTCTTCAGTTTTTGAATAGATTAGGATGTCATCGATAAACACGACCAAAAACTTAACTAAATACTTTTGCATTATGTTGTTCATTAAACACATAAAGACAGCTGGGGCATTAGTAATCCCGAATGGCATTACAACAAATTCGTAGTGACCATATCTTGTTCTAAAGGCTGTCTTGAAGATGTCTTCATCTTTAATCCTCACTTGATGATATCTTGACCTTAAATCTATCTTCGAAAACACCGTGGCTCCACGTAGTTGATCAAACAGATCATCCATGTGGGGCAACAAATATCGATTTTTGATAGTCATCTTGTTTAGTTGATGGTAGTCTATGCATAATCGCATAGTTCCATATTTATTTTTAACAAAGATGACAGGTGCCCCCCAGGGAGACACACTTGGCCAAATATACTTTTTATCAATTAACTCTTTTAATTGTGATTTTAACTCATTAAGTTCCAATATGTTCATTTGGTAAGGGGCCTTTGAGCTAGGTACTGCACCTGGTACCAACTCAATGCTGAAATCCAATTCCCTTTTAGGAGGTAATCCCAGAATTTCTTCTGGGAATACATCAACGTATTCTTTTAAAATAGGGATATCTTCTATTTTTAACTTATCTGTTTTAATTTTACTTTCTTCATCGGTAATTGTTACAGCGTAAGCTTTACATCCTTTTCTAACAGCTCTTTTAAGTTGTAAAGCAGAAATCTGCCTTACCATAGTTTTTCTTGGAATACCCTTAACATTTACTGGTTGTTCATCACTGTTTAAGCATGCGAAATTTTTATCATAATAGTTTAAAATTACTCTACGATGTTCTAACCAGTCCATACCAATCATCAAATCATATGAGCCAAGTGGCAAAACATTAAGTTTAACAACAGTTTCAAATTTATCCATAAGCAAAGCACATTCTTTCACAAAGCAAGTTACCTTTCTTTTAGCCCCAGTGGCTAACTGAACTAACCATGAATTCTCAAACTTATCGACAGATAACTTACATTTTTCCACTATCTGAGGTGCAATATAACTGAGACTAGCTCCTGGATCAATTAAAATAGTTACAGGGGTTTGATTAATCATACCTTCTACTTCCACCATGGAAGTCTGATATTCGGCTTGTCGGTTCTCCAAGGCTGTGTTAATTCTGGGCATGCTCCTTGCTAGTTCCCCAACGGTCATCTCCTCCTGTACAGTATGAATGTTGCTAACAGTCTTCTTCCGGTTTGGACAGATTGAAGCATAGTGCAGGCCATTACATTCCCAACACTTGACAGGCTCTTTACGCTCAAAATATTTGGTAAAATTTCCATGATTATTTGCAGTTTCTTTACCCTTAAAATTGTTCTAATTGTTGGGTGTACTATTCCTATTTCCTTGAAAATTCTTGTTGTTAGAATAGTTTTTGGCCTTATTATTCTTGAAATTCCTATTAGGCACAAAATCCTTCTTCTTAAATTCAGACTGATTATTATTTTTCTTAGCCTTCCAATTGGCCAAGCTTTCTTTCTTCTGATTCTTCTCAAAACAAAAGTTATCCTTCCTCATAGCTTCCTCCAAGGTCTTTGGGTTATCATATTCAATTCTATCTTTAATATGATACGGTAGACAACTAAGGAATCGTTGTACTTTTGGTTTCTCATCTACTAGGTAGGGTACATACCTAAGTAGACTTAAGAATTTGTTGTTCAGATCCTTCATTGTCATTAAACCTAACTTTAGTTCATAAAACTCCTTAGCTCTTTCCTCGTAATACTACTCATACAGGAATTTCTTTTTAAAATACCGCTTAAAGGTACTCCAGTTAACTTCTTTCTCTTTCATACCCTTAACTCTCTTCAAGTCCTGCCACCAAATATCATCCTTTCCTAAGAGGTTATATATAGCCATCCTAGCCTTTAACTGGTTAGAATAATTATATATTTGGAAGTACTTCTTCATCCCGGACAACCAAGACTCAACTTTCTCCCCCTTCTCAGTCTCTCAATTAAAGGTTGGTGGTTTTATCTTTTTGAATTCCCCTGAGATTTCCTCATAAGGTTTGTATTTCCTCTTCTTGACATAAAGATCATCATCACTACTATCACTAGTAGTATGGTAACTTTGTCGTTCACCAAACACTTTTGACAATGAACTACTTTCAGTTTTTGTATGCTTCATCTTTTTAGATTTTCTTGGATGACTAGCATCTTCAGATTCTGACCTTCTACCCATTCCTTCGGTTTGAAACTTTTCCATTAGGATCTGATTTAGCTCTTCTTGAGCCCTCAGAATCCTTTCATTCTCTTTCTTTACAGACTTCATTTTAGTTTTCAAATATTTTACAGTCTATAATAGCTCTGAGGAATTTGTAGTTACATCCTCTGGTATAGGATCTCTGGGTAAATTTCTTGTTTCTATAGCTGGAGACTCCTCCTGTGCATACTCTCCCAACCTTTCCATACCTACCTGTTAAACTTTGGAAAAAGACAATTCTCTGTTGAATAACATTTAAAAAATAAAATACGTTAGCATAATAATTTAATTTACTGTTTTATGAAAGCTAGTTGGGCTACATCAAGGCCTAGTGTTTGAACCTTGTGCTCTGATACCACATGTCATAACCCCAGATTTTCACAAAAATTTAAGATTTTTGAGTTAACAATAAATGCTATAACCTACGGTTTACTAACAGTTAACAGTTGGCATAAAGAGACAGTTAAGTATTTGGTTTCACTAAATTCTAAAATAACTTAACAGTTTATTTTTCGTAGCAAGATTAAAATATTTTTGTGTGCTATTTGCTTCAGTTCACTGATTAGTTCTTTTATGTCAGTAGGTGGAATCTATTTTTGAATCCGGGGCTTACTTAGAAATCGTGCTAACGCAGATGAATACTGTTTCTTACAGGTTTTTACAGGTATGATCGATCAAGTATATTTTTAAAAGATCTTTTAGTGTCAGCAGTATTTTGTTTGCAAATAAAAAAGCTTAGAACAATAAGCTGCTAAACACTAGACAACTCTTGTAAGGTAAAATCATTTGATTTTCATCAGTTGTTCAAGTAAACAAGCTTGGAAATAAGTAACCAAAGTACAACATATTTGCGACTCTAACACTAGAATCTCAGTTACAAGTATGTCTACTTTAGTCTAAGTAATTTTTAATACTTATAAACATTGTTTTTGACAATATTTTTTCAATAGTATCTTGTCTTGCCTGTACATTTATTGTCCCTTAAATTATTTCTATAAGATACTTACAACCTATTATCTTATGAACAGTGAAAACCTTTGAGTGCAGAAACTATGACCATCATACCCTTCTACAAGAGCTTATGGTTACCACTACTTTATTCCCAAGTCTAATTCTATGTTCTATTAACTTTTAAATTTAATAGGATCGTTCCTATTCCCATTATCAGTTTTACCTCTGTAATTATCTTACTGTCCACTAGACATTTTGCATGAGCATAAATCCAAGTTGAGTATACTCCCAAGTATTATCAAAGTAATGTCGAATAAACTATGTGACAGAATTTTGTGATAATATTCTTACCTTTAGCTTTGTATTACTTCACAGTTTCGATGCTATTTGAGTTATCAGTTCAATTACATTTCGTAGATAAGCATAATTGATTTGTTCGATGAACATTCAATCTACCAAAAGTTTGTTATTGTAACGTATTTACATCTAGCCTTTAACTTCTTTTGCATTATTACAAGATACTATCTATAAGTTTTAGACTTGTAAAAATTCCTAAGGAAAAAAGGTTTACTATGCCCCAAGCTATAGTTAAACTTTGCTACTAGAGACACTAAAGTCATGCTATAGTTAACATGCACTCATTTATAACTATACTAAGACTTAAACTTTAACCTACTCTATAAACCAAACATATATTACAAGATTTATATCAAAACAATGTTTAAAATAGAGTTATGCCACCGCTTATATCATTATGATAATGTTTATTATGTGATAATATTATGTCGTTGGTAGTAAGGGTTTATGCTTAATCCAAATCAGGCTTGTCTTTAAGATTTATACGTGACACAATGCTTGGTCAATGTAATCCCTCCATGATGTTAAACTTATGGTTATGTTAATATAATACACGGTGCAATTGATTAGTGATTAGGTTACGAATTATTGGGTTGACATTATGGTTTAACCCACGCTGCAATGAACCAATAATTGATATAATGCTTCCATGCATGAACTATAGGACACGACCCTTGCTGCATGGATAAATGTTTGGCTACGTGGTTGAATTCTGTCCACATCTGGAAAATATATAATGTACTGGAAACCTAACTCAACGCATTCTTGTTCTGCAGTTCACGCTGGCTCTAGGGTTGCTTGGCTTGTCTCCCATGGCGGCCGTCATTCTTTTGGTTAATGTTGCCTTGTACCTTGACTCCGTGTTGCCTCCGTTCTCCAGTGTGTGGTTTTAATTGCTGGTTATTTTTCTACGAAACGTGGAGTTATCCTTCCTGCTACCTTTGTCTCGCTGCCTATGAAACCTTCTTCCAAAGCTCGTGTAGCTTGGTGATTGCTTCAATTTTCCTTCTCGGCTCTTCGTAGCTCGCTACTGTGTGAGGTTTTGAGGGTTGTTGGGTTCCCCACTACACCATTTATAGGTGACAGTGCTTGTGAGTCGGTTCGCCATACTCCCAGTGACAGGTAATTTCAAAATGAAACTTTCTTTCATTTACTGCAAGTTTATATAGAATACTTTCAAGCTCTAACACATAAGATAATTTACTGACAGGGGTTTACACTTGTTGCAGGTGTTCGTTGAAGTGAAGCTTGTACAAGGGATAAGAAGACATCCCTTGCAATGGTCGTGGCTCGTGGTTCAAACTCGGGTAAGCCCCGTGGTCTGAAAGATGGGTTCTCCCTTATTTAAAGTTAGGGTGGTTGTTGGACTCGCCCAGGTTTTGAAAACCCTTTCTCATCTTGTCACGAGTTATGTTATGCCTTTTACCATTTTACAGGTTGTTTGGAAGAATATTTAAATTCAAACCCTTGATAGGGTGGATGCAAATTGTATTGTGCACAGTAAATAGTCGAATCTTGGCTTCGCAGTCGGTTTAGGTTGTAAAGTTTGTAAAGGTAGTTTCGCTGCAACTTGTTTTGGTTGTTAGGAGCTTATGCTATACTCTGTATAATTTAGGGTTTTTACCCTTCCTGAATATTAAAGAAGTTTAAACTCAGCTGAGAATTTTGTAAGGGTTTTATATATTAAATTTTGAAGGCTGATACTTACAACCGTGATGTAAATCTTGTTTATTTGATGGAAGTCACATGTTAGGGTTTGACCTGTAAAACCCTTGTTTGGTTTATATTACTGCTATGATAATAATTACATTGTTTCTCTATTTTAATCTATCTGTCCTTAAAGGACTGTGAGTGGATTATTTGACTATTTAATGATGATTACATAATTGATATGAATTTGGTTATTATGTCTGTACTTGTAATGTAATAGTTTTTAAGGGTTTGAACCCCGACATTTAGATGTATACTGTTATTAATAGACTCTGTTTCTTTTGTAAATGCATTTACACTTGTTAATAAATAATGTAGTTTATCTTTGTTACATAACAATTTTAGTCAGTAGTTTTAAAAGAATTAACCTGTGTATAACCTAGGTTACTACAGTACTAAAAATATTTATAATTTATGCTCAGAACATGAGCTAGGGTTTACTCCCTTTTAACTTAAATAGGATATTGATTCCTATGTTATTATCTTGTAATTTGTATTACTGTTGTATAGTTTTTCTTCAATTTGTTTTTATAAATTATTAATCTATAAATGTCACTGTTTAAGGATAATAATAATATTATTTATATTTATAATACTATTATTTAAGTATAATATATATTCTTAAGTTTATGTTGGTTCTTATTTGTATAGTGATTACGACTGAAAGCAGTCTGTAATATTTGTGTTAGTTAATTCAATTGTATCTGTAGACTTACTTAGAGATCAAAAATAAAAGAATCTTCTTACCTGTCAGTATTCTTTATAATTACACTATCTGCAAAAGTATAAGAATAGTTTATAATATTAACTTAAAACCCTAAGTTACTACTGTCCTTTAGCTATTAAAACTAAGAAAGGAATACTGTAACCTTTATCATATTATTAACTATAGTTCAGATAGATGCAGGAAGATTAGTTGTCACTAAAAGAAGAAGATAAGCTATCAGTATTATTTTTATATCTTTTCTTAACATAAACTATTAACTTTCAACTGATAAAACTAATTCTTCTATTTTCAACGTAAAAGTACAGTTTATGGAAATAGAAACTGTGTAGAAAATAATTTATAAAGTTAAACATACTAATGTCAATCAGTAATATGAGTATTGTTCTGTACTAACATGTTATTTACACAGTCTATTTCTAATAACATGTCTGTAAAAAAAATTAATAAACTTTCTAGAAAACAACTATCTACTGAGAAGTAACATTTCATTACTCTAAAAACATAAATATTCGATTCATTCATATTCCTATCATACTTCATTTACTTAAACACACTGCCTGTGCTAGAGTACGATCTGGATTACTCTAGGTGGGGAAAAACACAGGTAGGATTTATCTTTCATCACAGTATAGATTTAGTCTAGAATAAATAAGAGATTTCAACACAACATAACATAACATCATTCATTAATTGATCATACACAGAGATAAACTATAACATAGAAATTAAAAGAAAATGGAACCTGTCTTTAAAGCTGGATGACAACAGCAATGGGAGGCCATTCCTCCCTGCCAACTTCTGGAGAGCGCTCAAACAACGACTTCTCAGGACCCCCGAGCCTGTTCTGGTCTCCTTGGCTGGAACTAGGTGGAGAAATCAACAAAGTACCAGTCCTGAGACTCAATACCAACTCTGCATACTGCAGTAAGATCTTTCAGCTGCAAAGTTGTACTAGATCAACTTCCTGTAGTTTACCCCTCAAACACATTCCTTCCAATTTCCCTTTCCCAATGAATTCCTTGAAGTGCATTCACCTGAATTATTCTTTTCCTAGAATGAGCAGCCTCAGCTCTCTACATTGTGCATTTTTAATAAGATTGCCTAGGTCTTTTTGGGTTAGTTGTCATTAATTGAGCCACCTACTCTGATCCCACTTTCTTGGGGGATCATGACCCCAAATGTAGGGAAGTTTCCACCTGCAACATAGGAAGTGCTTGAGGATGCTGCCACTTGTATTTTTGCTCTCCACCTAGTTCCTTCCACCAATTTGACCAGTAACACTCTTTTTAACAGCTCTCCCAAACTGTTGTCTCCACTTTTATTTATTTAAAATTAAATATTCAGAATTACATTCCACATCCTTGACTCTGCAGAGTCATCAGTTTCCACTTAGCATTAAATTTAACATAATGTCTAGGAATAAAATCAAAATAAGATAACATTATTTTACAAAATTGGGGCATGTGACACTATCACCCTAGAATGTGTTCTTGGTGGGTTGAAGAAGTTGCAAGAGTCCAAATGACCCTTTCAGTGGCCATTTGTGTTTGATAAAAGTGATGGTACCCTAAGAAAATCCTAGGCTCCCCCACACCTTGATGGTTATGCATATTCACTTGTGGTAACTCTAATGACCTAACAAAATACCCTAAAACGCTCACCCTTGGTCCCTATGCCTACAATATACCCTTTGCCTTAAAAACACTAGTAATGCCCTAACATATAAAACCTTAATAAAACTTGTAATACGTGATAAAGTATTAAACAATAATTTTTTTTTAAAGTATGGGCACACACATTGGTAAGGTCATTAAAGAACTGAAATATAATTAAAATATTAATTAAGTTGTAATATTTAAAAACATGTTAAATCAAACCCTAGCCCCTCTATCCTACACCTACGAGTCATACCCTTTTAAAATCTCAACTATTAAAACAAGTTAAAACATTTTTAATTTTAAAATTAAAAAAATAATGTTAAAAATATTTTGGTTATATGATAATAAAATAATCCAACGTTGAACTTTTGTTTATATGATATTAAAATATTTTAAACAAATAAATTAAATATGAATCCTTATCCCCTCCTAAAAGTCGGCCCCAAAGAAATTTAATTTTTAAAATAAATATTAACTCCTCAACAAGTCGGCCCAATATGGTATAACATTTTTAATGTTAAGATATTTTTTTACCCAAAACTACCCTAGAAGTCGACCTCAAAAACCTTAATCTCATGTTAGAACAAGTGTATATATACACCAACGCATTGTCACTGTAAACCATCAAACAATTTCAATGAAGTTCATTGAGGATATCTGGGGGTTACAATAACAAACTTTAGCTTGTTCGTGGGGTTATTAAATAACTACTAACATGCTTACTTCTCTCCACCGAAGTTTGGGTAGCAGGCCTCTTCTCTTTTAGCCGAGTATTTACAAGAGTTCCTTTTTGATCTGATTGTCTGCTGCTACTTTCGTTGAAGTTTGGAAACTTTTGTTACTGCTAGAACATTATCGAAGGTTGAATGAACTCTGCTCATTAACTTGCTGCCACCTGAGCTTAAGGTCATCAAAATCAAGTATCAAGTCAAGCACCAGTTGATAGGTTGGTTCTTGAATACTCTCTAATGATTTGTATGATGTACTTGTATGTTGAACAAGTGAATACATTGGCTTGTGTAAGTGTATGTGAACAATGGTGTATGCAGTATGTAAATATGTATAGTAGAATGTGAGCATCTACAGTGATTGTAAGTGTACATATGTATAGACAAGTGTGTAAGAGTGTAGACATATTTATGTAGTATACAGTGTTGTAAAAGAAGATGTACAATAGATGAGTATACAGTAGAAGTGAGTAAGAGAAGGTACAGTGACCAGACAAGTACAATGATTGGACAAGGGTATGCATAGTAAGAAGCATATCAGTGATATACATACAATAGTACAAGTATATGATACATTCAGTGTGAACAGAATTGAATACAACAACATAATGATAGACGCAACACAATGATGTTGTAATCTTATTAAAGCACACTTGTTTTTTTGAGGTTCTATACACTCTATGATTTTAATGCTCCCATATGATCTATGATATATGCACTTAATGATGACGATGATGGTGCTACTTGAAGACACAATATGATGATTTCTTGTTCAACAAATGTGGTGTACATGAGCAACGTATGGCAGTAAAGTGACTGGTTGGTATACAAGAATGATTTGGTAGTGATCAAAGAAGCATAATGTTCAAGGATTGGTTTTTTGATAGGTCCACAGGTTTGACAATCTCTTTATTATATGGGTGGCAAGACAAAGCAAAGAAAATAGGTTGTAGCCTCCTTTCGGTTGTAGCTGGAGAACTAGGGAGTTGAAGCTTCCTTCAGGTTGTAGCCTATAAATAAAGGGGTTGTAGCCTCCTTCCAGTTGTAGCTAGAAAATTGAAGTCTTTGTAATAAGGGGGTTGTTTCCTCCTTCCACTTATTTATGGAAAACTATTTTAAAAAGGCTTTCATGGGTTTACCCCCAAGACTTGGGTTTCCACATAAAAAATTATTGTGTACTGTGCAACCTGTGATTTTTACACATTGATGATATGCCGTGATTGGTGATCAAAAAATTTATTTTCATTAAAATTTAATTGTTTTACAATACTTATTCACCCTCGTCTCATTATTTCAACACTTTTTCTCCTGAACCGCCTGTTATTTCCCAACAACATTTTCAACCTTTGGTTGATCAAGTGGTTCAACCAATGCAATATTTGGTCAATATCACTCTTCCTTTGCAGAGTGACCCAGATCAAGTGGTTGAACCAATGCAATCTTTGGTCAATCCAACTCTTCCTTTGGAGAGTGACCTGCATCAAGTCGTTGAATCAATGCAATATTTGATCAATCCTACTCTTCCTTTGGAGAATGAATTGTCTTCTAGTCATTTTTTCTTCACTACCAGTTTAGAACTTTATGGACAAGGGGTCACTGAATTCACTTTGAATGAAACACCGCTAAGACCTCAGATTTCTTCCTTTGATTGGGATATTATAGCTGAGCCATGCCTTCCTTCTACTTCACCTTTTCAAATAAAGGTCCAAGTTGAACACTACATGGTTGTTCTTTATATTGTAGATGAAGGAGCCTATGCTAGTATTTTATCCATGCATGCTTGGAGAGGTATGGGATCTCCTAGCCTCGTGTCAACTGTTAATTAGTTGCTTGCCTTTAATACAAGACCTAGTCAAACTTTGGGAGTTCTTTCTCAAACACCTGCTACTTTAGGTGGGAATAATTTCTTAGTTGATTTTATGGTTATAGATGACCCTTTGGACTTCAATATGCTCCTTAGGCATGATTATGTATATGATATAAATTATGCAGCATATACACTCTTTTGTGTGATGTATTTTCCTCAAAATGAAATCATTTTCATTGTTGATGAGATGGAACTTGTTGGTCCCTCTCATTACCTGACTTTAGACCAACTCTATCATTTGTCAATTCCTAATGTTTCGGTAGACACAACCCCGCCATAGGTGAATTATGTGGCCTCATATCCCTCGTTTCCAATTGTTACTAAGAAGAAGCATCTATATTCATGCTTACCTTCTTGGGACTCGGTCCTAGTAGTTGATTAGGTGATCTATCCAATGGGGACATTGGATCCCTCTCTCCAACTTATTGATCCAATTGAATGTTCTTCCATGTGTTCCATTTGGATGGTATACTTCCTTTAGATGAAGTATTCCTAGAGTCTATGATACAGCTTGACATTCTTTTGGATGTTGAATCAATTGTGGTTAGATCTAGTCCCTGTGTTCCATTTGGATGGTATACTTCCTTTAGATGAAGTATTCCTAGAGTCTATGATACAGCCTGACATTCTTTTGGATGTTGAATCAATTGTGGTTAGATCTATCCCTGACTTGCTTTTTTAGTCTGATCTTTCTGATGATCGATCCTCATACATTGAAACTGTTGAGTCTTTGGACTCTCCCATCGAGAAACAAGTCAACGATCTTGATGAGTTTGATTCTAGTTGTAGAATTATTGACTCCCATGATGCTAAGTCAGTTTCTCCAGACTCCATCACCTATTTCAACTTTAGCTTTCCTCTTGAGGTTTATCTTATTGATTGTAAATCCTTAGAACTTGGGACTATAGAGTATTTCTTGTTTAAATATTCCTTACTTTGCCTCTTATTGAATATAGTGAAGTTGTAAATGTTTCTACAAAATTCACCTATATCGGATCTCTTCTTTTGAATATGATCTGGGTATTGTTTTTTCTTGGTGACAGGATTCTTAGTTGGATTCACGACTGCTTATTGGTCTCGTTTTTATATTCAAGTTGTAACCGCATTTTCATATATATTGCTTGCACTTATGAGACTGATGTTGGATTCCACGCTTTTAGCTCATTTTATAAGCCCTCATCTCTTCCCTCATCATCACTTATCATTGTATCATTTTTCTATCGCAACTTGTTATCAGCCAAATGGCACTTCTCCGTCCAAGTGCTGACATCCATTATGTCAGTACATAAAAGGACAATTAGGATTGAAGTGGCCAAAACACTATAGATGTGCATGATGTTGGAACACCAAAGGAGCAAAGGTAGAAGTTCACACATAAGCAAAAGAAGATACATCGCACACACGATAGGAAGGAAGCAAAGGGACGGTGCAGAATTGAAAAACATGCACGCAGTGGAGGAAAGAAAAGTGAACAGGCATACAGGTGATAACAACCTAAAAGCGACAAGTGAAGATCATGGTTGTTAAAGATGGCGTAATCCTGTGGCCACACACGTATGGAGGAATATTTTGTAAGTCAGGCTGACAGTGCCTTGTGTCAGTCTAAGACATCTTGTTTTGACGGATGATCACGACCTGTAACTAATAAGTAGTATGCAGTCGATCCTACGTGGTCTGATAAGAAGTTATAAATAAGAAGAACCCAACCTATATAAGGGTTGGTTGTTGTTGTTGATTTATCCATTAGGTTTTCGACAGTTAGTTTTGGCCATTGTTGTTTTTGTTACTATTGATTACCTGTTGGGGTCTGTAATTAAGGACACCATTTTTGCTATGTTTTGATTTAGAGTAGAAGAAGAGAAGACTTAGAGAGGATTCTAGTAGCAGTAGAAGGATGTTGAGCCACGGGTCTTGCAGCTATGTGTGCAGACTGCTAGAGTAGAAGGAAGTTGCAGCTGAGTGTGTAGACAGTAGATAAAGGAGTCGATCCAGGGTATGTGCGGATCAGTAGGAGTAGAAAGAAGAATAAACTAGAGAGCATGAGAGAAAGAAAGAGTCAGAAGGACATATCATAAGATCAGTGTGTTAGTCGCATACTGCAAGGTACTATACCCATTTCTCATGCTAGATGAAGAGCACCTTGGTGGTTTTTGCCAGATGGGTTTCCATGTTATTCCTTGTGTTTAAATGGTTGATTGATGCTATGTATGTGAATACACGTGCTTACTATTTGCTTGCTGTATGTTGATGAGTTACTGTTAAATGCATGATATCCACTTGTATCCATGAATAAATGATTGTTAAAGCATCGCTAAAACATACATATATTGGTCTGTAGCTCAAGGAATGAATGAATATCTGTGAGCATTATTAGGATGAGCGATCAAGTCTGTGCTTAGTTCCTAAACCTGAAGCATAAGTTGCAGCGATCTGTTAGTGCAAGGACTCAACTACACCGCACCAGTTGCACTAGTTGTTAAGGTTAAGGGACGAGGTCGTGTCACACACACTGACATATAGTTGTGTTCAGACGCACATGAAACGTCCAGCCATCCACCCTGCCTTCATTGAGCACCTTGGTCATGCACCAAGGGACTATCATTCCTTGCCAACTGCAGAAACATGGTTCTTGCAGTTACCCATTAGATATTTCAGGTGAGACTGCGCCTGCCTAGTAGGTGTTGCCGACAAAGTTACTTTGTCGGGATGATGTCTTGTGGTTTATTGTTGGTATTATGGTGTTGTTGAACCGTGGGTCGAGACAAGAAGGAGAAAGAGGCCAACAAATGGTTCCGTTTCTGGGACCCTTAATCGATTGAGCTGAGGGAAATGTTGTGGCACCCGATGAAGAAAGAGATAGAATATTGGCTGGACTCTAAAACGCTAGCATTCGTGCAAGAGGAGAGCACAATATCATGGTGGAGTGTAGAAAACTGGGTGGATAAGTACATATACTCTGATATTCACAAGATCTTCTTTGCAGATTTCCCTGTTATACTGTACGAATGGTTGTCAAGATTGGTGACCGAACAACAAACGTTCCCGAGGAGAGAACCCGTCGAATGGAATGATCAGTTGGTCCACGAGATAACAATGTAAGTAATGCTATCTTTAGAGCTTTTGATTTTTGGGTTGAAATTATCTTGCAAGGATACATCACTACGTTTGCAATAGATACTATAACCTCATATAGTGAGGATGAAAGAATTTTTTTCCAAGGACCCCGCAGAAGATATTTGCTATCTATCAGTACATGGATTAAGATGCTCAAAATGAGAAGGGCATCTTACCTTGGAGTAGTTGAATTGCATACCTGTGAGGGAGGCTATGTCATAGACGACCTATTAAGAGAATGAGAGGGGGAGATTTGAGATGTTCCCTGGAAGCACAAAGACTGAACTAGAAACTGGATTCCTAAGGAGTGGGAGGAGATTCAGATCAGGGAAAATAAGAAATACTAAAAGAAGGCAATGAAAACCTAGTGTGTTCTAGGAGAGATAACACAAAATTTGGTCGCACGAAGATGAAGGGTGTTGCGACGAAGAGGAGGACTACAACCCTATATCGGAAGGAGCAGAAGAATTAGAACAATCTATGGAGACACCAATATCAGGACGCAACTATATCACACCAGGAGTATCACCAGAAATAAGATCAAGATTCTCATCCCCAGAAAGGACTGATAATACTGATAGTGCTAGTACTACGACTAGCAGGCAAGAGGGTTCACCTCCTTTGAATCCTTTACCAGAGAACTTAGACGTCGACTCCATGGCTGGGATGGATATTCGGTTACCTACATTTAATGGAAATGGAATAGAAGACCCAAAACAACACTGGTTCCTTTGTGAAGTTGTTTGGATGTTTCACTTAGTTCACAATGTAGACATAAAGAAGGCACAAATGATCACAAATTTGAGGGGTCGTGCACTAGATTGGTTTATGAAGTTTTGTGCCGCACTGGCTGGAACACCGCAGAACAATCTGGATGAGATCCGAGCTGCAATGATCTCTGCGTTTAGAAAATTGAAGTCCGAGTCACAGTGCATCACTGAGATCAAGGAGATAAAGCAAGCACTGGAAAAATCAATATGGGACTTTGACCAATGATTTAAAACTTTGATGGCTAAGGCAAGTTTCCAAATGTCGGATGTACAGCAGAAAGAGTGGTTTGTTGCTGCACTATTACCACACATCTGAGGGTCATTAATGCAACAAAATATTGAGTGGCAGACATAAGCACTAGAGTTGTCAATGAAGTTAGAAGCCTTGCCCATTGGCAACGGTGCCACAACAATGGTACAGATTCAATCGTAGTTGGATAATATAACAATACAGCTTCATGACATCAAGAAGGGTAAGGAAGCACAAGAAGATTTGTGATGCATGGAGTGTAGAAAGGATGGGAAAAACAAGGATAACTGCCCGAACTTCATGAAATATACCGCGTCAGGTGCACCAAACCCATTAAATAGCCAAGGGCTACCATGGTGTCGCATATTCCAGTCTAGAGGGAATCGCGACTAGGGGTTCCTATACCTATAGAATATTGTGAGTACCCCAACAAATCTTTTTTGTAAATTTTGTAAGTCAGTAGGACATGAAGAAAAGGATTGCAGAGCATACCAGCTCTTGAAGGAAAATACTATTGACGCTTAATGAAAAATGAGGGACTTGCTGTAACGTCCACGACCCTCCGACCGGTGAAGAGGACGCTACTATAAATCAAATCATCTGGGCATCTGGCCCAATGAACATGAACATACATATATGTAATGCTGAATCATGATACTTAAAACATCAAACATATTACAAGGCATAATCATTCATATACACAACGGAAGCAAAACATATCAATCAATACTCATGCATATACAGATTAGCATTTAACATGTATATTATCATTTATCAATGGTAAACATAATTGCAGACAAAGTCAGGCAAGATTACTTATCTTATAGAGAACTTGTTCCGCAACTAGCTACGTCGCTGCAACGTTCCACCCAACCATAGGCCAGTGTGCTCCTCGATCTCTCAACAACACTGCCACCCCTGAGCCGGGCATGATTCCCCAAGGAATAAGGAACTAACATGCTTACACATAGCCAAGGATAACAACACCACAAGGGTACACAGTTCATCCAAGCCAACACAGTTGGGTTTATCAGGCGAACAACAGATCAGCCAAGCCAACAAAGTTGGGTTTATCAGGCCATCCAGGAGCTGGGAAAGGCTAAATGCTAAGTTGGTGAGATCATTGAAGAGCTACAGACACCAAAACTAGAACCAACCTATCTTCTAGAACACCCACACACACCCAACATAAGGAAATCAGTCCCTTCTCTACAACGCAATCCCTCAGACCCTGATCTCCCTTCCTGTGCTATTTAGGGGTTGTGGAGAAGAAAGCCAGCTCAGAAGCTCTGTCTGTGTGGCTCTCAACCCACCAGGTTTATCGAGCACCTTAGACACTCATTCACCACTCCAATGCAGTCCGAGGACAAAACCACTGCATGCAAGCAGCCAAACAGTTATTCAAGCTTTTACAGGGGAAAAACACAATCAACCAGAACGTAGGAACTCCCAGCAATTATTCAAGTGATACCACCACAAAAAGGGAAAACACAGCCAAGTAAAATGTGGGCAAACAGCAGCCCACAAACGACTATGAACCCACAACACCCGATCCTCAATGCAACCGCTGGAGAAATTTCACAGGCATAAAATGGGGAAAGAACAACTCCCAACTATGTGTGATGGACAAAGATGCAACCCATAGAACTATTGATGCCATTACAGCCATGATTCAGCGATGGAAATAACATAACCATTATGCAGTCTGACAATGGTGGAAAAAGACACAAAACTCTGTGCGAACAGAGGAAATAATTGATCCATAAGTCAACAAATCCGTGAGGCAGAGGAGAACTGAACATGTTCGCAGGCCAACAATCAGTGAGGAAGAGGAGAACCGAACCCCCCAACAACGAATTCTAGGTTCTTTTAACTCAAACCTCGTGAATGTGAGTGAACAGCCACAATCGGGATAGTGGACAGGCCAAAAGATGCGGCATGGAGAGAGTGTGAGCGTAGTGGTCTTTCTACCAGCAAAACGCTGCCCCAACTAACAACGAAATAACTAAGGTGGTGGTGAGCAAAAGAGAGTGGTGACACATGGCCCTTCCCCCATGACTCAATGTTCAACATTCCCCTTCCTTATCCTTTGGAATCATTCCCCTTCTCAATTTAGTTGCAGTGAACATAGCTGGTTGGGTTATTTAATTAAAATGCACATTTACATGATGTCACAATTTAATATATGTTGTATGTTCCAATATACCATCGGTGACCATTCCAATTCCAATCCAAAACATAACATAACCAAATCGATGGTGGGGATTTTTCCTTTAGCTCCTCACCATGATTATTTACAACGTATGTATCATGTATATTTAATGCAAACGGGGTCAAAACCGGGGTGTTACATTCCCCTCCCCCTTCAATAGCATTGTCCTCAGTGCTTTACAAAATTTGAATAAAATGCTACATTGGTACCGCCTCAGTGTAACGCAGAATTAAACAAAAATGGATGTGCCAATCACATGGCATCCTCCAACTTCCACGTAGCCTCTTCAGTTTCGTAGTGCTCCCATTGCACCTTTACCTACCCTATGGCTCGGTTCTGGAGCATTTTTATCTTCCTGTCAAGGATGCGCATTGGATCGATTTGGAACTCTCCCTCGGGTTCCACCTGAAACACATCCCAATTTATCACATGGTTAGGATCATGTACATATTTCTTAAGCAAAGAAACATGAAAAACATTATGAGCTCTAGTACTAGTAGGCAATGCAAGTCTATATGCAACAAGCCTTATTCTTTCAAGCACTTCAAATGGCCCACAGTATCTAGGTGACAGCTTGGCACAACTTCCAAGCTTCAAGGAACTTCTCTTTGCTTTCACTCTGAGGTAAACATGATCCCCAACACTGAACTCTCTATTCATCCTATGCTTATCTGCATAGATTTTTTTTTTCCCTGTGCTGCTTTTAGATTCTGCCTAATCTTTACAACCTCTTGCTCCATTTCCTTGAGCAATTTTGGTCCAAGCATAACTCTATTAACTAGGTTATCCCAATTCACTGGTTTCCTACACCTTCTTCCATACAAAGCTTCATACGGACTCATCCCCAAGGATGCCTATTGTCCATTGTTGTAAGAAAACTCTACCGAGTGTAAGTAATCTTCCCACTTGGTTGGTTTGTCTATCACATACATGTGAAGCATATCTTCAAGCACCTGGTTAACTCTTTCTGTCTTCCCATCTGTGTGAGGATGGTAGGCAGTGCTGAAGTTTAGATTTGTACCCAAATTTTCAAATAATCCTTTCCAAAAATTGGAAGTGAACTTGACATCTCTGTCAGAAACTATTGCCTTCGACAATCCATGCAATTTGAAAATCTCCTTCATGAATATATTTGTGATGTCATCAGTCTTATGCGTGGACTTCACTGGTATTAAATGTGTTGCTTTTGTCAACTTGTCTACCACAACCATGATGGAATCATGTTGTCTCCAAGTCATCAGCAATCCTATGATAAAATCCATGGAAATAACTTCCCATTTCCATTCCAAGACTGGCAAAGGCTGCAACAAACCTGCTAGGTGTTGATGCTCAACCTTTACCTATTGACATTTCATGCACCTTGAAATGTATCCAGTCATGTCCTTTTCATTCCTGGCCAAAAGTACTGCTTTCTAGCTGTAGCAATTGTCTTCTGATATTCTGGGTGACCAGAATACGGAGCTTGATGGATTTCATCCATAACAACTCTCCTAAAATCTGCTACATTCGGAATATAAATTTTGCCTTTATAAGTAAGAATTCTATCTTCTTCCAATTTATATCCCTCATATTTCTTCTCAAGACTTTGCTGCTGCAATTTGTCTTTTACCTGCTCGTACAATTCATCTTTGGCAACATACTAAGAGATTCCACATGCATTTCCTGTGCCTTCCTGTTGAGTGCGTCAGCTACCTTGTTTTATTTTCCTTTTATGTGCTTGATTTCAAAATCAAACTCACATAAAAATTCCATCCATCTTGCTTTCCTAGCATTCAAAGTAGGCCGATAAAACAAATAGTTCAGACCACAATGGTCTGTTCTGAGCTTAAATCTTCTACCCATCAAGTAATGTTTCCACATCTTGAGGGCATGTACTATGACTGCAAGCTCTAGATCATGAGTGGCATAGTTCTTCTCATGCTCCTTCAGCTTTCTTGACTCATAACATATCACATGGTTGTCCTGCATAAGGACTCCTCCCAGCCCTTGTCCACATGCATCGGTACATACCACAAAATCTTTCTCTGGATCTACAAATTTCAATACTGGTGCACTGTTATAGCTGATTTTACCACACTAGGTGAATCACACTTGTATGGCCTTCCTATGTCCCTCTGCAGACTCCTTAGACCCATTTGACCATTTTTTGTCCTTTGATGTTTCCTAGACCATCCCTAAAAACATGTGAAAATTGCTATACGCAACGTTTAAACCCCTTATCGCGTATATACGCGGGTTTGACCTCTAAAACTGCGTACATCGGGATGTGTACAAAATCCAAATCCTTTTGGAGTTTTCCTTGACATGGATCTGACTCACTTGTCTCATGGCCTTCCATATGCCTTGAGATCGCTCAGATTCGACCTTTCATTACCCCATTGAAAAGCTATATAAGGAACCCTTTGGATACATTGAAGGCATAAGAGAATTGAGAGCAAAGAATTATAGTCCATTATTGCCGGAACTTGTGCTTGAGTATGCATCCCTTTGTCCCTTGGAGCACTTTGGTGTTCTTCCCAAGCTTGCCTTTTGCTTGTGAGATTGATATCGAGAGATGGAGGATTGAGGTGGTGGAGGCCCAAGTGGGGGATTCAGTTTCTCCGATTCACAGACGTGCCGACAAAGGTTGTATTCATTGTAATCTATGATTTTATATTGTTAGAAATATCTTTTCCTGTCCAATAATGTATGTTTGAATGAATATTTTATCCATGGATGATTTCAAATGCTTATACATTGTTGATTATATATGCTAGAGTAGATCTAACACCAATATATATAGTATGCTTGTCTTGTTTACTTGTTGTTGAGGAAGTGATTCATCAATTCAAGCTGAAGTTGGAAATCTCAATGGGGATCTACTTCAACCGTCCGGAATAAGGTATGAGGTTTGATCCTTTAGTGTTAGATATTTGATTTCTCTTGCATATTGGAAAGGATTGATTTCTGGAGTCAAGTTGTCAGTTGTGGTACCCCAAGCCATAGGAATTTCTCTCCATAACAGAATTGGTGACTCTGCTGGGGATGTTCCTTGTTTTTATTTGGGGTTTGTGGGCACAATGGGATTGATATTATTGACTTGCTCTTTGTTTCTCCTTGTTTCTGTGTTGCATTTTATAGTATGTTCATCCATTGACACTCCCCTTTATTGGTTTGACCTTTTTCCTGCTTTTTACCACTGTCTTCTCTGTATACGTAGGTTATTGGCCAAAATTCACGTACATACGTGGATTTTTGGCCAAAAGTTGCGTATACACGCAGGTTTTTGGCCAAAAATCCACATATACATGTAGCTTTTTGGCCAAAAGTCGTGTATATACGCAGCTTCTCTTTAAATAGTTGCGTACATCCTCCCTTTTGGTGAATTTGATGTTGTGGGAAGTTACTGGGTGGGTTGTGAGTGTGGTTGGGTCTTCCTTGGGTCTGATGTTGTCTGTTGGATGCTTATGTTTTGTGACCAGAGACCACTTTTTCATTGATTTTTCTTTGAAAGTAGTTTTAGTCATTTATCCTTTTTGTTTTTCCATTAGTGCATTACTCTTTTTTGTCTCAGTGTCTTGCTGGGCTTGTGTTTTATACTTGCTGCAGAGACTGAGAGTTTTAGATGACTTTTATTGCATTTTTCATTTTTTCATATTGAAAAATACAAGGTAGTTGCATTTTTTTTGCATATGGATTTGAGGAGGTACTTGCATTGGATTGCTTGGATGACAGTTATGTTTAGGCTTTCATATAGGAAGGATTGCATTGGCATTCAGAAAGGAATATATATTTATGCATCTCATGTAGTGGCATACCCTATTTTTCATTTGACAAAGATTGCACTTAGCATTGTTTGTTATGGTGTGCATATTTATTTCACTGCCGAGTCTTCATATCATTAGTTTCACGGCCATTTCCCTTTGATTAATCACAGCCAATTAAAATCAACGCTTAATTAAAATGAACTACACTATTTCATTTGATAGGGTTCACCAATAAGATTAGGTTTTAAGGTCTTGGAATAGTTCATTGTGAGTCAATTCTCCAAGACTACTAAACACAAACAATTAGGTGTTTGTCCAGGTGAGATAGTGAAATCCTTGGTATAATTAGTGTTTCTCAGGACGCTCCTCTTACATGGGAGTTAAGCACGAGGCAGTGTGAGTGGTTATGATTGGGATGACCCCTGGTTGTAACTGAGTAGCACCGGAGATATTTCTAGGATTGTATTCGTATCTAGGGGATCTTTCAAGAGTTTCGGGCTTTGCTACCCTGCCCATATGGTCAATCTCGTCTACGACTGTCTGCCTGAGCATTGATTATATTGAGGTGACCTTATTTGCCTTACCTAGGTATCACAGGGGGTACTTGCAGAGGTTATTATGTGGGTGTCCCAGCCAGGTAGAGGTCCGACAGCATAGTTGATTTATGTGTTGAAGCTGAGGGCCACTATAATTGGTTACGTACCTCCGCTTGTAGTGTATGGGAGTTTCGATCCTCTCCTAGGCGAGACATACCTGCTGCATTCAGGAGATCACATATCCTCCCCTTGGTTTGCTTGTATTTTGGCTATATATTTTCTTAGGAGTGTGCTTTTTGTGCGCTTGTTGGCCTTTGGGTTCATGGTTACTTGAGTATATTTATGCTCCGATTGAGTTTGGGTCCTTTTATTTTCGGCATGCCTGGTATTCTGTCACCCGTCCTTGGTCCTGGTACGGAACATGGTGTCAGACTTGGGAGCATACCATCCCCTTACCATGCTCATAGATTTGGGAATGGTCATATTCCATCCTCTACTCCATTTGTGGAGGATGTTTATTCCCTTCGCTCGGTCTTTACACCAGTGGCCACCCTCATGGGGGTGGTAGTGGATACGTGAACGTGGGGTCTAACCTTACTTTCCTTTTTATGTCCCATCGTTCACCGCATTGTTTCCTTTGGATGCAGTTGTCAGGATCATTCCTCCCTATATCCTATGGTTTGGATTCTTTATGGACTATTTTGGGTTGTTTTGGACTAATATGGTTGTTAAGTAGGACCAGCTTTTTGTACACTCTCTCCGAGGTTTCAACCCGTTCGTGCCTATCATAGGTATCATGTCTAAACTGGCATATAGGTCAAGCTTTCACATCCGCTTGCATTTTGCATGACCTTATGACTGTTTCATTTTAACCTTAGGTACGAACCCATTCCATGGTATCATGGAACCTTCATGCTGTTGTTAGAAGTGGTACTATGTGAATGGTAGAGCTTTCCTATACATGGGTGTCCTAGTTAGCTCCCTTTTGCATTTGGTACCCATGCTGTGAGTCCTCTCTTAGGTCCGGGAGTCCCCCTTTAGTCCCGCCATGTCCTTGAGCAAGAGCTTCATACTCCTCTTGAACTTTATGCTAGCCATTTCCCTGGGACTCCCTTATGTCAAGTTGTAATTGCATTATCATGAGCTTTTCCTGCCTTATTGAGCCTTACGTCGGCTTCCCTGACATTGAGTTTCAGCCATATAGCCCGAGTTTGTCTCATGTCTAGCCATGCAAAGCCATTTTTATATCCTTTGCAGCTTGATTCCCTATTTTACCGGGAGGGGACTTTTCCCCGAGTGTCACTATCCTACACATGTATCCTTGCATTGAGCATATCTATGTTCCACTATTTGGAACTAGTTTTTTTGCCCATATGACACTCATCTCCTCCTATTCTGTAACTATAAAGCAGTTTTATTCTTTTTCAACCTTTTTAAATATTTGAAAAAGTCCAATGAAAAATTTAAAAAACCAAAAAGCTGGACAAGGAAAGATGTTATCTTTTGGCAGCTGTCTAGTCATGCCGCCTTTGAACAGAGCACTATATATCACATCCATTGGTTGGGTTTATATTTTGAATCTAGGAGTTGTACTCGTTTATCTAAGTTTATCTCCACCGATTGGTTAAGCTTCCAGTCCCCATGGAGCCTATGTCGATGCCTCCTATGTCTCAGAGATGTCCCATTTTTGTATATCGAGTCTATGCTGCCTTTATTTAGTCACCATTCACCATTATGCTCTCATTTGAAGGAAGTTGAAACCTAAGTTGTCCATTCCTCAGTTATCTTGACTTTGCATGTCGGCCATTCTCGGTACAGTTACTGGTTCATGCACCTTATGATCGAGTCCTTCCACATTATACAGCATTGCGGAGTACCTCATGCTAGATGATGGGGGATGCCTTAATTCCCTCCTTCCAGCAGATTTCATCCCATCAAATTCAAATCATTTATTCTGGGATTGGAATATAGAGTCATTTTTTAGTGCCTTGAGACTTGCAGTCATCAGTGGCAGGTTCTCTCGCCATCGACAATTTTTGGGAATACATTAATGTCTCATGATCGATGGATCCTCTCAAGTGTTCTACCTCAACACATCTATTCACACTTGTTAGTTTGCACTCTAGTACCTTGATTCCCATTATCAATATCGATGGGTGATCTCGCATCTATTAACGGTATACATCAATGACTGGTAATCAGACGATGGACTACTGTGTTCGACCTCGACACCTCTATTCACATAGTAGGACTTGTACTTGTAGCAGTTTGTGTATAAGACCTTCCAGATTGGTGGCATCTCTTATATACTACCTCCTTGATCATGCCAGTGTTCATGATATTTTAGCTCTCATGACCTAATTCTAGTATATGTCAAGCATTTCCAGCTATTATGGAGATCTTGATCCATTGTATATCTTCATCCATTATGGAGATCATGATCCTTTGTATATCTTCATCAAGGAGATTCTGATCTATGTATATTGTACGTGGTGATGACCACTTATGTCATATTTTGTATCATGCCTATTCATGACCATTGTACTCGTATGTATCCGGGACTGCTATATGTATTTGCAGTTATGTGCAAAGTTGTATCAGTGTACTATGCTAATTGGGTGGCTGGTCTTCCATTTGGGATTATTCATCACTCCACTTCTGGGATGGACTTATAATGTATTTCGGCCATCGTATGACCCCTCTGACCTCACACATTAAGGGGCATCTGTTATATCTTATTTTACCACACCAGGTGAATCACACTTGTATGGCCTTCCCCTGTCCCTCTACAGACTCCTTAGACCCCTTGGACCATTTTTTGTCCTTTGATTTTTCCTAGACCATCCCTTAAAACATGTGAAAATTACTATACGTAACTTTTAAACCCCTTATCGCATATATACACGGGTTTGACCTCTAAAACCGTGTACATAAGGATGTGTACAAAATCCAAATCCTTTTGGAGTTTTCCTTGACATGGATCTGACTCACTTGTCTCCTAGCCTTCCACATGCCTTGAGATCACTCGGATTCGACCTTTCATTACCCCATTGAAAATCTATATAAGGAACCCTTTGGATACATTGAAGGCATAAGAGAATTGAGAGCAAAGAAATTATAGTCCATTGTTGCAGGAACTTGTGCTTGAGTCTACATCCCTTTGTCCCTTGGAGCACTTTGGTGTTCTTCCCAAGCTTTCATTTTGCTTGTGAGCTTTCTATCGAGAGATGGAGGATTGAGGTGGTGGAGGCCTAAGTGGGGGATTCAGTTTCTCTGATTCACAGACGTGCCGACAGAGGTTGTATTCATTGTAATATCTGATTTTATATTAATAGAAATATCTTTTCCTGTCCAATAATGTATGTTTGAATGAATATTTTATCCATGGATGATTTCAAATGCTTATACATTGTTGATTATATATGCTAGAGTAGATATAACACCAATATATATAGTATTCTTGTCTTATTTACTTGTTGTTGAGGAATTGATTCATCAATTCAAGCTGAAGCTGGAAATCTCAACGGGGATCTACTTCAACTATCCGAAATAAGGTACGAGGTCTTATCCTTTAGTGTTATATATTTGATTTCTCTTGCATATTGGAAACGATTGATTTCTGGAGTCAAGTTGTTTGTTGTGGTACCCTAAGCCATAGGAATTTCTCTCCGTAACATGCACTGGTGAGAATATTCTTCAACAGCTGGAAGCTCTCTTCACACTTCGAAGTCCATTCGAACTTCACCCCCTTCTTTTGCAAAGAAGTGATGGCATGTGAAACCTTGGAAAATCCCTCAATGAATCTCCTGTAATATCTTACAAGTCCCATAAAAGATCTTACATCTGTCACATTTCTTGGAGTAGGCCAATTCATAATGGCTTCAATCTTCTCAGGGTCTACTGATATACCCTCTTCTGAGATAATGTGACCCAAATATTGAATTCTATCTCTGTAGAAGTCACACTTGCTTAGTTTTGCATACAGCTGATGTTCCTTGAGCAATTACAATGTCATTCTCAAATGCTCTTCATGTCCTTCCTCATTCTTAGAATAAACAAGAATGTCATCATGGAAAACAAGAACAAACTTGTCCAAATACTTGTTGAAGACGTTGTTCATAAGGAACATAAATGTAGCTGGTGCATTTGTGAGACCAAATGGTACCACTACAAACTCATAATGTCCATACCTTGTCCTGAAGGTTGTCTTATGAATGTCTTCGTCCTTGATTCTCACCTGATGGTAACCAGACCTCAAGTCAATCTTTGAAAATACCTTTGCTCCTCTCATTTGATCAAAGAGGTCATCAATCCTAGGCAAAGGGTATTTATTCTTCATAGTAACCTTGTTCAACTGTTTGTAATCAATACATAACCTGAGTGTTCCATCTTTCTTATTCACAAATAGAACCGATGCTCCCCAAGGAGACACACTCGGTCAAATATACTTCTTTTCCAACAACTCTTGTAGTTGCATCTTCAACTCTAGTATCTCCGGTGTACTCATCCTGTAAGGTGTCTTGGACACTGGTGTTGCTCCTGGCACAAGTTCAATGGTGAAATCAACGTCCCTCTTTGGAGGAAGCCCTAGAATTTCATCAGGAAACACATCCTTTAATTCCTGTAGCACCTGATAGTCCTCCAACCTAGGAGTTTCATCACCTGTTAGTTCCAGAATATGAACTGCATACAACTGGAAAACTTTCCTACAGAACTTCTTTAATTGCATTGCTGAAACCTGTCTTACTAAAATTACCTTCGGAATACCTTTCACCACTACTGGGTTTCCTTCTTCATCCATGCATTCAAAAGTCTTGTTATAACAATAAAGCTTCACTCGGTGAGCTTCTAACCAATCCATTCCAATGAGAACATCATAGGAACCAAGTGGTAGAACATTCAGATCTACACAAGTGTTCATTCCATTCATGACCAATGGACATTTCTCTACCACTTCACTGACCTTTCTCTTAGTCACAGTGGCTAGCTGAACTAACCAATATTTTCCATGCTTTACCTTCTTAAAAGCACTAAACTCCACTACTCTAGGAGTAATGTAACTGTGAGTAGAACCAGGGTCAATCAAAATAGAAACAGATTGTTCAACAATCTTACTTGCAACTTCAACCACAGTTGACTGGTGATCTTCCTGGCGGTCCTCCAGTGATGCATAAATTCTAGGGAATGCTCTTGCTACTTGACCCACTATTTCTGCTCCCTGAATGTTATAAGCTGGTCTTGCACTTTCATTCTCAAGTGGACAATATCTACACAAGTGAGATCCTTCACATTTCTAGCATTTGAGTGGACCTTTATTCTGATGTGGCTCTTTAGGATTTCCACCTATCACTCCAACTAGATTACTCGCAGCTTGGAATGGTTGCTTCTGCTGATTCCTGAATCTAGAAGGTTTGAAACCTTTCCTTCTTTGGTCAAAATTATCATTCTTCTTGTCCTTCCATGCCTTCTGGTAATCAGGTTTACCTTTTCTTTGTTCATAGCAATACTTAGCCTTCCTTATTGCTTCTTTAAGGGTCCTGGGTTCATAAAACTCAATTCTATCTTTATAGGCTTGAGGCAATCCACTCAGAAATCACTGGATATTCATCTCTGATGTATCTTACATACTGTGGAAATTGAACCAGGTGATAGATTAATTTTACTCACAATAATTAACAATTGATCATGCAAAATCACTCACAAAGAGACTGAAAATTGGAGCTGAACACTAAACTATATTAAATCTGTGTACAATAGCCAACCCTGTAATAACATAGGTTGTTGAATAAATAACATACATCAGGGATTCGAATGCATGAGGAGCAATTCGAATCTAGCATAAAGCAAGCTTACTAAAAATAAGCAAATCCCCCATAGGTGTAAAAAGCTGATCCCAAATATGTCATGGAGCTCACGAATTAGCAAAATGGATTAGGCAAGATAAAGAGTGGTGGAATGGAAGCTCATACATGCTTTTGCATGGAGAAAAGAGTGGAGGATGAAGAGGACAAAAAACTAGTTCACCTCACTTAGTCTAGCTTTTCTATTTGCCTTAAAACACTGAAAAAGTAGGGAATAAAGCAGAAAAAGAAGAAGGGTGCTTAGGAGGCCAGGAATAAAGCAGATTTGATTCCTTGGGCTTTCCCATGCGCTACATGAGTCAAATGAGGCAAGTTTGACCACTATGGATAGGTAAAAGACAACTTGTACAAGGTGGGACACATGAACTAGGCTAATAAGACATAAATAATTAAATTAATGTCTAAATGGGTAAACTATGGGTTGATTATTCTAACACATACCTCAACAATTCCAAAAACTTGTTTGCATATTCATCCATGGTCTGTTGTCCCAATCTCAACTCATGGAACTCCTTAATCTTGTCATCATAATACCTATCAGAGAGGTATTTCTACCTGAAATACTTCTTGAACTGTTTCCACTTCAGTTTCCTTTCACTGATCCTCTTTACTTGCTTCAAGTGTTCCCACCAAATGGATGCTCTTCCATTCAGATTGAATATGGGAACTCGTGCCTTCATGTTTCCTGAATAATCCTGCACTTGAAAGTACTTCTTTATCCCAAGAAGCCAAGCTTCAGCTTCTTGTCCCATATTTATCTCACCATCAAATGTAGGAGGTTTAGCTTTCCTAAATTCATCTCAAGAGTGATCCCTATGGTGTCTTATTCTTTTCCTCTTATGAGAAGATGAACTTGTATCTCCATTGGATTCTTCAGAATCAGATGGTCCACTAGAAGTCCTTCTCCTTCTCCTAGTGCTGCTCTTACTGCCTTCTAGCCTTGATGTACCCCATCCAGAATCTATCTTTCTCTACAAGTCTGTCAAACTCTGCAACATCGTAGCATTCAACTAATGTTGCTCTTCCTGGGATTTAATCAAGATTCTCATGGTGGCTGCAACCTTGGACAGTGTCCCCTGGAATCTCCTTCCATTAGACTCTATGTCATCATTTCCATTACGGACATTTTCTGCCATGGCGTCTTCTGCTTGCTCGTAAGAATCCCGAGCATCATACCCATCATGGGTTCTCATGACTAAACCACCTCTTGCTTTACCACACTGTTCTTTCTGGAGTACTGCTCTTGGAAGTTGTCTATAATTCTGCAATGTGTTAGTAACAAATTGTTAGATGCATATCATTAATATAAAACCAAAACTACTTACCTTCCTCTTCTGGAAATTCATAAAACACAATTTTTCTTAAAACACAATTTTTTTCTCTCTTTCTTTTCAGCCCTGTTATCGGTGATAATTTGCTGAAAACTGTTGAAAACCTACTGAAAGACAGTCGAAAACTGCTTGAAAAATTACTGAGAAAATCCTTCAAAAAATGGAAATTTCCTTAGGCCCAATCGGACCTCTTCCCAGCTATCTTTCCGATTCTTTGGCGGTCAAAACACCTAGTTCATTGGTGGTATGTTCATTTATTTCTCTCTGGTATTTTGGCGGCAAACCAACTAAACTTCTGATCTACATCAGCGAGAAAATCGACTGTTCATCAGGTGCACAGTCCCTTGAGAAGCCGCAATGGCGGAAAGTGATCTTACAATGGTTTCCGTAGACATCTATTGGCGAGTTGCTCATATATTTCCTTTCGGTGTGTCGGGCCTGCAGTGGTCTATCATTCCATAAGGAGAGCCAACAATCCCATTATAATTTTCATGGGCCAAAGCTTTGTCAGCGGTCGGGGTGGCATCCTACAATGGCATCGGACACTTAATCCTCTAGGCGTCCGCAACGACGGTTTCCACAAGCCCTAACTCTTCCGCAGCATCAGCACACCCGAGCACTTCACGCCACCATAGTTATGTTATCGGAACTCAGAACCACTATTCACTAAACACCTCGGCATCGGCGAGTGGAGAGACTAATGCATCGACGGGATAGTTGTCTAAGCTTTTGCAATGGTGGGTCACCTTCATTGAATCTTTTCTGATCGGTGATCCGATCCTCTAACATTTCCCGATCGCTGATGATCTCGTGCCTTAGAGAAAATTTTGGATTTTCTTCCTGCCTTGTCTTCCGCGGTATCGGCTCTTCCATCTTCTATTCCTCGACGATGTCGACAACTATTCTCCTCTAATCGTCGATAATCCCGTTCCTCAAAAAACTTTCAGAAATTCTGCGCCATCGGTGGTTGGAAGCTCTACCTGTTGGATGCATAGTTTTCTAGCCCTCCACAACGGCGGGTGCTCGATCAACTAATTTCCGTCGACGTCCATCAGCAGTCTCATCAACTAACTTCCGTCGATGATTTCAACACAACACTTAAAAAAAAAATCAAAACTTTATTCTTTTGGTGGCGTTCGAAACCACTAAATGCTATGCGTCGGCGTTTTAGTCCACATGGTAGCCGCAACAGCGGACTAACAAACAGCTAAATTCTTCCACGGTGTCGACGATCCCAACAACTATTTTCTGCCGACGGCATCGACGGTTCGAACAACTAATTTCTCTCGAGGTCCGCCGCCGCATCGGCAGTTCCGTCATCTAAATTTCGCCTACGATTTTATGACTTAGAAAAATTTTCAAAACTTTTCTCTTTTCACTTTCTTCCATTGCGTCGGCTATCGGAATGACTAGCAACTGTTGCATCGGATTGTTAGTTCCCTAGTCACCCACAATGATGGCAATCCATTCAACTAATTCTTGCCGATGTTCATCGGTGATGAATACCACTAACATTTTTCGATCGACGAGCTGAAGCACATCGACATCGGCAGTCGGAACTTTTCCTTGTCGGAAGATTAGTGCTCTAGGCTTCCGCAATGGCGGGCGCACGAACCACTAACGTCTTCCAATGGCCGATGATTTCGTTACTGTTGCAGCTGTAACTTTTTCCCCAAATTTTTTAAAATTTTGGACCCTCCTTTTAATTTCATTTTTCCTGGGATTGTTGGATTGTTGAACTTTGTTTTGTTTTCCCTCTGCTATATTTTGGGTTGTTTGAAGTTGAAGTGAGGTCAACTCTTCTCATGCTTTTCTGAAAACTACTTTTGTTTGCCAATGCTTTGGACTGTGGAAGTCTAAAGTTGATTTGAAAATAAGGTCCTTTGATCTGAATGATTCCCTTCATTACTATCGGAAGTCTATTTATGTTTGAATCGGAGCTTTAGTTCTCTTTGTCGCCGTTGTTTCGAAGGTGAAACAACTATTTTCATCATTGTCCAGCTAATACTTTGACTTTGAAACTTCAAGTTTTTATTTGTAAATGTTTTCATTTATCCTTGTCGGAAAGTTTTTGTATAGTGCATCAGGGCCGTAGTTCCCTATGGAGCCGCCGTTGCGGAAGCTAAACAATGAATATTCCGACGAATAACTCCTTTCTTTTCCGATGTCGTGGTTTTATTGCTTTAACGGTCTTTTTCTTTGAACTATCAGAAGGGTTTTTGACTATTGATCTGAGGGCTATTTTATTGCATCACCGACACGACGGCGGGTTTGAGCTCATCATCACCGACATTTAGTCATTGAAACTTTCGATCGTCGCAGTTTTCATTTGAAAGCGGAAACCGTGGTCTGTTTTGTTTTTCCACCATTGTGGCTGAATTTTACACTATCTTTCCGATGTTTAGTTGGTTTATATGTCGATGCTTTTCTAGCTAGTTACCATTCTTCTGATCGTCGATGGATTTCTATTCTATGAAACCCTTAGTCCATGTGACTTCCGCCACTTTGGCTCCTCATTGAACTAGTCGTCTGATGCTGTAGTGGTTCCAAGGTCCAATGCTGCAGTTTTAGTGTTTATTTCACCAATGTTATTCTTGTCACGGAACCCGTAGTCTTTATGCTACCCATCGGTGCGGTTGTTTAGTGGATTTATGCCCAATGCTTAGCGTTTTGTTCCCGACTGCTGATAGGGTTTTCTCGCCTTTTGTTTTTTTTACACTATTTCATGGAATGGCGGAGTTTTCTTGTGGTATTGGTCGAGTCAAGGTTTTTTTGAGAGGACGAGGAGCTGTTACATTTGTCCTGGTTCATGTTTTCGACGGAGGGTTTCAAATTAGCTCAAATGCGGCCTGAATTAGGTGAAGAGTATATTCTATCAGGATTGTGTTTTTTAGTTGGACAGTGGGTTTAGAGGATTTTCAGACCCAGCTGACAGGATTTTCTTTGCCTTATCTTTTCATGCATTAATTTTGTTTATATTTCATTTTACAGAATGCATGTATTGATACAGTTTGTATTACTTTATTAAACCCTAAATGGTCTAAAATCTGCTATCTTCATGACAGGATGATTACTATGAGTAAGATGTGTTTAAAAGAAAAAGTAGAAGAGAGGTAGCAAGGAAGGAAGCGGCTGAAGAATGAAGATGCAAAAATAAAGAAAAGAAGAATAAATTTAGGTCTAATCTCAATAGGATCTAGCAAGGGACCAATGGATTACTGAGCATAATCAATAAGAGCAGAGGCCCAGGCTTGGAGAAGTTCGACAGTTACCAAGATGGTCCTTTTTTCATAAAAGTTCTCTTAAAATATTAACCCGAAATGTAACGTATTATATAAATCATGAGCACTCACAAAAGACAAAAAACTGTGGGATTCAACGGTTGGGGAGAGCCCAAAGGTCACCGAGGGGCATCCCAAGAGTTTTGCTTGTAGTATAAATATAGGAGAGTTAGATAGAATTGAGGAATTTTTCCCAAATAGATTTGTGAGAGTATAATGTAAGAAGAACTATTTCCTTTTGCATAAAGAAATTACAAGTTTCCTGTTGGAGAAAGCTTTGTGGAAGGTTTCAAATGTTGTGCAATGGATTTGTTGAATGTGAACTATTTTGTTTTCAGCTGTTATCCATTAACTGTGAGATCGTCCTAACTCTTTGAACCTATGTTCTTGTTATGAATGCGCTCTAGTTTATTCTATGAAATTTCCACTATGAGTAATGAATGTTGTTCATAAACAATTAGCTATCTGGTTGTTCATATATCTATAAATGTTCATGTGTGATGAAAGGAGTAAAAACTATCTATGATTTTTCTCAATGCATGCGCAAAATACAATACTTATTGGTAAATGATAATCTTGCTCCCTAGGGATAGGTTAGATAGTTAGTTTTAGTTTTTCTTGTTGTGTGTGGTTTAGATGTGAGAGAGTTAAGACAAGAGGTAAGAACCTGTGCATCACATTATGACCGCTCCTCGTATTCTCTATCAATCTGCGTTTTTAGATAGGCACTTGCATCTCATACTTAAATATATATAAAAAACTAAAAACATACACGGTGGACCGGGCCGTAACCGACAAAACCCTTTATTTTTGTTACTTGACCTACGGTAGCCGGACCGTAAACTGGACAGATTCCCCATACCAAAAAGTAACGGGCTAGTTGGGAACGTTTACTAGGGAGAATCGCTAACTGTTGTTACCTGCGATTTTCCAGCCCTCAACAGTTTTTTGCACTAGAAGGAGGGCCGCTAGTGCATGGTTGGCCGAGGAAACTTATTTTCTCGAGATTATTCCACCGGTGTTTGTTTTCCAATCCAATTCTTGAAGAGAAGGGTAAAGAGCATATGTATTCTATCGATAAAGAAGTAGTTAATGATCTAAGAAGGCATACTAGGTCATATGTGAAGAATATTGGAGGATTACCAATTATTCATGTCTTGCCCAGAAGAGAATATAAGAAGAAAGACCGTCCTATATTGGGAGACGCGGTGTTGGTTGGATATTTTGAATAACTGGTAGAAATAGCCTTACAGGAAGTTGTTCAGCCTTTGAATCAAGTGGGCCCAGATACACCTTACTATTCACCTGTTCATTCACAACCTCATTCTCCACCCAGACTCATGGCAAATGTGAATGCAAATCAGCCACCCAACCCACCGAATCCACCACCTGCTTGGAGGGCTAGGTCACCTTTAAACCCGGCACCCCCTTTACATGACTTACCTCAAGATTTTGAGAAAATGCTACCCAAGTTTGACCCAAGTGAAAATATTTTAGTAGATGATCATTTACAAAGCTTTTACTTGGCTATAGAAGGACTAAGGGCTGGAGAACATGAAGATGTAGTTTGCAGATTGTTTCCACATACCCTGAAAGGAGAAGTAGCCTCATGGTATTTTTCTCTGCCTACAAACTCAATCACAGACTGGGATATGTTTGAAAGATTATTTAGAAATAAATATGCAGTCCAAAAAACTCATGCAGCGTTAATGAAGGGGTTATGCGCTTTGAAGAAAGAAAGAAAAGAAAAAGTGTGTAGTTTCACCCAAGGTTTGTTGCTTATCTTAAGAATTTCTATGCAACTGATAAATCATATGATATGGTTCTGATCAAATACTATACTTTAGCTTTAGGGCCTGACTTGGTTATGTTTTCTAAGATGCAAGTCAAACCTACGTTGTCAGAAACTTATGAAGAAGCCGAGAGAGTAGATGATGAAAGAGAGAGCATAGAAGATTATCCTGAGCAGTTAGGAGAAAAAACTTTTGGTAAGAAAGCCTTATTACTGTCTAAGCCTAAGGAGGAGCAGTCACATGACTTTGAAGGAATGTTAAAAATGATGCAGAAACTATCTAACAGAATAATAGATCTGGAAAAGGAAAAAGAAGCTCAGAAATATTATAATACTTACTATAAAAGGAGAGAGGACAACAATCAATCTAAGCCTCCTCCACATAGTCCTGCATCAATGAATTTAACAGAGGTGCGAATGGATAATTTTTGCACCTTTCATCAGCAGCCTCATTCTAAAAAAAATTTCCCTCAATGGATCAATTCGATGACATTAGTAATGAATCAGCTATTGGACTCAAAACTAACAGAAGTTGATGATGAGGAGGAGAAGGGAAATGAATTCACAGAAAAACAAGAGGATGATGCTCTGGTTTTATGAGACTGTGTCTCACTTTTTGATACAGAAGAAGAAGGTTATCTAAAGCAGGAGGAGATATCAGAAACAAACATGACAACAAGAAGTCAAGGTTTGATAAAAGAAGACAGATCAGTACTCCCGAAAATCAAGAGACTTCAAAAGAATGTAAAGAAAATTTGAAAGAGCACCATAGCTGATAAGATACTTGAATTCACCATTACGAGTCAAAATCCAAAGCAAATCAACATGCCTGTTAAGCCCATTGAGGAGAAGATTGATGATGTAAAAAAGAATCTCAAAGAACATAAGATGGAATATGATATTGTGGAATATATTAAGAGTGCTAAGGCAAATATCTCGTTGTTCGAAATGTGCAATGTGCCTCAGCAGAAATAAAGATTGTTAAAAGCACTTGAAATGCCTGAGGAAAAGATTCCCACTGACAATCAACCTAAAGAAGAAGAAATTGGTGAAGCAAGTGTGGGAGGTAAGCCTAAATACAAAACCCCACCATTTCTATTAACTTTTGAAATTTTCAACCATAATGTGCACAATTGTTTAGTAGAATCAGGGGCATCAGTCAATGTTATGCCGTTTTCAGTATGCAAAAAGATAAATGGACAGCCTAAACCATCTACCTGGCAGGTTATTCAGTTAGACAGAACAAATGTGAAGGTAATTGGGGAAATGGAGGATGTTTTGATTCGACTATCTTCAAATGAAAAGGTATGTCAGTTCATCGATACTGTAGTAGCAGAAATACCTGAGGCTTATGGACTTGTTTTGAGTCAAGATTGGTCAGCAAAGCTAAATGGATATTTTGCATCAGATTGGTCACATCTGTGGTTTCCTTATAAGGGAAGTCCCAACCAAATAAAAGTATTAAGAGAGCCCCATATGAAGCACAATGTTACTCAGTTGGAGGGTAAGAATGAACCAGTGAATTCTGTGTTGGGAAATTACTTTATTGAGATTGAATTGGGAAATTACCAAGCAGAAGAATCCAGCGGTACATCAGACACACCACCCGATCTCCTTCGATTTTCACGGGCTGATGAATTTGACTGTAAAATAGTAGATTTAGTTTCAGATGTAGTTGTTGATTCAAGTACAATAGAAGTAGATAGTTTTTGGACACTTTTTTTTATGGATCTAAAACTTTGGAAGGATCAGGAGCTGGTTGTGTCTTGATCGATCCAAAGAAAAATAAACATTTTCTTTCATGTAGATTAGAGTTTGAATGTACCAATAACATAGCCGAATATGAAGCATTAGTTCAGGGACTAAGAAAAGCAATTGAATTAAAAGTAGAAAATCTGAAAGTGTATGGGGATTCTGAAATAATTGTAAAGCAAATTCTCAAATAGATACATTGCATCTCACCTCATTTAAAAGCTTATCAGAATGAAGTATGGGATTTGCTGACAAATTTTTATGCATTTAATATTATATCCATTCCTAGACTTAAGAATGCAGCAGTTGACTTGTTAGCTACCTCAGCTGCAAGGCTTGTACCTTCAAATAACAAGTGTTCTATTGAATTACTTTTTGGGCCTTCGGTTCCAGACATGATTACTAATCTATGAGTTTTTGATGATGATCAACAAATCCTTGAATGGTTGATGAAGGACGAGACTTTCAAAGGGGCAATTATCGATGATGAAGAACACCAAGCTGAATTAAAACTCGACAACTTTATTCCTAAATGGGTCAGGACCTTAGAGCGGATGTTTGATTTATACAACAAGTTCAGGAGACCAGCAAATGTCAAGACTCATAGCTCGTCTTTGCAATTCGAGCTGATAAATTTGGGAACTGAAGTTAAACCCAAATATGTAAATTTGGGAAAGTGTCGTTCCCCAAGTGAAAGAAATAAGTTCATTAGTTTGTTCAAACATTACAAAGATGTATTTTCCTGGACATATGAAGAGCTTAAAACATATGACACCAAGATTATACAACATGTCATTCCTATTAGATCTGGAGTCAAGCCTTATCATCAACCTTTGAGGAAGATGCATCCAAAATTGGAGCCTTTAATTCAGAGTGAAATGAAAAAATTATTGGATGCCAAAATTATATTCAAAGTCAGACACTCAAAATGGGTTTCAAATCTGGTGCCATCAAGGAAGAAATCAGGCTATGTGTGGATTTCAGAAACCTAAATCATGCTTCAGACAAAGACAACTATCCAGTCCCACCCATGGAACATATATTCCAGATGGTTTCAGGTTTTGAGTTATTTTCGTTATTAGATGGATTCTCTGGCTACAATCAAGTGTTAGTAGCTGAAGAATACATACTTAAAACTACATTCAGAACAAAGTGGGGAACTTTTTCTTACAGAAGAATGCCCTTTGGACTCATTAATGCTGGAGCTACTTTCCAAAGGGCCATGGATATAGCTTTCCGTGGTCTAATTGGTCGTAGTGTTGTAGTATATCTTGATGATGTCACGATATTTTCAAAGAGGAGAGAAGAACACGCATTCCATCTAAAACAAATTTTCAAGCGTTGTCGAAAATATGGCATCTCACTGAATCCAAGGAAATGTGTGTTTACGGTTATAGAAGGAAATCTACTGGGTCACATGGTTTCTAAAAAGGGGATCTCCATAGACCCAGAAAGGATCAAAGCTATCGAACAAATCCCTTTACCCCATAACAAAAAAGGTATGCAATCATTCATGGGGACAATAAATTTCGTGCGAAGGTTTGTGCCAGATTTCACTCAGTGTGCAATGCAAGTGGAATTTTGTAGAGAAGAATGCATTCAGTAAAATAAATACATCTATTGCTCAGGCACCCTCTCTCAAAAGTCCAAATTTTGAGAAAGATTTATTTTGTACACTTTCGCATCTGACGATTCATTAGCAGTGGTGCTTACTCAGAAGGAAGATGGGGGAGATGAATACCCCATATCATTTATGAGCACTCGTCTGCCGGGGGCTAAATTGAATTACCCAGCTGTGGATAAACAAGCTTATGTAGTCTTCAAAGCGGTAAAGCAATTTAGGCCGTACATACTTAAGAACCGGACGAAGGTAATAGTTCCACACCCAGCTGTCAGGTCTATTTTCGTACAAAAATAATTAGGAGAAAGAAGAGACAACTAGGTAATAGCTTTACAAAAATATGACCTCAAATTCAAACTAGAATCCATAGTTAAAGGGAAAGGACTGTGAACACTAATGGCTGAAGGTAACAACAATGAAGAAAACAATTGGGAAAATGAAGCTGAGTTACATATGATGGATGTATGTCCTCTTTTCACAGCTCCAGATTCTTGGTACCGAGACCTTGTTCATTACCTTCAGGAAGGATTGTTGCCAGAACATTGGAATTCCAAGCAGCGAAGAGCGTTGCGCCTTAAATCAGCTGCATATCAGATCATTGATGGAATTTTATTCAAGAACAATTATGATGGAGTCCTTCTCAGATGTTTAGATAAAGAAGATGCAAAGAAGGTCATAATAGAGTTACATGATGGGCCTGCTGGAGGTCATTTTCCGGAGATACAACAGCCCACAAGATTCTTAAAGCCGGATATTATTGGCCCACGCTATTCAAGGACGCACACGCCCATGTCAGAAAGTGTGATATCTGCCAGAGGTGTGGGGGAAGACAAGCCAAAGCAGCAGGACCATTGAAGCCGGTAATGATAACAGAACCATTTGAGCAATGGGGAATTGATATCATTGGAGAGATAAAACCAATTTTTTCCTTGCAACACAAATACATTTTGACGGCAATTGACTACTTCACTAGATGGGTCGAGGCAATTCCGTTACGTAAAGTGAATGAAGATGCGGTCATGGATTTCTTGCAAGATCATATTATGACTAGGTTTGGGGTTCCAATTTCCTTGGTTTTCGATAATGCTACTTATTTTTCTTCTATTAGATTAACTGCATTTGCTCATGAAAGAGGAAGTTGCATTATTCTGCGAACTATTACCCACAAGGAAATGGTTTGGAAGAATCTACAAACAAGAATCTAATTAGGATCTTAAAAAATATTGTGATAGAAAACCAGAGAAGTTGGCATTTAGCATTACCGAACGCTCTTTGGGCTGATAGGGTCACACCCAACAATTCCTTAGGTGTGTCACCGTATACCCTTGTTTATGGAAAAGAAGCTATACTTCCTCCTAACATTATGCTACCATCTTCCATAATAGCTCAAGAGTCTAGAGGCACAGATAACGAAATCCTACAAATTAGAATCTATAATCTTTTGAAGGCGGAAGAGTCTAGGTCTAGGGCCAAAGAACGTTTTAAGCATCAACAGGAAGTAGTGAAGTGGTGGTTTGATAAACATAAAGCTGGAAAAAAAGAGTTTGAAGTGGGAAACCTAGTTCTTAAGTGGGATCACCCGCATGATGAAAAGGGGAAGCACATGAAGTTTCAATAGTTATGGGTAGGCCCTTTTCATATTGTAGAAAAACTTGGCCCCTCGACCTACAAATTGCAAGATTTACAGGGGTGGGAAGAGAACTTACCAGTTAATGGTTTAGTTCTCATACCTTATTTTTCCTGATTTTTTGTTTTTGTTTTGTACATAAATAAATTGATTTGGTTGTTTATTTTGGATTGACTTTATTCCTGTTTGTTCTAGTTTATATTTTGATGAATTTCAATAAAAGAAGCAAACTTTTGGTTGCATGGAGAGCATCAGAACTCTGGATTAACTAAAATCCTTGATTATAAGACTATGTACTATTGTTTTATCTGAAATAATTTCTTCTAGTTAGCAGATTTTCCTAAATGGCTATGAACACATTGTAGTCCTACTTAATCCTTGTAAAATAACTCATGATCAAAAGGTCTGGAATACTATTTTGAGGCTCCATCCATCTCACATTTAAAAATGTCTTATGGGGTGACGGCAAAAGACCCATGGAAAGGAAGCAAGGTAAACAGTGTATTATATATAAATGATCCCATGCCAAGAATTGAAAGCCAAAAGGAAAATAAGAGTCAAAATCTCCTAAGAAAGCAATATGTAGCAAATAAAAGTACTGAACCATATAAATACAAAATTGCCAAAGTTCCTCTCTATCCGCGAGCTGAAAATTAAATACATCTCTCACACAAAAGGACACTATGGATAGAGGAGCGTGAATAAAAATTTAGAAAGAAAGGCATGCAGGAGGACTAAAAAGGGATAAAATTCCAAAAGCAAAATAAGTGCAAAATGGCATGGGAATGAGGAACAAATGAATATTTATGTTTACCATATGTTACAATCCTGTGGTGTCCGAGCTGGAAACTACCCGAAGGCAGAGGTAAAAAATGAAATTCATATTCCTGGCCTCAAAAGAGTTTTTTGGACTTTTAAATCTTGGTTCCCCTTATTCCTAAATTGGACTATCATCAATGATTAAAGTACATATGTGCCATTTGGGAAATCCAGACATCTAGAAGAATTCAACGTGTTGGTTTTATTGTCAAACAGTCTGTTACTAAAGGAAGAATTTTTCCAAAGATTTGTGTTCACCAAGTAGTCGCCAATTGTTGTAGCTGCAACTTTTTTCCCAAATTTTTTAAAATTTTGGACCCTGCTTTTAATTTCATTTTGCCTAGGATTGTTGGATTGCTGAACTTTGTTTTGTTTTCCCTCTGCTATATTTTGGGTTGTTTGAAGTTGAAGTGAGGTCAACTATTTTCATGCTTTTTCTGAAAACTGCTTTTGTCTGCCAATGCTTTGGACTGTGGAAGTTAAAAGTTGATTTGAAAATAAGGTCCTTTGATCTGAATGATTCCCTTAATTACTATCGAAAGTCTATTTATGTTTGAATTGGAGCTTTAGTTCTCTTTGTCGCCATTGTTTCGGTGGTGAAACAACTATTTTCATCGTTGTCCAGCTAATACTTTGACTTTGAAACTTCAAGTTTTGATTTTTAAATGTTTTCATTTATCGTTGTTGAAAAGTTTTTGTACAGTGCATCGGGGCTGTAGTTCCCTATGGAGCCTTCGTTGCAGAAGCTAAACGATGAATATTTCGACGGATAAATCCTTTCTTTTCCGATGCCGTGGTTTTATTGCGTTAACGGTGTTTTTCTTTGTGCTATCGGAAGGGTTTTTGACTATTGATCGGAGGGCTAGTCTATTGCATTGCCGACACAGCGGCGGCTTTGAGCTCATCATTGTTGACATTTATTCATTGAAACTTCCGATCGCCATAGTTTTCATTTGAAAGCGAAAACCATGGTCTATTTTTTTTTCCCACCATTGCAGCTGAATTTTACACTATCTTGCCGATGTTTAGTTCGTTTATCTGTCGATGCTTTTCTAGCTAGTTCCCGTTCTTCTGATCGTCGATGGTTTTTTGGTCTGTAGAACCCTTTGTCCATGTGACTTCCGTCATTGTGGATCCTCATTGAACTAGTCATCTGATGCTGTAGTGGTTCCAAGGTCCGATGCTACAATTGTAGTGTTTATTTCACCAACGTTATTCTTGTCACAGAACCCGTAGTCTTTATGCAACCCATCGTTGCGACCGTTTAGTGGATTTCGACCAAATTCTTAGCGTTTTGTTCCCGACTGAAGATAGGGTTTTCCTGCATTTTGGTTTTTTTTTACACTATTTTATGGAATGGTGAAGTTTTCTCGTGGTATTGGTCGAATCAGGGTTTTTCTGAGAGGAGGAGGAGCTGTTACATTTGTCCTAGTTCATGTTTTCGACGGAGGGTTTCAAATTAGATCAGATGCGGCCTGAATTAGGTGAAGAGTATATTCTATCAGGATTGTGTTTTTTAGTTGGACGACGGGTTTAGAGGATTTTCAGACTCAGCTGACAGGATTTTCTTTGTTTTATCTTTTCATGCATTAATTTTATTTATATTTCATTTTACAGAATACATGTATTGATACAGTTTGTATTACTTTATTAAACCCTAAATGGTCTAAAATCTGCTATCTTCATGACATGATGATTACTACGAGTAAGATGTGTTTAAAAGACAAAGTAGAAGAGAGGCGGAAAGGAAGGAAGCGGCTAAAGAATGAAGAAGCAGAAATAGAGAAAAGAAGAAGAAAGTTAGGTCTAAGCTCAATAGGATCTAGCAAGGGAACAACGGATTACTGAGCATAATCAATAAGAGTCGAGGCCCAGGCTTGGAGAAGTTCGACAGTTACCAAGCTGGTCCTTTTTTCATAAAAGTGCTCTTAAAATCTTAAACCGAAATGTAATGTATTGTATAAATCACGAGCACTCACAAAAGACAAAAAATTGTGGGATTGAACGGTTGGGGGAAGCCCAAAGGTCACCGAGGGGCAGCCCAAGAGTTTTGCTTGTAGTATAAATATATGAGAGTTAGATAGAATTGAGGACTTTTTCCCAAATAGATTTGTGAGAGTATAATGTAAGAAGAACTATTTCCTTTTGCATAAAGAAATTACAAGTTTCCTGTTGGAGAAAGCTTTGTGGAAGGTTTCAAATGTTGTGCAATGGATTTGTTGAATGTGAACTATTTCGTTTTCAGCTGTTATCCATTAACTGTGAGATCGTTCTAACTCTTTGAACCTATGTTCTTGTTATGAATGTGCTCTAGTTTATTCTATGAAATTTCCACTATGAGTAATGAATGTTGTTCATAAACAATTAGCTATCTGGTTGTTCATATATCTATAAATGTTCATGTGTTGTGAAAGGAGTAACAACTATCTATGATTTTTCTCAATACATGTGCAAAATATATTACTCATTGGTAGATGATAATCTTGCTCCCTAGGGATAGGTTAGATAGTTAGTTTTAGTTTTTCTTGTTGTGTGTGGTTTAGATTCTAGAGAGTTAAGACGAGGGGTAAGAACCTGCGCATCACATTGTGACTGATCCTTGTATTCTCTATCAATCTGCATTTTTAGATAGGCACTTGCATCTCATACTTAAATATAAAAAAAAACTAAAAACATACACGGTGGACCGGGCCGTAACCGGTAAAACCCTTTATTTTTGTTACTTGACCTACGGTAGCCGGACCGTAAACTAGATGGATTCCCTATACTAAACAGTAATGGGCTAGTTGGGAACATTTACTGGGGAGAATCCCTAACTGTTGTTACCTACGATTTTCCAGGCCTCAACAGTTACTTAGGGAAATTTTCAAAAAATTTCCGCTGCCTGAACGCCTTTTCTCCGTGGCATCGGCGGTTGGAGGATCTATCTGTCGAAAGGATAGTCCCCGACCCTACGACCGGTGAAGAGGATGCTACTATACATCAAATCATCCAGGCATCTTTCCCAATGAACATGAACATACATATATGTAATGTTGAAGCATGATACTTAAAACATCAAACATATTATGAGGCATAATCATTCATACACACAATGGAAGCAAAACATATCAATCAATACTCATGCATATACATATTAGAATTTAACATGTATATCATCATTTATCAATGGTAAACATAATTGCAGACACAAGTCAGGAAAGAGTACTTATCTTATAGAGAACTTGTTCCGCAACCAGCTACATCGTTGCAACGTTCCACCCAACCATAGGCCAGTGTGCTCCTCAATCTCTCTGCAACGCTACCACCCCCGAGTCGGGAATGATTCCCCAAGGAATAAGGAACTAACAGGCTTACACATAGCCAAGTATAAAAACACCACAAGGGTACACAGTTTAGCCAAGCCAACACAGTTGGTTTTATCAGGTGAAAAACAGATCAGCCAAGCCAACAAAGTTGGGTTTATCAGGCCATCCAGGAGCTAGGAAAGGCTAAATGCTAAGCTGGTGATCTCATTGAAGAGCTATAGACACCAACACCAGAACCAGCCTGGATTCTAGAACACCCACACACACCCAACACAAGGAAATCAGTCCCTTCTCTGCAACGTAGTCCCTTAGACCCTAATCTCCCTTCAAGTGTTATTCAGGGGTTGTGGAGAAGAAATCCAGCTCAGTAGCTCTGTTTGTGTGGTTCTCAACCCACCAAGTTTATCAAGCACCTCAGGCCCTCATTCACCACTCCAATGCAGTATGAGGACAAAACCACTGCATGCAAGCAATCAAATAGCTATTCAAGCTTTTATAGGGGAAAAACGCAATCGAACAAAATGTAGGAAATCCCAGCAATTCTTCAAGTGGTACCACCACAAAAAGGGAAAACACAGCCAAGTAAAACATGGGAAAACAACATCCCACAAAAAACTATGAACCCACAGCACCTGATCCTCAATGCAACCGCTGGAGAAATTACACAGGCAGAAAATGGGGAAAGAACAACTCCCAATTATGTGTGATGGAAAAAGACGCAACCCATAGAACTATTGATGCCATTACAACCATGATTCAGCGATGGAAATAACAAAACCATTATGTAGTCTGACAATGGTGGAAAAAGACACAAAACTCTACACGAACAAAGGAAAGAATTGATCCTCAAGCCAACAAATCCATGAGGCAGAGGAGAACTATTCACAAGACAACAATCAATGAGGAAGAAGATAACCGAACCCCCCAACAACGAATTCTGGGTTCTTTTAACTTAGACCGCGCGAAGGTGAGTGAACAGCCACGATCGGGATTATCCGAGCAATAATGTTTTTGTTCTACTCCTTGCCATTAAATAATGGTGTTGGATCAACCCCTACCTTGGGTAAGCCTGTAATAGAAGCTATTATGTCGACAACAATAGATATTCATGTATTTAACCACATACAACCCCCATGAAAACAAACCAATAGTTGTTTTACGCATGTGTTAACTTCAGTAGTTTGACCAAAATGGGGCATGTACAACAACGCAAAATTTTTTACTTATCTAAACCATGAGCCCGGTCCATAGGTACCAACTAAATAGGCCCGCCTTCCACCAACTACACCGATGTCATATACTTTAACATGTGAAGTTCAGGGAACTTCCTCAAGTCATGATCAAAGAAGGTCAATTTCTTCAAGTTATCCTGAATTTTTGTCATCACATGAACTCCCTATGTAATGGTTGACTTTACTAGCGTATATTTTGCATTCTTTTGAATGAATACATGAGGAGTATCATCCTTCCAAGGTGGAATATATCTCAGTAGTATGGTCATTGAACCAGACCTGGAAGCCTCAACATCATGGGTGGCTTTAAATCTTTTCTCTAGAAGAACTACCCGACCAGTCATGCATTTCCTTCTTGGTGGATTCATAGGAACCAGACGTGACACAACCTCTGGTTCTCCTTCAACAATCGATATCGCAAACAGAATTTCTACAGCTGAACCTCGAACAGTGCTAGAGCTTGAGATAGGGATCTCCATGGTGGAAACTTAGAACACATAATAGTTGATTGCAGATGATTATCTTTGTCAATACACTTCACGCTCAACACAATGAGACAGTTGAATCTCTTTTGGTGTTGAAATAGATCTACACATGCAGTAAATCAGTCTGACCACATGGGTAGTCATTACGACTTGATCTTTAATTAAAAATAATGACGGCTAATCCATTCACACGAGGAAATATTTTCGATTATTTATGGCAAAGAACCATTAAATCCACTACTCCACTTGCCATAAAAGTAATTATTACCATGCATTAAATACATATTTGACATAAAATCACGCCGATAAAGCCCACTATGACACAAAAACTAACTGCGGCAATTTTTTTATAAACTCAGTCGAGAGAAGTACAACTATCCCAATAAGCTTTTAGTCGAATTCCTTTTACTAAACTGTTGAGGGATGTACCATCTAACTGGTGCTAATTAAATACACCCTCGTCTGTAACATATTCAACAACATATGGTCCCAACCTATGTGTTTCAAGCTTACTAAGATGTTTTAAAAACTGATAGTCACAAATAAGAGTAAGAGAAAAATCACCAGGATGGAATTGCTTGAACTTAATATGTCGATCACGCCATGTATTCTGTCTTTCCTTCTCAATTCATTGGTGGTAAGCTGCAATGAATAGATATTCCTCCAACTGTAGTAACTGAGATAATATTTCTTCAATTGCACCCACATTCTTCATCTGAGTAATTGCAATTATTTTTAAGCTAGGTACAATATATTCTATAGGAATGACAACCTCTTGTCCAGAAACTAATCGAAAAGGAGTATGTCCCGTAAATTTCTTACATGTCGTGCGATAAACCCATAATACTGCAGGTACTTTGTGATCCTAGTCATCATGAATCATGTTGAAAATATTGGTAAGTGCATGTTCCAAGATATTATTAAAATCTTCAACGGTTCCATTTTCCTATGGATGATATGGTGTTGCATTCCTATGCTGGATCTGAAATTCTTCAGTCATTTACTCAATAACTCTAATAACAAAGTGTGTACCCTATTCACTTACTAGTATCTTTGGACAGCCAAACTGGGTTACCACATAATCAAACAAAAACCTGCCAGCAAACGTTGTATTACAATATTTGATTGGTGTTGCTTCATCCCATCTAGCTAAATAATATGCTACGGTAATCATATATCGAGCACCTGTCTATCTTCCTGGTGGATTAATAGGACCCAAAGAATCAACAACCAACTTATCAAATGCATGCAAATTTAGTTTTGGTACCAATGACATTTCATCTCGTCGAGATAGTTTTCCTGTGCATTGGAAAATGTCACAACTCCGACAATAGTCAAGCGTATCTGAATGGAGTGTAGGCCACCATAATCCTTCATGTAAATTTGTTCCATGTTGATTTCCCTGCATAGTGACCCCCTGCCACTTTGTCATGAGCTTCAACTAAAACTATTGGTCGCTCATGTTCGAAAACACAACGATGTAGTATCTCATCTGGTCCCATCTTATGTAGTTTCTTTTAACCCCAATTGTTTCTTCTCCATTGTATTAAATTCTTCTAGTACCCTTCTTGTATTCAATAAATGCGTGATGTATTCATAATAACCATCAACCATTTTTATTGCGAATAGTTGTGCGTTGGGAAGATTATCATTTAAATTGGTGGGTTCTTCCCCATTTTCTAGNTTATTGGCTAGATATTTTAAGGATGAATGATCTATAAACATCTTAAAATGACCACCCAATAAATAATGTTGAAATTTTTGGAATGCATATACCATAGTAAGTCTCCCTCGCTCGGTTGTCGTATAATTTCTCTTTGCAGTTGACAGATTTCTACTAGAAAATGCAATGGGGTGATCGACAGATCCCTCGCCTGGTTGTGCAAGTACTATTCCTAATGTGACATACGATAAATTGACATGCACATGAAATTCTTTTAGTCAATCAAGAAATATCAGAAAAGCTGTTGAAACCATTTTCTCTTTAATCACATCAAGACTCTTTTGGCAATCCTCATTCCATTGGAATTTGACATCTTTATTTAACAACTTCTCCATTGGAGTTGTAATCTTTGCATAACCTATGACAAAATTTCTATAGTAACCAGTATGATCCAATGTGGTCCTCAATTATTTAACTGACGAAGGTGGTGGTAGATTGACAATAATTGCAATCTTTGTAGGGTCCATCAACTTTCCTTCTTTACATACTACATGACCCAACAAAATACCAAAAGAAGCATAAAAAACACACTTCTTCAAATTTAAAGAAATTTGAAATTGTCTACAATGTTCAAGCATCATCCTAAGACTCTCAATACGGTCCTTAATTAACCCATATATTATCTAGTCATCAAAGTAGAATTCTAGGAATTTATGAATAAAATCTTTAAAAGTAGTTTCCACTATCCTAGAAAAAATAGCAGGTGCATTTTTAAGCCCAAATGGCATTACTGTATACTGGAAACAACCCCACTCTATCGTGAAGGTGGTCTTATGTCGATCCTCTTTTGCAATCTTGATTTGATGATACCAGTAAATGAATATACCTCTTATCCCCCTACACTTTCCAATACCTCATATGTAAAAGGTGTAGGAAATATATCATGCAAACAAGCATCGTTTAATTTCCTCAAGCAGACAAAATACAGACTTTTCCAGTTTTCTTGTTCTATGCAACCATTGGGATGATCTACTTGGATTCATCGACAGGCTCAATAATCCCCGCATCTAGCACTTTGTCTATATTTGACTTAACCTTCTCTTTGTATCTTGAATTCAATCTATATGGTCACTACTTGACAGGGTTTGCATCCAGCTTTAGGGTAATTTTCATCCCACCCAGGTCCCAATAGTTCATTTCATTTCTGTAAACTTTGTTGAGAACAGGTCTTGGAATTCATGTAATAAATCAGTAATTTTCCCAACATTCTCATCATTCTAGTAATCCCCAATACTTGCAAACTTTTCATTCTCATGAGACCCAATATTCACTTTCTTTATTTTAAGGGGCTTCAAAAAAATTTCAAATGATAGACCCGGTTCCTTTAATGCTCGACTACCTATATATTTGGAGATGTGAATGTCTCTTGGATCATCATCTTCAAGTTCCCCATATATATATTGTAACACTTCATCAGGCTCTGAACTGTCGCGTTCCATTGTGGTAGACTCAACATCATAATAGAAACTTCCTCAAAAATATTGTTTTTAATAACTTGTAGGGAAACATCATTCGAGGGACTTTCATCCGCAAAGCTAAAAGTGTTTTTGAAGCTATCAGCCAATTCCTCCTAATCTACAGTTCCTCGTCGCAATTTGACTGATGTATACCAATTTGTGGACCCATTTCCCCTTGGGAAATGATCTCCATGTCACACAACAATTATCAATATGGTCATTGGGACTCTTCAATCCAATATACATGTTACCAACATAAGGAATATTCTCACCAAATCGAATTTCTAGCATCCTTTGACACTGAGGCCATTCCGAGATGGACTGTTTATGGGAAAACCACCATCTTGATGGTGTAGCTTTCAGGGCCACATTAAGAGTTAGCATTCATTGTGGTTCCAATACCTTATCTTCAAATTCTGACAAAAATGTGTCAAAATTAGGAAATCCTTCATATGTAGGAAGGTCACATACCTCGGTACCCACCCATAACAAGAATATTGGGATTCTTGCGCATTTCCTCATTGACACTTCATGCAACCAGTGCTGCCAATTTTCCAATGCTTCCCTTGAATCTAATAAACATGAACTAACACTCTGCCAACTCAATTTACCATCATTTGTAGTATTTATATAATCATCCATTGTAGAGGATATATTATAAATGTTATCCAAATTCCCTTCATGGTACTCACCTCTTACTGGTTCGACATAACATTGGCCTTCCAAATGGTCGATTGGAGAAACTACCCGCATCTCTAAGTCTTCAAATTATAAGATCCTCTTTTAAAGTCAATGAAAGTATGGTTCTCAATAGCCCAGTTGATCCCCACGAGTGTTGGATAATGGTTTGTATCGTCAACGATCCCTGTGACCTCAAAGTCTACATAGGTTCAGTGCCTTTCCACCTCAAAAGGAACCTATGGTAATCGATCGACAATGTCTGTTTTGTCAAAATGTTGATATTTGACCCCAAGTTGAGAATAATGAAATCCATATCATAATCGCCTATTTGAGAATTCATACATAGTTCTCAACCAGTCTTCTTTCTTGTATGAATATGATTGACATTCTTCTCCTGTCAAATATCTCTCTCACGTTCTTCTATTCGTGCTGATAGCTTTTCCAAAGCATATTCATTTTTAACAAGTGCTAAACAACTTTTCAATAAGTTCTTCAGAATGCTTACTTATTCTATCAACTTCTTTAGAATTGATCTATCAAATCTCGGTGGCATGTCAATGACTGGACATTTGTCTATCGAAAGAACAATAGATGTCGATGCACGATTCATATCCACAAACTCATTTCATGCATCGAAGAAGACTCCTTTTTTATTTCTAGAAGACTCCTTTTTTATTTATTTTGTGATGCGGGTAGGATTCTCATATTTTTCTATGGTTCTCCTTTATCATCTCGAGTGAAAATTCCTCTCCTGGTTAACATAGCAACAATTGGTAGAATTTCTCGAGGCTCGGCTGATATTTTCTGAACATTCTAATTTACATTTGGGGGATGGTTCTGATTCCCACTAGCCTTGGCCTGCCATTTAGAAATAAGTTGTGGGAATTCCTTAATAGTGTGATCCATCACTTTAGAATAAGCACACGTCGATGTAGGACTTGCAATCTCTATCATAGTGTCCCGGTTGTCCATAATTATAGCAAATGACCTAGCCTCTTCCTCAAGCAATTCCTCCTCCTCTGCCTCGACCTCTAAAATTACCACCCTCCTGGGTTGAGGGAACTGTGCATAAGATCTCTCAGCTTTCATTTTCTCATCATTCTTCATTAAATAGGTGTCATATGTATTTTCCTTTAGCAACTGATATGCCATGCAGTCCTTTTCATCATATCCCACATATCAATGGAACTTACAATAAATATTGGTTGATGCACTTACTATATTTTGTAAATAAAAACATTCTTCTGAATGGTGTCCCCTGGTTTGGCAGACTCTACACCATGGCATCCACTGTGAACTTAATGGATTTGTAGCACCCGAAGAAAGGTAATATAGAAATGTTGGGCATAAATCCTTATGATGGTATTTTGTTTTACACCTCATGCACCAGATATATTCATGAATCTCCTTCCCCTTCTTGATATCATGTATCTGCAATGAAATATTAGCTAATTGCGACTAGATTTGTGCCATTCCCGCACCAGTTTCTTCGACTAGTGACGCTTCTAATTCCATTGCAATTTCTAAAGCTTCTAACTAGGACATTATCTTATGTTGCATCAGGGGAACAAGAATATGGGGTAATATCGCATCAATAACCAATTATTATGTTGAACATCATATATTTGAAAAATTACCTTATCCCTCAGGGTCTTGAGTCTCTGGTCGAAATCCCAAACATATTTACCTAGTGACTGCTTAGTGTCCTTCAACTTTGTAATACACTGCAACTCGAATTTAGGCTTCTTAAATTCATTGATTAACCTAGTTTGGATATGATCTAATCACTTATGAGGGGTTTTCGTAAGAACCACAGAGAAATTCATATACCAATCTAGAGCACAACCCCTAAAGGTCATAATCATCTTAGCCATTTTTACTGCCTCATATTGTACTTACCGCACTGTTCAGACAACTTCGCATAAAAACCAATGTTGCTCAAGGTCTTCCAACCCATTTCCATTAAATATAGGAAACTTCATGTCATCCCCAGTCATTTTATGCCTTTGGGATACTGATGAACTCGAATTAAATGGACCACTAGTAGGAACTTTTTGACCATTATCTTGACTATTGTTATTACTCTGATTCGACAAGAAACACTTTGATGCACTTTTATTTCTTACTTATGATATTGGAGTTGTACACAGATTCGTAGGTGTGTCGTAGTCTTGGGTCTGGTACGGATACGGCGCCTCTTCCTCATGTTCAAAAATAAGTCAATACTCCTTGTCCTCATCGCAGGAATCCTCATCAAGCTGTGGCACCAATTCGTAGTCCCCTCTTCCAATCGCACTGCAACTCTCACTCTTTGTCTTTGTCCTTTTCCTCTTATTCAATCAGAATATTCTCTCACTCCTTAGGTGGACACACTCTTCATCGGTCTCATTATCAGCTTTGAACACTTCATCTCACTCTTCCCATCTTCTCCAAACCTTCTTCCCATCACTACCCATGTTCTTTGCACACAATGATTTACTCATCAGACTCCATCAATAGAATTCCTTTTTCACATACCATCATTTTAATCCATAGTTTTAAGGACATTAGGTATCTACCTCTGGGACCTTGGAAAAATTCTCTCCCATCCTCACTATATGACTTAATAGTATCCACAACAATTTTAGTAATATACCCTTCTAAAATGTTGTCGACCCAGAAATCAACATCCATGGAAATGGTATTATTAACACTCCAATCATCGAATCAGTTGAGGCGTCCAACCCCTAGGTTCACCTCCTTAAAAAAAATTATTCTAAAGTGCCAATATTTCCAACCATTCATACAATATAAAAATTAATTCACTAACTAAAACCTCATGGATATCTGAGTAAACGTACCTTTGTAACCATTCCCCTGGAGTTAGCCATGACCCCCTATTTTCTTTTTGCAAAAAATCATGAGCCTTTTGTTTTATCCAATCATGAATCTCAGGCTTCGTTGAGTGCCAAAACATGTCCCCTTCACAGTGATCTCAGTCCTGACAAAGACACCACTTGTTGGCTTCCATTCTACTATCCTAGGTACAACATTCGATATTACCAACAAAACCCAAAGGTACCAGCCCGATAGGGCTTAACCCCATCATCAACACTTGCGACGCAAGTGAAGTTTCACCTGAGATACCTATAGGAGCTACAAGAATCAAGTTTCCACAGTAGTAAAAGGGATATTCTCATGCTAAACATCGATAGAAAGGTCATTAATACATAACTATCACAATAGAGTATTACAACTCATACACAAACTCAAAAAATATTCATAAAATCCATTAAAACCCTGTCGATTCAATTACTTATTTAGAAGTTAACATATTATCATAAGTCACAGAAATACACAAAACAAAACATTCACACAGTTATCAAGCACCATTTGACATGGAAGGTTTAATGTGGAAACCCATACGGGAAAAACCACAAAATCGTTTGTTGATTAGCAAGAGTCAGACCTCAAATGCTTTGGTCTGTGCACACAACCTGCAGAAATTTCTCCACAATCTCCTTTACATTTAGTCTGCGAACACAATTTGTGTTAATATTTAATATGCTAGACTAGATTCATTAGTGTTCAATTCAAAAATCATAGCAGCATCATATCCAGAATCACTGATATAAACATAATCACAAAATAGACACAATATTTATCCTGGGAAACCCTCAAGGGGAAGAAAACCCAACAAAATTTCATCTGTATAAGATGTATAAGATATAACCCCAAAAATAGTTATCCTTCTCCTATTGTTATGTCTTTCTCTCTCTCCTATGTGCTACAAAAGTGATTATGTGTGTCCAAATAAGAACCAAAACTCTTATATTTATACACAATGAGCCAACTGACTTTAACCCTAATCAAGTCAGCCTCACTAAACTTTGTGGGCTGACTTCAACTAGGAAGACTCAAAAACAGTATATTATATTATTCATTAGGGTGCTATTGACCCAACTTATAATGGAGGATTTACCTCATGACTCTATGATGACCAAATACAATAGTACCACCCCACTGGAGGAATAATAACATATCCCTTGGATTACATTAGTAAAATACATTTAGAATATCCTTTGAAGTTACAATATTCAACACTCCCCCTTAACGAGAAGGTTATTCTATTGACAACATCATCATAGACAATAGGAGTACAAAGAGACAATATCTTCAGCAATTCATAGAGGTGATACGTCTATACATCATAGGAAGTTTTCACAATTAGTAACTAGAACAGTTACACTTCAATGTCTTCATCTTCTGCATCACACGATCACTTGATCCTTTTGTAGCAACACTTCGAGCTTTCGATCCTTCGTAGCAACACCTCAATATTTGGATCCTTTGCAGTACTTTGATCCTTTGCGACAACACTTCGGTCTTCTTGATCCTTTCCAGCAGCACTTCGATCTTCTCGATCCTTTGCAGCATCACTTTGATCTTCTTGATCCTTTGCAGCAACACTTCAATCTTCTGCAGCAGCCTTCTGATCTTCTCGATCCCTTGTAGCAACACTTTGATCCTTTAGATCCTTTGTAGAAGCACTTCAATCCTTTCGATCCTTTGTAGCAGCACTTCGATCCTTCTTGATCCTCTACATCTGCACTTCAATCTACTTGACCCTTCATTGTTGTACTTCGATCTACTTGATCCTTCACCACCACACTTACTGCAGTACACATGATCTATTTTTGGGGTGATCAATCTCGATCACTTTAGGACATAAGTCCAAGGACGATGAAATCCTCCATCAACATGATCCATGAAATCGATCAGCCGAATCGTCTATAACTAAATGTAGATCTTGACCACACTTAGTGCAATCCCTATCATCTATGAGGACTCATCGTAGACCATCCATACCATGAAGGTTAGGACCACTCCCAAGTGAGTGTTATACTACGGTATCCACACTCATGTGTAGGTATACTCTACCATGTAAGAGTATTGTCTGCAGAGCAGATCTCGAGCGTATTCAAAATGTCAGTCGATCGTAGAAAATCCATACCACATAGGTTAGGACCATTCCCGAGTGAGTTTTATACTATGGCATCCATGAGGACTCATCTCAAAGCATCCATACCACACAAGTTAGGACCACTCCTGACCGAGTGTTATTCTACGTATCCACATCTGAATGTGGGTACTCTCCATGTAAGAGTAACATCTGCAGGGCCATCCTTAACTAGTAAGGACCACTCTCATGCACATAGTGTTATACCTGTCATCCTGAAGAGAGGATCATTGTCATCCATCATCGATGTCAGTCTCATGATCACTCCCCCTTTCCTGGGAGGATCCATATTATCAACCTACTCCCCCTTTGTCCGAGAAGGGTTCATGTCTTCGACATGTTCTTCCTTTCTGAGGAGATTCCATATCTTCGACTTGTTCCTGCTTTTTGAAGAAGGTCCATATCCTCATCATATGTAGTCCCATCACTATTCCTCCTTGCGAAGAAATTCTTTTCAAACTACACCAAGCTTGTCACAAAAATATTCAAACTTCACTCGATATAGAAGCTTGGTTAGTACATCGAAAACTTGCTCATCGGTACTCACATACTGGATATTTATAGCTCCCTTTTGTACCATATCCCTTATATAAAAATATTGTATTTCTATATGCTTCTATTTTTCATGGAACACTGGATTCTCTGTCCTCTTTATATAACTATGGTTGTCACAGAGAATTATTGTGGTGTCCAACTCCATGTCAAATAATCCTAACATCAGCTTCCAAATCCATGTCGCTTCACAACAAGCGGAGCAAGCTGCAATGTACTCTGCTTCAGCTATACTGAGAGAAACACTAGACTATTTCTTACTAAACCATGAGATCATGGCAGATCCAAGACAATAACATCCACCTGACGTGCTCTTCCTATCTGCGACACTTCCTGCCCAATATGAATCCACACATCCATACAATTTGTAGTCATAATCTCTCCCATAGTAGAGTCCCAAATCTATCGTACCTTTAAGGTACCTCATCACATGCTTTTCAGCTATCAGGTGACTCATCTGACTTAATGTGTTCATAGAAAAGCATATATATGGCCTTGTATTCACTAGATACATCAACGACCCAATAATCTATCTGTACTGAGTCATATCCACTAAATATGATGTCTCATCAGACAACAGTTTCAATTTGGTGTCCATGGGTGTGGCCATGGCTTTACAATCCAACATATCAAATCTTTTATTCTACTGCATACTTTCCTTGATTCAAAAAGATTCCTTCTGAGCTCTACCACACTTCCAACCCTAGTAAATAATGCATCAATCCAATATCTTTCATCTCGAATTCTTCAACTAGCTTCTTGCAATCCTTGATCTGTTTCTCATTTCCAGTCAAAAATAGATCATCCACATACAACAATAGTATGATTGGTTCATCATCCATAATCTTCATATAAGGGTTAGGATCAACTTTACTCTTGGTAAATCTCATGCTGGTCAATAATCTATCTATTATTCCATACCAAGCTCTAGGATATTTCTTTAGTCGATACAGATCCTTTTTCAACTTGCATACATGAGTCACTCTGTCTATGACTTCAAATCCTTGTGGTTGTTCGATGTAAACCTCTTCCTCAATCACACTATTAAGGAAGGTTGTCTTTACATCCATCTGGTGTAAGTCCCACTTCATCATGGAAGCAAGTGCCATGATAGTTCTGATGGAAGTGTACCTTGATACTAGAGAAAATGTTTGTTCATAATCGATCCCCTCTTTCTGAGAGAATGCTCTAGCCACAAATATTTCTTTGTACTTTTCAATACTTCCATCAACAGCATGTTTTATCTTGTAGATGCATTTCGAAGATACCACACTCTTGTTTTCTAGTTTGGGAACTATATCCCAAACATCATTCTTCATGATCGACTAGTATTCTTCCGTCATTGATTCAACCCATTCTTTATTTTGATAAGCTTCCTTATAACTTGAGGGTTCTTGATCTACAAGATCACACATCAAAGATACATAACTGGAATATGGATTTGATCTTTTGTTGGTTCTTTTGGAGCCTTTTGGAGCTCCATATCTCTCTGCTTCTTGTATGATTTCTCTTACCCAAGCGGGTTTTCTCTTTCGAGAGATATCCATAATAGGGGGATCCTGAGGTTCTATCATGTCATGATCTTCTGATGCTACTATTTTAGGAGAGGGTTCAAATTCTATCCTTCTGGGAGGTACATCCTCTTCATGTACTTCTTCAAGCTAACACATTCTATATTTCTTAAGAGTTGTCTCTTCATCAAATGTTACATCCCTACTAATATCGATATGATGGAATCCTGAGATGTATATCCCGAAGGATTTGGAGACTTCACAATATCCTACAGATATTCCCTTATTTCCAGAAGGATCCAATTTGGTTCTCTTCTCTGTCAAAATATGCACATATACTAGACAGCCAAATATCTTGATATGGCTCACTTCAGGTTTCTTTCTTGTATATATCTCTTTAGGAGTCTTGAATACAAGAGCACTGTGAGATAATCTATTCTTCAAATATACGGTTTTTCTTGTTGTTTCATCCCATAGATGCATAAGGAGGTATTGGTCATGAATCATGGTCTCCAGTGCTTCCATAATAGTTCTATTCTTTCTTTTTGCAACACCATTCTGTTGGGGATTATAGGGAGTGGTTAGTTCCATATTGAGTCCTGCCTCCTTACATAATGCTTCAAATTCCTTTGAAGTATATTCTCCACCATTATTTGTCCTCAGTGTCTTATTTCTCTTTTCTGAAATGTTCTCTATCAAGGCTTTGAATTCCTTGAATTTGGAAACCACTTCACTCTTATTCTTCAAGAAGTATATCCAAGTCTTTCTTGAATAGTCGTCAATAAATGTGACATAATATTCATATCCACTTAAGGATATAGAGGGAATAGGACCACACACATCAGAATGAATTAGTTCTAATGTACCTTTGGTCTTTGTTTCACTTTTTGGAAAGGGATTATTTATATTCCTTCCACTTACACATCCTTTGCAAGTACCTTCATGATCAATATTCAAATCTGGTAACCCTATTACTACCTTTCTCACATAGGGAAATGCTTTGAAGTTAATGTGGGAAAGCCTTCTATGCCATAATTCATTTGAGTCGGTAGTGTCATGGACAAGGGTTGTCGCTGGATGTCCTTTGAGTTTATACAGTCCCCCTTCTTCTTCTCCAATGACCACAGCAAATTCAAGTGTCTTTCCTTTGGACCACATTAGTACTTGTCCATCTATAAAAGCAACTCTTTATCCTCTTATCTAGAGCTGAGATGGAAAGTAAGTTCTTTTTCAAACCTGGTACATACATTTCTTCCTTCATCTTCACGGAAGTCCCAGAGTCAAGCTTGTATCTTGATTCATCAATACCTTTGATGGGATATTGATAGTCATCTCCCAATGATACTTTCTGGGGAGAGTTCTTCTCATCAAGTTTTGATATAGATTGCTTCTTCCCTGTCATATGCTTCGAGGCATCACTATCAATAAGCCATGTGTCTTCTCCAGGTGTTACGGACCCAGAGAGTGTATATAATAGTACATAGTCATCTACATATTCTTCTCTTGTTAATCTCTTTCGAGGTATTTCTTCTTCATCCTCATATTCATCTAGATGAGCATGATGTCTCTTATTATTTTTCTTCTTCTTTGGAGATGGACACTCTTTGGCTAGGTGTCCTATCTTATTACAGTTGTAGCATTGGTACTTTGAATAATCCTTCTTCTTCTTCTGAAACTTGTTCTTGGAAGGTTTCTGATTACTCTTCTTGAAGTTTGCTTGCTTCATTTCTTTAGTATGGGTGGCTATAGCATGGTCATATTCTCTGAGTAGAGCTTATATGTTGGCTACTCTAGCTTCTTCTTGAATGCAGTCTTCCCATACTATGTCAAACTTCACACTTTCTTTTATAGCACTCAAAGTTTGTATGAATGAGTCCCAAGGTCTAGTGATACCATTGAGAGCAGTCATAATTATTTCATCCTCATCAGGGGTGTCTCCAATAGCGCTTAGTTGTTCTCTAAATTGAGACACCCTTGTGAAGTAAGCTTGAATAGACTCTCCTTTGCTCATCTTGGTGCCCTTCAGTTGAGCTCTCAGATTCATCTTTTTGTTGATGTTCCTTTCTCCATACATTATGGAAATACATCATACATATGTTTAGGTGTCTTCTTAAATGACACTTGTGTGATAAAGTGATCCTTAATAGAGTCAGCAATGATCCTCATTGCCTTGACTAGGTATTGTTCATGCTTCTCCTTAGCTTCATCTTCTTCAAGTTCTGCAATTTCATTCTTGATGTACTTCTCAAGACCATTCTCTCTGAGAATGAGACTAATCCTATACTTCCAAGCTAGGAAGTTTTCTAGGCCTTCCAATTTGTCCTCAAGCTTAGTGCTTGGGGCCATCCTATCCAGCAGGTCACCAAAAAATGAAAATTCTCAAAATCAAAAGCTGACCTTACCAGTAGATGCGTTTGAGGGAGGCAAGTTGGTTGATCCAACTGCTTTCTGGAGATCCCAAATCTTCAGTATTCAAATCCCACTTGTGAGGTTGCAACACTGTAGAATTTATGGTTTTGTTTCACTGCAGTTTTATGGTTCACTACCAATTTAGGGTTTGGATTTCCTAGAGATTCAACCACCCAAAAATATTGTTCCTGAGCTCAATAGATGCGCTATAGGGAGGCACAACTTTCTATGCAATTAAATCTCCCAAATTCCAACATTTGCAGAAACCCTAATTTATTTTGGGGAGGAGAGAGAGGGAGTTTCACCTTGTGAAAGTTGTCTTAATCAGGATAGATCTGATTCCATATTAATATTTCATATGATATACTATATTCATTAGTGTTCAATTCAAAAATCATAGTAGTGGCATATCTAGAATCACTTATAGAAACACAATCACAAGATAGACACAGTATTTATCCTGGGAAACCCTCAAGAGGAAGAAAACCCAGCAAAACTTCCTATGTATAAGATGTATAAGATATAACCCCAAAAATAGTTATCCTGCTCTTGGTGTTTTGTCTCTCTCTCTCTCCTATGTGCTACAAAAGTGAGAGTCGGTGTGTCTAGATAAGAACCATGGCTCTTCTACTTATACACAATGAGGCAATTGAACTTTACCCTAATCAAGTCGGCCCCACTAAACTGTCTTGGCCGACTTCACCTAAGAATACTCAAAAATAGTATATTATATTATTAATTAGGGTGCTATTGACCCGAATTACAATGGAGGCTTTACTTCATGACTCTATGATGATCAAATACAATAGTACCACCCCACCGTAGGAATGATAACATCTCCCTTGGGTTACATCAGTAAAATACATTTAGAATATCCTTTGAAGTTACAATATTCAATAGTTTTTTAATCGACAATACGTTCTTGAATATTATTCATCTTTTTCATACAATGCACAACAGCCTGGTGACATTACAAACTCTTTCCCACGTGAAAATCTATTTTTCTCAAAACAAAACCAAAATGAACAGAACCCCCAAAAATCCCAACCCTTTACATTTTTATAGGCTCTACTGGTCGCATTTACATCTAGCGCCCACTACCCGAAAGTGGAAAACCCTTCTAACTAACTCACCGACTTTACCGTCAAACTTTGTCAACACAATTACTTTTCTCCAAAAACTGCCAAAATTGTCGGAGCTAAACATTTAAACACTTGCTCTGTTGCAACCTTGTTCGCACTGTTACCAGGTTTCCCATCTTAGAAACTAAAATTAATCAACTAACCCAAGGCCAACATGATGACATGGATGTCTCGTTTGATAGTGAATTGAATTTATCTACTAATTTTGAACCAACTTCCTTTATAGAAGCTTATGAATGTGATGAATGGAAAGAAGCTGGGGAAAATGAATATGATGCACTCATAAAGAACGAAACCTGGAAGCTAGTTGACCCTCCACTTGGAACCAAACAAATTGGTTGCAAGTGAGTATACAATAATAAATACACATCATATGGATCACTTACTAACACAAAGTAAGAAATGGTGAAAGGATATGCACAAAAAGAAGGAATTAACTATGAAAAAACATTCTCCCCCACAGCAAAATGGGCTACCATCCGCACTTTTCTCTCCATGGCAGCACAAAATGGGTGGAAAGTGCACTAGATGGATGTAAAAACAACTTTCTTGAATGGATACTTCAAATAAAATGTATCCATGTATTAACCAGAAGGATTTGTTGTGAAGGCTCAAGAATGCAAGGTATGCAAACTTTTCAAATCCTTATATGGCCTAAAACAAGCACCACGAGCATGGTATGAAAATCTAACCGAGCATATGTAATTTTTCCTTCAAAGCACAACTAGGGATAAAACAATATATTTAAATTTAACTAAAATAACCACACATGAACTTCTTTACAGTATGCAGCGGAATATGAAACTGAGAACCATTTATAGCATTAATCACATCAATAGAAACGACACAATCTTTTTGGGTAGAAACCCCTAGACAAAACCCAAGATGGGAAAACCAGTGCAGCAGTATGAGAGGATATTTTTATTAAGAAAATACAAATCTTTTACAATATCAAAAAATCGATTTATTCCCTATATGTAAAAATTGAAACACCCAATAAATCACTGAGAAAAACCTATGAGATGGCACAGTTCCCAAGGCAGTTTGTTGTTGTACGGTGTACCTCCACTGAAGTATCTAGTCTCTCTCCTCTGCAATTTAGGGTTGTCTTCCTGAGTTAGTCCTCCTCCATCTTCTTTGCCAAAATTCTCTCTCTCACACTTCTTCATCCATCTCTGTCGGAATGCAACTGTGTCCTCTCCACCAATTGACCCTTCTTTTATAACTTTAGGTAAAGTGAAAACCCTAATTTCACTTTCACTTTAACTAGTGTTTCACTAAAGTTAATTTATATCACTTTAATTTATTTTCCAAATTAAACTTAGGAAAAGTAAATCAAATACAATTGATTTCCTAATTTAAGTCTTTTGCATGCAAGGACACATGCATGCAGGAAGACCTTCCTTGTTGCTGCTATTTTAACACTCCCTCTCAAGGAGGAAGGGATTTGGTAGAAACCCCAACTTATCCCTGAACTTCACAACACTATCTGCAAAGTTCCTTGGTGAAAATGTCCGCCACCTGCTCATATGTTTGTATGTACTCCAACCGGATGGTTCCTCTTTGAACACAATCTCTCAAGAATTGGTACCTGATGTCTATGTGTTTTCTTTGGTCATGGAACACTGGATTTTCAAATAGCCTGATTCCACTCTGATTCTCATAGTGAACTACTATAGCCTCTAGCTCACACTCGAACAACCTGGAAAGTAACTTCCTCAGCCACATACCCTCACAAGCAGCCATGTTGGTTGCCATGAATTAGCATATGTCAAGCTCAATGCAACTCACTTATGCTTTCTATTGAACCAAGACACAACCCCTGATCCAATGTTGAAACAACAACTTGAAGTACTCTTCTTTTCCTCTACACATCTTTCCTAGTCAGCATCTGTTAAACCTACTAACTGCACACTCCCCCTGTGCTCATAAACCAATCCATACTCCATTTTACCTCTAATGTAGCAAAGTTTATGCTTCGCAACCGTCCAATAGGACTGGCTCAAAGAGTTGACTGCAAAGTTGATGTCTGGATGTGTGTTGAACAAATACATAAGTGATTCGATAAGCCGACGATACAAGGTAGCATCAAATTTGTCTGACCCCGATGCATCAATCTTCCTTTAGTTGGAAACTAGAGGTATGGCCATAGGCTTGCATTCCTCCATCCTAAATATCTTCAATATCTCTACTGCATACTTCCCATGTCCAATGAAGAAATATCCATCTCTCTGCCAAACCTCCAAGCCCATAAAGTAATGCATTATCCCAAGGTATTTCATCTCAAACTCCACTGCAAGTTTGGTCTTGCAGTCTCCAATCAGCCTCTCATCCCCTGTCAAAAAGAGATCATCCACATATAGGACCAGTATGAGAGGCATCTCACTTGCCAAGAAGTATAGGTTATGATCAGCCTCACTCCATTAAAATCCCATCTCACGTAGATATCTGTCAATCCTCTAGTACCATGCTTGAGGTGCCTGCTTAAGCCGATAAATAGCTCGATGCAGTCTACATACATGCGTCTCCATGTTATCCACATAAAATCCCTATGGTTCCTCAACATATACCTCCTCCGCTATCACTCTGTTGAGGAAGGCGGTCTTGACATCCATCTGATGGACTCGCCAACCCATCTCTGCTGCTAAAGAGATCATGGTTTGAATGAAAGAATACATGGAAACAGGGGCGAAGGTCTCCTCATAGTCAATACCCTCCTTCTTTGAAAACCCCTTTGCCATGAAGCGTGCCTTATACTTTTCCACACTTCCATCTGTTGCATTCTTCACCTTGTAGATCCATGTGGATCCCACCACCTTTTTTCCTTCAGGCCTTGGCATAACCTCCCATACCTGGTTTTTCATAATGGAGTCATACTCCTCAATCATAGCCTCCTGCCACACATCATGTTTTGAAACCTCATCAAAGATTGAAGGTTCAGAGTTAATCAACTTTTTCATCAGTGCCATGTAACTGAGTCTCTCTAGTGGTACGCTCCATCTAAAAGATCTCTATGGAGAATCCACATGCCTGGAATCTTGAACTGTGGACCTAAACCACTTAGGTCTTGGCCTAGTGTCTACCTATTATGACTATTGGATATTTGTCTGTTGCTACAACTCATCCTCCAAGTCAATGACTATAGGATCCTATCCACTTGACTCCCTCTTGCTACCAAAACATTTGCCCCGTTTTTGTACATGTAACTGTACATATGGCTCCTCCCACTTGATCCCTATGTCCTGTGCTGGTTGTTGCTCTGCTGGTAAGTCCATAGATCTCCGCAAGGCCATGTCCTCGTCGAACTGGACATCCTTGCTCACAATGATCCTCTTGCGATCAGGAATGTAAACTATTTATGCCTTCGAAGTCTTGCTATAAACAACAAGTAACCCCTTCTCTCCAAAAGGGTCCAGCTTCTTCCTAGTGTCAGCATGAACATGACAATAGCAGACACTGCCAAATATGTGAATGTGACTCACATCTGGCCTAATGCCTGTGAAGACCTCCTCTGGTGTCTTCCTCCCCTAAGTTGTGTGGGAACACCTGTTCTGAATGTACACTACAGTCATGTATGCCTTGACCCAAAGGAAGAATGGAAATCCCTCATCAAATAGCATGGCCTTGGATGCTACTACAATAGTCCTATTCTTCTGCTCTACAACTCCATTATGTTGTGGGGTATATGTCACAGTATGCTCCTTCTTGATCCTCTCTGCTGAACAACACTCCATTAACTCATTGGAGGTGTACTCACCCCCATTGTATGTTCTCAATACATGGATCTTCTTTCTTGTTTGGTTTTCCATGAGAGTTTTGAACTCTCGAAACCTCTCAAAGACCTCTGACTTGGCCTTCAAGAAATAGATCCAGGTCTTACTGGAATAGTCATCAATGAAGGTTATGCAGTAATTGTAACCATTAAAATAATGGACACTCATAGGTCTACATACATCTCAATGCACCAAGTCCAAGGGCTCCTTAGACTTGTGCTCACTCTATGGGAAAGGATTCCTCATGTTCTTCCTCAAAGCATAGCCCTTGTAGTGGTTATGCTTCTCCTCCTATACCTAAGGAAATACAATGATTGCATGTCTCAAGTGCCTCAGTGCTCCATGGTGTAAGTGTGCCATCCTCCTACGCCACAACTCACCCTGACTGTTACTGATGTTGTTGACTAGAGCCTTTGCAGGCTCAAAGTGTAGTCTATACACTTTCCTGCTCCTTCTGCCAATTACCCAATCCAAGCTCCTATCTGGCCCCTTGGGCTTGATATACCATTAGGGGAATTTTGAGGTCAAAAATGGGTCTCAAAACAAAAAATGTACTATCAAAATCCGTTTTAAAACAACCAATCACATTCTAGAGGATGACATCATCTATAATGGTTGAGGTGCCATTGGTTGAGTTAAGGATGCTTGTTTGTCAAATTGTAAATGATGAATGAAAACCCATAGTTAACTATATGAATGTTGTAAGTAAAGTACTCTTTATGAAAATAGTACTCATAGATTTTTTTAAATATAATATAAATGTACTAAAGTACTCTTAAAGTACTTAGAAAGAAAAGTACTCTATATTTTAATATAAAATAAACTACAAATACCTAAAAGATAAATGATTTATTCAAAACCAATATTATGTTATTGTGTTTCCTATATTTTGACATGAAATAAATTACAATTACCAAAAAAGTAAATACTATGTTCAAAACTAAAATTATGTAATTACTTTTTCAATTTATAAAATATATATGTCAAATCTTTATTTAAAATCAAAATCACTTAACATTTTATAATAAAAATAAAAATAATTTGATGATTAATTTTTGTTTTGTTTTTTAAAATACTTAATATATGTAATAATCTATTATAATTACTATTTAAATGTAAAATATTTATTTATTTATTTTATTAAGATAAAATATTTTATTATAATTAATTACTATATGTATTCTCATCTGTTTGAATATTAATATTAATATTACATTTTGTTTTGAAATTTAGGTAATATTCAAGTTTCATATTTTATTATCACGTTTTAATTTTTGAAACACCTTCATCTATATCAACATAAACCAGACACATACATTCAAGTTATAAAACCTAATACATACGTGAAACCTTAATGTAATAATTTGAATGAACTATTATATCATAATAAGATATTATATCATAGTAAGATATTATATTATGATATTTTTATTACATATAATCTAATTTGCTTAGTATTAACGCCACTTTTTGTGATAGGAATTTATGTACCATTCCTTCATCCTAATATTAACTTTTTTTTTAAATTTATTTAATGATGTTATTAATTATTGCATTAAAAATGATATGTAATATACATAATTACGTCATAGGCATTTTCACAATGAAAGAAACAGTCTCAAAATATTCTTCGTCTCCCTGCCCACTAACATTCCGACACGTGTCACCTGGTAATTGGCGAGTTTAGGTACAGCGCGCCATGGTTGACTTTTCTGGTTCTTATATCCCGTGATCCAGCAGGGAACCAACATGGCGGCATGAAATTGATCAGTTAAGTACACGTTCTGAAAACACTCAGCCTTTCATGTCCACTAACATTCTGAAACGTGTCACCTGGTAATTCGCGAGTTTAGGTACAGCACGGCATGGTTAAATTTTCTAGTTCTTATATATCGTGATCCGGCAGGGACCGAACAAGGCGGCATGAAGTTGATCAGTTAAGTACACGTTCTGAAAATGCTCAACCTTTCTTTTACAGATTTACTATTTAAGATTTTGGTAGGTACAACACGTCCATGGTTAAAATTTGTGCTTATTATATTCCCTGATCCGGCAGGAACGGAAGAAGGTAGCATGGAGTTGATCAGTTAAATAGACGTTCTTAAAGGACATCATTGATTGATTGATTGTCCTTACCCTTTTTTTCGTGCATGTATGTTGATCATTTTTTTTTAACGCATTTCAGTTGGGTCCCTAATTGTGCAATCTAGATTCTGGAACTTATGTCCCGTAGACCACAGGTGTTTATACGACCAGTGCTATGCGTGAATGGATTGATGGACTCAATGGATTGATTTTCATTTGCAGATCCTTCTTCCCATTTGGTGTTTACCATGTTTTTTTGACACGTGGATAACGTGTTTTGACTACACTCCTCCACCACCGGTTCTAGAAATTTTTCTTTTTTACAAGATTTCGTTGTCCTTCACTACAGCTCATTTTTCCCAATTCGGAATAGCCCTTGCGAAGATTTTGCGAGTTTCGATTCAGCAGTCTATTTGGGTTTAGCCTCACATTTTCTCCAGTGCTTTTTCATCTTTGCGCACTCAGTTTCGGGTTAATTCCCTCATGGTATTGTTTTATAGGACTCTCAGTCAATGAAATACACTTTGCCCAAGTCCCTTTATTCACATTAATGCTTCATCAATGCATTGTTGCTCCATTAATGCAAGACAATTTATCATTTGATTCAGACATGGGGCTATATCTTTATTTTTTCTCATCTTATGACGGTCTTGAAGATCTTTTTACAATACTTGATTTACCACATTTGGCATTGCACCGCCTTTGCTTTTCATATATAAACACGCCTTCAGGTAACCACTATTTCTTACTACTTGAGTTTGTTTTGCTTATATTGATTTTGCTAGGTTTCATTTACACTTAGAGTTCCCATCAGAGGATTTTGCAACTTGTTAAATTTGTAGGTATTCCTTAGTTCTTCTTAATTGTTTTGAATATTCACGTAGTCTGCTTATTAGATGGTGAAACACCGTTGCTATGTTTTAATTGAGTATGACTCTTGCTCTATTGCTAAAAATTTGTGACATGTATTAGTTGTGTCATGCTCTATGAATTAAATGATAGGTATTAGTTTTTTGGCTCAAATGATAGGTATTATTTTTTTGCTAAATCAAAATGTTGCTTATGAGATGGTGAAACATTGTTGTTGTGTTTTAATTGACTCTTACTCCTTCTCTGTTGCAAAAGGACTGGGACTTGTATTGGTTATGTAACTTCATAATTGTGTAATACGCATGCTATGTCACATAAAATAACAGGTATTAGTTTTATGATGTAGTTGTTTTAGGTAAAAAACTCAACCTAAAGCTGAAACGTCACTACAAATATTTTCTGATATGTCTTTCGTTATTCTTCTCCAATACTGGTCAATGAAAAACTCTTGTTTCAATCTTGCATCGTCAAGTACCCTCTTGACCAGCCCGATATACATAATGAAACCAAGTTTGAATAATTGAAAAATACATAGGTAAAAAAGGTTTCTTTTCTTAACATACAAATATGCATGTTAACATCAGTCTCCAAGGATTTTACCAATTTCGAGGCCACAATCTGTGAAAAACTTAGAGGCAGAGCGATCAAACATAATGCATAGTCAGTTTAAAATAAGGATGGACTTGGCCGAGGAATAAGTTATGCGAAAATAATACGAGCACTCAAAATAAAGCCTCAAAATCGAATTTTTCCGGTTTTCGATTAACGGGCATCACAATCCGGAAATAGGAACTTGGACATTTCTATATTTTAAAATACAAAAATTTCAAGATCCAAAATGTCAGAAATAGGAAATCGAGACATGCGTAGTTTTTTATTTGAACACTTAGCATTTCCGAATTCTAAAATATCAGAAATCAAAAATCCGCATCCTAAATGTGGAAAATTAGAACAATTGGTGTTCCTTATTGAAAAACATAGGACATACATCTCCAGACTTGGAAATGTCGGATTGTCGATACTTAATTTATTGCTTGACGACTTGCGGTTTCCTCACGCAATTTCGAAACATTTATATTTCAAATATATACAAACCAGAGTAACGAAATGTGTTAATGAATAACAACAACTAGACTAATGAAATATGTAATTTGGTTCATTGAAAAATACATAGGTAGAAGGGGTTTCTTTCTTAACATACAAATATGCAAGCTAACATCAATCTCCACAAATTGTAAAAATTTAAAGGCCAAAAATCTACGCCAAATTTTAAAAAAGAGCAATTAAACATAACACAGAGCGAGTTTAAAATAATGATGGACTTAGCGGAGAAATAAGTTATGTGAAAATAATAAGAACAATTAAAATAAAACCTCAAAATTGAGGTTTTCCAATTTCAGATACCCCAATGTCGAAAGTCAAAAATACTATTTACGACATTTCTTTATTTGAAAATAGAAAACTTCTGATATCAAAAATGTCGCAAATCGGATCTTGCGGAATCAAAAATCGAAACATATGGTGTTCCTTAATGGAAAACATAGGACAAAGGATTTTCAAATCCCAAATATCGGAAATCGGAGATTGAAACATGCGTAGTTTCTGATTTGAACACATACAATATTCAAAATCCAAATTGTCGGAAATCTGATTTGTGCAAGTTATACCGAAATCTCGTCACCCTCATGTTATGAGATAGGTATCCCCTTGTCTACTCCAATCCCTCAAAGTTTTCCCTATAGAAATGAAGGAATAAATTAACCCCTTACAATTTTCCCTCTTTTGAGCTGGTAACGCTCTTTCCCCATTGACAAAAAGCATTACCCCAGAAGCAAAGATCCAGCACCGCTCCTGATAAATGAGCAAAGAGAGGTGCCACCGCTCTTTCCCTTGCTGCAAAAAGCGATGCCCCCTTATCACCGCCTGTTTTCTTCTTTGGAGAAGCGGTGCTCAATTTTTCAAGGCAAAAAGAGAAGTTTTGAGAGGATTCTTGAAGCTGACCTCTGTGGAGCCTCATCCCTATGGTTTAGGACCATATGGAGCTCAAGATCCTCCCTTTTAGGATCTAATATCCACCTCACCCATGATATCCTCAACCATACATATCCTCCCATGCCTTTAAATATTGGCTCACCCCCCATGGGAAAAAGGAGCAAGAATTGTGTTGCATACCCAAACTCTGTTAAAATCATTATTGAGTCTTTGGAGGCAAGGATCCATTGGAAGGAACTCTCAACACCAAGGCATGAAGGTTGTAGTCTCTCCAATCATTTATTAATAAAAAATGTCTTTTCTTTCCCATATTTACTGTTCCATATGTATGTATTGCTTGATTCCTTGGTCACAAGCATAGATCTAGTTGATTATATTGTATGCTATCATGTTTTCTTTGTTGTCTTCCATCTTTTACAGGTTCTTCTGCAGTAAGCTACAAGGATAGTGAGGACAACCTTTGAGAAATGTATTATCGCATCATATTCTAGTTATGAACCAAATCTAGGGAGAGTCTAGCATTCCATGTTTGTGTTTTGTTTTAGATCTAAACCATTCAGACTAGGGAACCAGCTCTTGTCCGCAAGAGGTGTGTATTTTCGGCTAACAAAATTGGCGACTCCATTGGGGACTACATTGAATTCTGAATCATTGGTAAGTTGAAACCTCCACCTTCATTTTCAATTTCTAGATCTACTTTTCCATTCATAGATCTATAGATCTGCTTTGAATTTGATTATTTTTCCTCTGTCTGCCTTTGGATATTCATATTTTTGGTTCACTGGGTTTTCTGGTGATTGTTTGGGTTCATTTTTCAGTCTGTAACTTATGTTTCTGTTGTTTTTTTTATTTTTCAAATCGCCATCTCAGGAACCACTCTTGAGCTATGTTGTAAGTGTGGTTCTGGAGCTGTCACCTCTCTTCCTCTGTGTTAAAGAAGCGGTGCCGCCGCACTTTCTCTGTGTCCAAGAAGCGGTGTTGGACCTGGTAACGCCCTGGTGTGAAGCTACTGTAAGCGGTGCCACCGCTTTGTTCTTGTGTGCAAGAAGCGGTGCTGCTCGAGCTGGTAATGCCCTGTTCAACACCTCTAGAAGCGGTGCCAGGTATTCTTGTTAGCCCTGTTTGGTCCTTGATTCTTAAATGCTTGTTATTAGTATTTGGATCCATGCTTCAGATTGTTACAGTTGTTTTTGAACTTTGCAATTCATTTTTGAATAGAAAACTCAATCAAAAATCAAAAAATTTAAAAAAAAAACGAGCCAAATGAATTCATACATATTTTCAAGAATTTTGATTGATGTTGGTCTTTTAAAGCTTCATAGTTGGATTTGAATAGAACTTGGTTTTGTTAGATCTCTTATTTCTGTCTTCTTTGATAGAACAAAAATATTCATTTCAGTTTTTCTTCTTTTGTTATACATGATTTTTGTATGGTTTTTCCTTTTTTTAAAATCTGTGACATAATCCATATAAAAAGTTATTGTAGAATGTTGGTTTTAGTTCATTCTCACTTTAGTTGAAAAATATGAACACTTTTGTATAAAGTTGTAACTATCTTTTCTTTATTTTCATTAGAGATATCACTTCTTTTTCAGTTCAAAAAGAGAAGTTTTTGTTTGTTTTAGTTAGGAAAGGACCATATAAGCAAGTGTATTTTATTTTTGTATGGGATTTATTCTATGTTTCAAATGAATTGAACCTCTCTCTCCTTCCTTAAGTAGGGCATACCTTTAAAGTGAAAGTGAAAATTTTGCACTATCATACTACATGGTTTTACTTTTATGTCCTCACCTCATGCATTCACCTAACCATTCAAGATAAAATTAAGTGTTAGCTTAGGTTTAAAATTTTTAGCAATTTGTGTGATAGGTTAGTGACATGTTCAGGCGTCGTAAAACGTAGGAGCTATCATTAATTTGTCTGCACTACAACCCAGGACTCGCACGGTTCTTCCACGTACCGTCTGTATATCGAACGGCCTTTCACATACCCTTGAGGTATATAGAAAGTTACTTCATGTACTCGATTGTATATCAGAAAGCCCCTTGTGAACGGTTGTGCATTAGACATCACTACTACCGATTTGAGCTCCCACGTACCTTGCGTATATCGGGAGACCCTTTTAGGAATCCTCAAACCATCTGAGTTATCCTTTTGGCCTGTCCTGTGAGGTTCCAGACCTTTAATCCACTCCTCTCACATATTTTTCTTACTTCTTTAGTTTGAGTAGCGCTTGTTGTCTGTATAGTTAGGATTTTTTAGAAGAGAGAGATAGTTTTGTTACATAGTTATGGCTTCGCCTTCTACGACTACCAACCAAGAGACTCCTTTACCAAGCATGTCTTTTGTGTTCCCTACATATGGGGATCAGCCTGATATACAGAATGAAACCAAGTTTGAATAATTGAAAAATACATAGGTAAAAGAGGTTTATTTTCTTAATATACAAATATGCATGCTAACATTAGTCTCCACTAATTGTACCAATTTTGAGGCCACAATCTGCGAAAAAATTAGAGGTGGACCGATCAAACATAATGCAGAGTGATTTTAAAATAAGGATGGACTTCGCCAAGGAATAACTTATGCGAAATAATATGAGCACTCAAAATAAAGCCTCAAAATCAAAGTTTTCTAGTTTCTGATAAACGGGCATCGCAATCTGTAAATAGGAACTTCGACATTTCTTTATTTGAAAATACAAAACTTTCGAGATCTGAAATGTCAGAAATAGGAGATCGAGACATGCGCAATCATTTATTTGAACACTTAGCATTTCCAAATTTCAAAATATCGGAAATAAAAAATCTGCATCCTAAATGTGGCAAATCATAACAATTGGTGTTCCTTATTGCAAAACATAGGACATAGATTTCCGAACTTGGAAATGTCGGATTCTCAATTCTTAATTTATTTCTTGATAAATTACGATTTCCTCACGCAATTTCGAAACGTTTATATTTCAAATAGATACAAACCAGAGTAATGAAATGTGTTAATGAATAACAACAACCAGAGTAATGAAATATGTAATTTGGATAATTGAAAAATACATAAGTAAAACAGATTTCTTTCTTAACATACAAATATGCAGGCTAACATCAGTCTCCATAAATTGTAACAATTAAGAGGCCAAAATCTACGTTAAATTTTGAAAAAGTGTGATTAAAGATAACGCAGAGCGAGTTTAAAATAAGGATGGACTTAGAGGATAAATAAGTTATGCGAAAAGAATACGAACAGTTAAAATAAAACCTGAAAATCGAGGTTTTGCAGTTTCGGATACCTCGACGTCGAAAGTCAAAAATACTATTTGTGACATTTATTTATTTGAAAATATAAAACTTCCGAGATCAGAAATGTCACAAATTTGGTCTTGCGGAATCGAAAATCGGAACATATGTTGTTCCTTAATGGAAAACATAGGACATACGATTTTTCAGAATCCCAAATATCAGAAATTGAAAATCAGAACATGCGCAGTTTCTAATTTGAACACATACAATATCTAGAATTTGAATTGGCGTAAATCGGATTTGCGCAAATCGGAAATTGGAATATTGATGTTCCTTATTCCAAAACATAGTATTTTCCTGAATCTGACATGTCGAAAATCAGATTAATGAAATATATTTATGAGAATATATTTATAGTGATATATGTTAATGAATAACAACAACCAGAATAATGAAATATGTTAATGCGAATTATTTTGTTTTTTATATATCCATTTTAGTTAATGCGAATTACATTGCAAATTTTTTTTCATGCCCTATTTCATTCCACAGGAAAAAATAACTATCATGATATTGAGACATTCCATCAATATTATTTTCCATGAACATTCTTAGTTCCCAGCATGCAATCAGTTAACATTTGATTTTTGTCTTCTTCTTTATATCGATATACTTTGCAGTTAATACATATATAAATGTGTCCCTTCCACCAATCAAAGCTTCTAATTCTTTAACAACTCTATGATTTTCTTGTACCCATTATGTAAACTCATGACAATGAACAAGCCAATGTACGAAAACAGTTATATATGCACAGAACAAAGATAAAAACAACAAGAAAGAATGAAAAAATCCACTGAATAGAGTTGTCTTCTTGTGGAGATGTCTTCTCCAGTTTCTCTTCCCGAACCTTCAAACAGACCTTCAGTTCCACCAGCTATGTTAAATCCACCGAACAGCTGCCTTGATTATGCACATCATCGATTTCGAAAAAAATGGATCAACTCGCTGATTTACATGTCTGCATTATTTGCAAACAATGTTACCCTGGTATTGTAACAAAAAAATTCCATGATGCATACACTTGTTCTCGTTGTATTCTAGAAGGAAAATGCCATCGCTTTTCATTTGAAAGAAATATGGACCCAGGCATCCAACCACCTGTCCTTCCAGTACTTACACAAGTTGAAGAAATGCTCATTTGTCGTGCTAACCTAATTTTATAAGTTACACATGCTCATATATCGGAAAATCAGTTACCCAAGACATTTCCAATATTTCCAAATACCTCCCCCCACCCATACTACAAGCATATACAAGTCAAACCAGTTGCATTAGCTTCATCGCCTCTTTTCTCAACAGAGATTTCACCATGGACTCCACATGTTAATAGCAATTCTACATTATCGCATGCTTCTTATTTAGCGGTATTAACAACTTTTTTTCAAGTGTATTAACAACCATAATCACCAATTTTAACACATTGTAAAATATGCATGGCTTATCTGAAATACTTTTGTAAATATAAGTTTTTTTAAAAACAATTTACTTTTTCAAAATAGATAATAATGTGAAAATGGAATTGTTGTAAAATTTATTTTGTATATATTAACTGTAAAAAAAACTAACTATGATTCTCCAATTTTCTATGTACAGGTAATAACAACAAAAATTTGGAAGAATTTCTTTAATATACAAAACCTTCTCCATCCATGAACCTGGTTGCGCCCCTCCATAGGTGAGAAAATTTTCCTTCCTGCAATAGCCTGCATTTTCTCTCCAATTGTAGCTTTATCATTTACTGGACTATTAATTCATGCTATTTACATTTTTCATGAACATGTACTTAGTCAAGTACCTTGTTGACCAAGCGGATATACAGAATGAAACCAAGTTTGGATAATTGAAAAATACATAGGTGAAAGGGGTTTATTTTCTTAACGTACAAATATGCATGCTAACATCAGACTCCGAGAATTGTAGAAATTTTGAGGCCACAATATGCGGCCCATTTAGAGGCAAAATGATCAAACATAATGCAAGGTGAGTTTAAAATAAGAATGGACTTGGCAAATGAATAAGTTATGCGAAAATAATACGAACAATAAAAATAAAGCCTCAAAATTGAAGTTTTACATTTTTTGATACCCAGGCGTCGCAAACCGCAAAATAGGAACTTCAAAATTTCTTTATTTTAAAATACAAAACTTTCGAGATCCGAAATTTCGAAAATAGGAAATAGGGACATGCGTAGTTCTTTATTTCAAAACAGCATTTCCACATTCCAAAATGTTGGAAATAGAAAATCCGCATCCTGAATCTGGCAAATCAAAAATTGGGGAATTGAAAATCAGAACAATTGGTGTTCCTTATTGGAAAACATAGAACATAGATTTTCGAATACGAAAATGTCAGATTCTGGATTCTTAATTTATTTTTTGACGACTTGCAGTTTCCTCGTGGAATTTCAAAATGTTTATAGTTCAAATAGATACAAACCAAAGTAATCAAATATATTATGAATAACAACAACCATAATAATGAAATATGTCATTTGGATAATTGAAAATTGCATAGGTAAAATGGGTTTCTTTCTTAACATACAAATTGGAAGCTAACATCAGTCTCCACAAATTGTAACAATTTACAGGCCAAAATATCCACCAACTTTTTAGGCACAGCGATTAAACATAACACATACCTAGTTTAAAATAAGGATGGACTTAGTGGAGAAATAAGTTATGCAAAAACAATACAAACAGTTAAAATAAAACCTCAAAATCGACATTTTTCAATTTTGGATACCCCAACATCGAAAGTCAAAAATACTATCTTCGACATTTCCTGATTTGAACACATACAATATCCGGAATCCAAAATGTCAGAAATAAAAAATGTGCAAATCGGAAATTGGAATATTGGTGTTCCTTATAACAAAACATAGTATTTTCCCAAATCCAATATGTCGAAAATCGAATTAATTAAACATATTTATATCAGGAACTAATTAACGTATACAAATTTTAGATCAACTCTTATTTCCTTAAATTAAATTTAAATAAATATCAAAAACATTTTTCGTATTTTCAATTTTCGATTTCCAAAAGACGATACCTAATTTCCGAATTCGGATATATGAAAACGGAAATTCCAGTTTTTGTTACAGTTATTTTCCATCTCCACGATTTTTTATTCTCAATATTTTGAATATCGAAACCTGATATTCACATTTTTGTTAAAATAATTTGTTGCCTTCGCGATTCCGATTCTTGATTTTTCGGATATTGCAAACCGGGAACATATGTCCTTCAATATTCCTATTTGGTATATATATGTATTCGGATATAAGGATATATATTATTTTATTATTTGGTATTTGATATATATATATATATGTTCAATAAAATTATAAACATTTATTATAAGTTTGAAATTTTCATGATGTAGTATATATCTATATCTTGGGATTAATGTCTTAACGTCATAATAACGCCACCCCTTTCTGACATAATGTCATCATATTAATCACAGAGCTGGATGTCACCCTCAGTTGTTATCATAACGCCAACCCTTTCTGTCAGAATGTCATCATATTAATTGAAAAAGTGACTGTCACTCTCACTTGTTATCAGCCTCAAGTCATCTTATACTGTGTAAATTCGACAATCGTTACCTCATCGATCCATACTGCATATACATTTATCACATCATCGGTCGATTTGTCACATTTGTCACCTCATACGATCTTATGATCGTATGCATATTTTCTTGTTTCGAGTACCCCTGCATATCTTCGCTTGCTTAATCATTAAGCGAAAATCATTACCATGCCCTGCAAATAGAAAATATTTCAAATTCGAGATATTTCAATACGTTTAACTAACCTTTCATGTAATCCAAGAGATGAACGAATTATATACAGATCACATTAATCCCAAGTTATAGATATATACTACACCATGAAAATCGCGAAGTCATAATAACATTTCATAATATTTAGTCAATAAATAGAGCCACCTACTGAAGCAAATATTATTTGGACCTCATTTATGGTTTTTTATGTGCACACAAATTGCACTCATAAGCGTCATCATTTCCCCTCTCATGGCTAGCAAAGAAAAAAATTACAGCATGGTGATATCAAAGCCTGGAATGGGAAGAGATGGGAAGATAAGTTGGTAGTGCTACTTCCAACGAAGGGCCTATAGGCTCTGGAGAAACATGGGATTGGTGAAGATTAGGAATTGCCTTCTATTTCTCTACTCGCTGCCAATTACATAAGGTATCATTATTTGTTTACCCTTCTTCTCAATTGTCTTCCATCATCATGAGTAACGAAATTGCAACAAGTTTATTCTTGAGGCTTCCAGATATGGTACTATGCTATATCTTTTTAAACATCCTATCAAATGCTATGTTCTTTCTCACATATCAATATTTCTCTACACCCAGATTCCCCAACTCACCATCTTTCCCCCACAGCTCCTTTCGGATGATCACAATGAGCAGGAGGTCAGGATCAAGTCCTTTAGACTGAATTTGGTTGTAAATGCAAGACTGGAGAATATAATCTCCAACATTTTGCTAAATCATTCTGCAAACTTGGAAGATTTTCTCCTTTACGACGATTACAAATTTAGCTACGAAAACGTATGGAAATGGTTCCACCTTTTAGCCTATCCAACATTGTCATTGTGAATAAAGAACTTTTGTCTAACATCAATGAGAAAAATTGCATTTTCATTTATCTTAAACCTTTATTTCCAGCAGCGTCGTCAGATATATAAATCTTGTTGTTCATAGATTCATATATAATAACAGTTTAGCAGTCAGGTTTTTAAATGATATAATATGATGTGATATTATAAAATAATGGAAATGTTTGTCAAAAATAGGAATTCTCAAAAACAGAAATGTCAATTTCTGGACTCCGAAATAGGTATTTCCTTATTCTAAAATGTGGGATTCTTAATTCTTAATTTCTTTCCTGCCGGCTTCCTCTTTTCGATTTGAATAAATCGCAAAGTGTTAATTGGAAATTGAAATTTACATGTTCGGATTTAACATTTCGTTCTTTTCAACTTCCGCTAATGTTCTTCTTACAAATTTATATTTGTCCACTTTCCAAACAAAGCCACTGCACATATTTTAAATTGTTAAAATGTCTTTCGTTATTTCCATACGCATTGAAATACTTTTTTTAAGTGTAGTTGTAATTTTTCATTTAAAAATATTTAGCCTAAACAATTTAACAACTTTCTTTAGACTTTTTAAAATAATTGTGTTTAAATATGTGCCATTTGATATCATGTACACTATTCCTATTTGTATTTGGTCATACAAAGAAAGTGTCAATTCATTGAATGCAGATATATGTATTTCATCATGCGAAGCATTAACAAGGTCAAATCCAAACACTTTTCCAGAGCCTCGTTGGTTTCCATATTAATGTATATTTGTCTTGACAATAACTTGGCCTTGAATGTTCCAAACTTTGCCATAACATGAGAGTGATGCGAATGGGATAGTCGATCCATCCAAGCTAGGGTTTTCATTTATTGAGCTAGTGTTTCTAGAACAGAGGAACTACTCTCTGGAGTAGAAGGTACAGGTAAGTGGTAAGGTGCATTTTATATATCCATTTTTCTTTTCTCTTTGCCACAAATGTTAATGGTAAATCTAGCTCTCCTATTGGAGCCTATATCTTATTTTCCAATTTCGCCTTTCAAAAAAATCTTATTAAACAATGTTTTAAAATAAATGAACAATAAATGCATTCAGTCATCTTGATTTCGGATCATTTTCTAACTTCATATTTATTAACATAAATAATTGTCATTGGTTCTTTAAATAAATTCCATATACCCAAATCAAGCTATTCACGAATAATACATCTTTAAACTTTGGTTTTATTAAGAGAAATAATATATTTAGATATATTAAATCTTTAAACTTCATATTATTATTATTTTGTAAACATACATTGCTATTAATAAACTATGCAAAAAATTACAGAATATTGAGAATTCTGGTCAATTGAAAACAGTGGTTTAACAACCACCCTTATTTGTCAAAAGCAGAAAACTCTACAGTTCTAGTGTAAAGAACATAAAAACCATAAATAAAATGGAATCTACTGCCTAAGTAAAGTTTAAACAAAGTTATAGAGATATTCATAAGAGCCACAATAACCCATGTGATACATGGGGGGCTACGTACAAAATTACTATGAAGGAATGTTTATCAAGACACCCAGAAAACTAAAAATGAGCATAAACTTACATGTAAACAAAAGGAATCCAAATAGACAAAACAAAACAAAATAGACTAGAACAGAGGAACTACTCTCCGGAGTAGAAGGTACAAGTAAGTGGTAAGGTGCATTTTATATATCCATTTTTCTTTTCTCTTTGCCACAAATTTTTATGGTAAATCTAGCTCTCCAATTGGAGCCTATATCTTCTTTCCCAATTTCGACTTTCAAAAAAATATTATTAAACAATGTTTTAAAATAAATGAACAATAAATACATTCAGTCATCTTGATGTCGAATTATTTTGTAACTTCATATTTATTAACATAAATAATTGTCATTGATTCTTTAAATAAATTTCATATACCCAAATCAAGCTATTCACGAATAATACATCTTTAAACTTTGGTTTTATTAAGAGAAAGAATATATTTAGATATATTAGATCTTTAAACTTCATATTATTATTTTTTGTAAACATACATTGCTATTAATAAACTATACAAAAAATTATAGAATATCGAGAATTCTGGTTAATTGAAAATAGTGGTCTAACAACAACCCTTATTTGTCAAAAGAAAAAAACTCTATAGTTCTAGCGTAAAGAGCATAAAAACCATATAGAAAATGGAATCTGCTTCCTAAGTAAAGTTTAAACAAAATTACAGAGATATTCATAAGAGCCACAATAACCCATGTGATACATGGGGGGATACGTACAAAATTACTATGAAGGAATGTTTATCAAGACACCTGGAAAACTAAAAAACGAGCATAAACTTAAATGTAAACAAAAGGGAGCCAAATAGACCAAAACAAAAAAAAAACAAGCTCATGGATTAGCATCGTTGATAGTGACAGCAGGGTCCTGCGTGTCCTGCATTTCCTCAACTATACGACAAGACCCAAAGTATTCCTCGTATGAAGACAATAGACTGGGCTTCAGGGCCAGGACAACTGCTTTCCCCACAGAAGCATCTGCTTTCTCCACAGAAGCATCCACTTTCCCCACAGAGGCATCAAATTCATGAGCTCGTTTGGAAAGGTGACTAATCGTTCTCAGAATATGAACATGCACTGTAGATGCAGCAGGCACAGTAGGGTCAACATTCATTGAAGCAAATGGAGCCATAGAGACACTGTCACTACCTCCATCACCCAAAGAGTCAAATACCTGAGCTAATTTTTTCCAAATGGCCATAACATTTCTTTGCGTTATGACCATATCTAATTCCACCATTTTGGTCATGGCCTGTGAAATAGCCAAATTAGTATGGTTCCATCTAGCTAGCATTTCCTCCATGAGCGTTCCCATCATATTTTTGACGATCCAATAGTGATTCGAACTACCACCATCAATATCACAAGCAAGGTTCTCCTTTACAAGCCTGCTTTCCCAGTCATCTATTATTGATTGAACTTCTGAAGAAATTTCATTGTTATAACCATCTACCTTTGTCACACGTGCCACTCATTGCGAACGACCACCACCACTCGCAAAACGGCGAGACGTGCCACGCTGCTTGGACATAGTATGATGTTTCAGATGCAGAAGAAAACCTAGCAAAGGCAGACACAAAAGTTTTTGCAACAAAATTTGCAAAAACAAAAGTGCCAGAAGACCCGAGCAACCAGCCAAGAAATAGTTGAACGAAATGAGGGAGAAAGGTTGATAACCACGCTAAAACCAACACGAGGCACGACAGCCATTAATGGCGAGAAAATATTATTGTACCACTTCAAGTCCCTCGCAAAACCAAATTGCACTGTAACCAGATAACGAAATGACAATCAGGTCAAATCGTGGCTTAGCTGAGTACTGACAGAACTTTATCGACAGGTACTAATTAATGTTGTCTGGAACGAAATGGAAAGGTACAAAGAGGATTAGTCGTACCATCCATCGCATGTATAGAAAAATTGTTATAAACTTGGCGAAGAAATAAGTTACGCAGAAATAATACCAACAAACGCAATCAACTCCTTTTTCACAACGTCTATTTGACCGATCAACTGCATTCTGCCTTCTTGGGTCTTGCCCAATCACAAGATATAATAACCAGAAAATTTAATCATCACCGTGTTGTACCTAAACTGACGAATCGAACCTGCTGTAGCAGTGGAAGCACCACTCTTCATGATGGACGTGACTACCGAATCAAGTGTAATCCCAGCATTAAAACTCAACTGATGACCAAGTTGGCCAGCCTGGACAGCAAGACCCACTTCATTAATGTGTAATGACTGCAAAATAGGTGGCAATGTGACCAGATGACAAGCACAACCTGGTTCTGCCATAATAGCCCTGTCCATTCCAAAAAAGAGCTATCCATTGAGCTGCAGAGCATTTAATGCGATTGCAACAGGCTTGATGATCGTTGGTTCTCGAGCAGCTCAAGATCCAACAATCACAATATTGCTGCAGCCGCATTAAATGCTCGGCGGCTCAGTAGATAGCTCTTGCCGTACATTCCATCCTTGCCAATTTCACTCTCATCATCCGCATCCAAAGTTAAACTTCGTATTTATTAATAGAAATGATTGTTATTATTCAATTTATAAACTTCATATACCATAAGAAAAATATAAATGTAATAGAATTACAAAAAATTGTTTCTTACAAAATTACTGTGTAAATTAAAAGTTATTATTCTTTAAAATTATTATATTTTCATGACCTTCTAACTCATATCTCCAAATTAAATAAAATCATATAATTTCCAATATATATAAACAAATTCTCATTTTTTAACACAATATCTTATTTTCGAAATTGGATATTGACAATGGGAAATTCCAGTTCTTGTTAGGGTTGTTTACGGTATCTGCGATTTACTATATTATCCAATAAGGAACATCGTATGTTACAATATTCCATTTAGAAATCCGGAAATCCTATTTTTTCAAATAACGAACATCTCCGTGTTCCGATTTGCGATATTCGACATTTCTGAATCGGGAAATAGTATGTTTTCCAAGAAGGAACACCATATGTTTTAATTTCCGACATTTCCAATTCGGAAAATGCTACGTGTGAAAATCGAAAATCCAAAAATCCTATGTGTTCAAATACGAACATGTCCATATTCCTATTTCCGATTTCCGACATTTCGGAATCAGAAAATCTATGTCCTATGTTTTCCAATAAGGAACATGCTATGTTCCGATTTCCGATTTTGCAACATATCCAAAAATCTGAAATGGTTAAGGAACATCCTATGTTCCGATTTCCGATTTTGCAACATTTCGGATTCCATAAATCCTATGTCCTATGTTTTCCAATAAAGAACACCATATGTATTCCCCAAGATCCGATTTGCGACATTTCGAATCTCGAAAGTTTTGTAATTTCAAATAAAGAAATGTCGAAGTTCCTATTTCCAATTATCGACGTTCATATATTGAAAACCGAAAAACATGAATTTTTCAGGTTTTATTTTCACTGTTTGTATTTTTTTCGCAGAAGTTATTTCCATCCCAACTTCCACTTTTTGCTTAAAATAAACTGAAAGGAATAACTACTACTATAACACAAATTACGACTAACTAACTGTATAAGGACACTTAAACAGACTGAGTAGTGATTTCAAGATTAAACTACTGCAGGATATAACAAATAAAAGAAAACAAACAATTAATGTGCACACATGAAAATCAAGATTATTTCTTTCAACTTACTTTAGAACAACTTAACAAAATAAAATTGCAAAGAACAATATCCAGAGTGTTAATAACACACAAATTGCAAGTACCCAATTACACAATGTCTATTTGTCTTTAGATAAGATTACAAAGTTACGAGAATAGTTTCTACGTTTCCGCAAGGGCAAAACACCACTTTCCAAATAGCTCCAAAATGTCATCGACTTCATGAAAATGAGCATTCCTCAACTGAATTTTAGGCTTGCAAATTTTGGAGGAAATCTCCTCCTCTCTCATTTTCTTCCATTGTTTAATGAACACCTTTATCCGAACTATTGAAGCATGGGGAGCTAACATCCATTTCTCAATTTTTTGCATCGTCAACTGACTGGTTTGTTGGATCAACTCTTTCGAATCATCAAACTCCTTTTGAATTTCTTCCAAATGAAGTTGGTGCAAAGGTGCCTCATTGATAAGATCCAAAACAGGAAAACTCAAATAGGTTAGCAAATTCTTTGAATCTAACCACCTTTGTCCACAAACCATTTGTCCTGTAATGATTAAACCTTCAACTAAATCACAAATACCCTCCCATGTCTGAATGGCAACTTCAGTTTTTTTCAGTTGTAACTTGTCTAAGAATGTCAAGCCATCAGGTCTTTCCTTAATATGTTTTTTTTAACCTGTTACTTGCTCTAAAGGAGCAGATGTTTTTCTTATCCGATCATGGTGATCCTCATCAATTTCAAAATGCTTTCTAAACTTGGCATACAACCCTTGCATCTCATCAAAGGAAGTATACAAATCTATCACATCCTATTGGAACTCTTCCTAGACTTTACAGATTACTTGTTTGAAATCCTCAGGTGTCAAATCTAGAAAAGACAAAGCTTTCGATACTAGTTGAGCATCTTTCAGCTGTTGATTGACAAGAGCAATATACTATGCTTATTGCTTATTCACAACCTCTGCATTCTCAAGCTGGTGCTTCAGTTCTTTAGATTTCATTTTCCATTGCTCCACTCTGTCTTCATGTTCTCGTTTCAACTCGCCAATTTCTTGTTCATGCCTCTTTTCTGCTTTTGCTAAGTCCTATTTCAACTTTTGCAATTCCTTCTCTTTTTCACCAAAATCCAAACTTAATTGTGAAACTGAGTTAAAATTAGCTCCTACGAAAACTCCCATGGTAACTGCTTTGTCCATTGTCCCTTTCTAAATATCACTCATGTCTACCTTCCAAATGACCTGACCAAGGGCAAGCACATGTTTTCCTGAACCTTGTCTATATTTCTTTGCTCCCCTTTTAAGCACAGCTTTATCCTTTTTACTCCAATAATATTTTCCCATGGATACCACTGCATCTTCTCCAAAATATGTTATCACTTCTGATGATGAATTAATCTCGTGCTCGATGGTAACCAAGGAATCAATTTGCATTTGGTTTATAGGAATGTCTATGCTGAGGGGGGAAATATCCATAGGACTTGAAGCAAAGGTAAAAGTGAGTGATGTAAAAGAATTAAACATAGGCAAATCTTCCTTTTGATAAACACTTGTAGAGACAGAACGAATGTCGTCCTCAAACAACTAGGGAATTAGCGATGTAGGACAAGTATCAATAAGTGAATTAACTAAAAAAAGTGGGCATGCTAATAGTAGCTCCCATTATTGATGACAAATTTACCTCGAAAAAATTATACTGGGAAAATGATGAACCTAACATACTGGGAAAAGTTTTCATATTCGACATGGATGAGAGAACGGTAGTTATAACAAACCTCGGGGTCTTGTTTCACATTACTATCATCAATCTCAATCTGAGTTGAAGATAAAGAGATTACCTTCTGTGTAGAAGCGTCTTAGACATGAGTCTGCTCTTTCTTGGCCATTGAGATCGAAGGCATGACCTCTTCTTTTGTCTGTGCTTCTACCAGTTGAGCCTGTTTAGAACCTGCTTCAGTGACACCCTGTTATGCCCCTTTCTGCAGTGTATCTTCCATTGTGCCAATACAGAAGCTAGATGAGAATTCAGGGACACGTTTGACTTTGTCCTCGGGTTGAGCTACAAGAGCAACATCAGAACTTGCTACATCCTCTCTCGCTTCTTGTTATGCCTTCTCTTTTTCAAGATGTTCTTTTATTTTTAGTTTGTATCCTATTTCTTGAACAATTATTGTCTTAAGATCCTTTTGATACTAGTACAAACGCGACTTGGTCTATGGATCAGTAATTTTATCCATTTCCTCCTGAAAATTGGTAGCTCCTCGAAACATGGAATCATCGGGATCATTTTCATGAACATACTGAAATTTCACATGTTCATGAGCAAAGAGATCAGCCAAATATGCCACTAGTTCTTGCATTCTTTTGAATGCCTCCCTCAAGTTCATAACAGAAATCTCCTTTCCCACCAAAGACGCATGAGCAGGACTCTGTAACGTAAGGTTGCCAAGATTAATGGGAAATTTCAACCAACCCTTCTTCTTATGTTTGGTCAACCTGGGTAAAACCCCATCAATAACAGTCTGATACGCGAATTCTTGAAGCACCATTCAGTCTGGAACTATTCTAGGAAGCAAGTGGACTATATTACTACCCCAAATCCTTATGTAAGAGAAATTTTATCCTACATACCAGTCGCCAAACATTGAAATCAATTCCCTAGCACTTTTAGAGAATGCAGGAGGATCAGCTTTAAAAATATTGTAGTACATTGACCCAAGAAATAGGTCACAGAGTTCATAAACGCGAGGGATGAAATTGTCATCCCACATATCAGCGCAATATATATGAACCGGTGGAGATTGCTCAGTCCAATTCCAATTTAGAGCCGAGAAAGAATTCAACGCACAGAATGCATCCATTACAAACCCTAACATATAGAAAGATGGCTTACGATTCTCGAGGGTTTTCTCATATTTTTCAATTTCCTCACGCAAATTAAACGACGGAATTTGCGCCCAGTTGAACGGATGACCTGTAAGCAAGATATGGTTCGCCATAGGAACCCATTGTGCTTTGAATAAGGAACAATTCGGTAAACCATGTAACCTGCAAAACATAACGCACAGCAAGGAAAAGGGTTCCCTAAATCAAGAAACTGGATATGCTGGAAGTGAAACAGGAATATCAAGTGTTGGGTCTTCCAGCCAAGATTTCACAACTTGTTCGTAATTGAATTTCGCATGACTTTCATTGAAAATTTTGGATGAGAGAAGTTGCTTGGGGTTTGGCAAAGCATAAGCCCTAGCAAAACATCTGGACAGAACAAAGCAATAACGACATTATGGATATCATGAAATATCCCTTGCTTAGGGTCTACGTAGTCCAATGCCCACTTAACAGCGTTCGTATAAGGCATAAATGGGGGTCTGGAAGCAACGCGATGGAGCTGAGAAGTACATATCTGCAGGTATACAGGTTGGTCATGATCAACACAAGAAAAGTCATCATTGTCAAAAATAAAATAAATTCTGGACCACTCTATATATGAGCTCTCAGACACATAACCACTGGTGTTAGCAAAAGAATCGACATTGGGATCATTGTTTTTCTGCTCTTGAAGAGTCAAGTTTAGATCTGGTATTCCTGGTGGTGGCAGATGCCTTCTCTGATTGAATTTTAGCAACCATGTCTAAAAACGGCCTAAGTTCAAATTTACCAGAAAAAAAACAATCACACGGTGAAAACTTACAGGTCGAAACACTCAGAAAGTTACAACTCCGACCGATGTGACACAAAGGATATGCAATGTAAAAAAACTGTGAGCAGAGTGAAAAAGCATCAATAACAATGGTAAAACCCTAAATTCAAATCTTAAAAAATCCAACTCAATGGTAAAACCCTAATTTCGTATGCATAAATAGAAATTGACAAATTTTACTTTTCATTTTCGATTTGTGGAATCGTGAATCAGCAATTGAGAAACAAAATTCCAGTCAAAAAAATAGTCTTGTTTCTCGTTTCTGATATTTCAAATATCAAAAATCAGAAATCGGGAAAACAGAAAAACCCACTTTCCAATATCTGACGTATCCAAAATCGAGAATGAGACCTTCAATTTTACCTGAATTGAAAGTTCCGATCTTCGATACCCCGAAATTGGCAAAGTAGATACAAAATAAATCAAAAGCAATCTCAACGATATCTGATAAGCGAACAGTCGAAAATCGAAAATCGAAAATCGGGTAAACAACATACCATTTCAACAAAATCGCAATTCGAGAAAGGACATTTCCTTGTTGAAAATTATAAGATTTCGTGATCCAGACAAAAAACAAACTTCGACAAACATACAAATAATGCATTTTCGTTTCACAATTTCAAAAATCGAAAATCAAAATCAATAAACACAACTTGGAAAAAAAATTAACATTAATTCTGAAAATCAAATTTAGTCATAAATGTCTTGAGGTAAAATCTCAAAAATAACTATTATTAAATAGTAATTTCCAGTCTCCCAAGCTATGTCAAAAAGGTTAAGTTGCAGAAAGACACAATATTTTTACCCTTTCGGCGTTTCTTTGCACCTCTTGGTGCAAATGCTAATATATATCATAAGAAAATAATAATGAGTTTACATGTGTTTTTGAAAGTGTCTTAAAAAAATGAAAAATAAATTAAAAAAATGTTTTTTCTAATATAGTTTTATATTTATATTTTACAATAGATTTTTATTTTTAATAAATATAAGTTATATATATATAAGAAATTACAATTTATTCATATAAATTTAACTTTATGTTTAAAATTCAAAATTATAAATGCATGGTTTTATAAACATATTTTTACTATTGAAAAAGTAACTTATATTTCAAAATTCAAAATTAATATATTTTATTTTATGAGTACATTACTTTATAAGTACATTTATCATATTATATTCAAAAGTATTTTATGTACTCAAAAGTATTTTATGTACTTAAAAGTATTTCACTTTTAGTGATATCAAAGATAGTTTTTTTATTGATTTTATTTTAGATATCTTTTCAATTTAACTTAACCATGGTTACATTGGTTATGGTGTAAGAGATGAGTTGTAAATATACCTCCCTCACAAAATGTCTAACTCATAATATTTTATTATATCTCTTATGAGGCCCATTTTAGACCTCAAAATTCCCCTAATGCACTCTATGGTCTTGGAACTTCACCTGATATCCCTTGTCTTCCAAAGTGGAGACTGATATGAGGTTCTTGGTCAATCTTGGAACATATAACACATCGACAAAACTGATGAGTTTGTCAAACTCCCTCTGAAATGAAATAGTGCCAACTCCATGCACCTGATACTGCGCATCATCACCCAGCTCAACATGGATCCATGTTCCACCCTCCTACAAGTCTCTAAAGAATATCTTATGTCCAGTCATGTGTTAGATGCTCCACTATCGATGTACCATACACTGCTCCCTGTGGTGCTTGGCATGCAAGATATCAAGCAAAACTCCTCTTCGAAGTTCATGTTGAACTCATCCACCTCTACATATCCATCCATCTAAGTGTTACTCTTCTTCTTCCTCTCTGGGAACTGAGAGGCAAAGTGTCCCTGCTAGTGGCAAATAAAACACTTAACCTTTGACACGTCAAGGTTCTTCTTACCATCATTCTTCCTCTTTGCCTTATCTCTTCCTTGTAACGGCTAGAGCCTCGTCCTCCACAATCTGTGGGGAACTGCTCGATGAACCTAACCCTTGACCCATGCAAGTCTCCTTCTGCACAAAGTCATCATATGGTCTCTGCCAATCAAGGAGCTTCTCCCTAGCCACAACACCTTTGACAAAGGTGTCCCATGGCTTAGAAAAGGCATTGAGGGCTATCTGAACTAACTCCTCATCCACTGTCTTAAAACCAACAGCTCCAAGCTCATACCTGATTTGTGTGAGCCTCGTGAGATAAGGCACCACTCCTTCTCTCTTGGCCATCTTGGTGTTGCGCATCCTCTCTTACAGCGCCATCTTTCAGTCCTCGTTCTTGCTTTGGTATATACTCTCCAAAGTCGTCAACATATCTACTGCAGTCTTCTTACCAGAAAGGTTAGGGACTATGTGGTCCTTCACTCCATCCATGATAATCAACATGGCTCTGGAATCAATCTTCTTCCAAGCTATCAGATCCATCAGGTCTATGGGTGCAACTTTTGTAGAGTCAATGTGCTCCTCTGCATCATTGACGTCCAGGATCCTTGTGATCATTTCTTTCCATGTAGGAAAGTTATGTGCCCCTTGGAGTCTATCATCAACTCTCAACTGCACGGTCATACTAAAGTGTTACCTGTCAAACCCTAGATCTAGAAGTCTAGGTTCGTGTCTTCCTATAGATCTGCCCCTGATCTATCATTGCTCCTGCAAATCTCTCAGCTTTAGTTCACCAGAGCTCTAATACCATGTAAATTTTCCTTCAAAGCACAACTAGGGCTCAAACAATATATTTAAATTTAACTGAAATAACCACACATGAACTTCTTTACAGTATGCAGCGAAATATAAAATTGAGAGCCATTTACAACATCAATCACATCAATAGAAATGACACAATATTTTTGGGTAGAAACTCCCGGACAAAACCCAAGATGGGAAAACCAGTGCAACAGTATGAGAGAATATTTTTATTAAGAAAATTCAAAGCTTTTACAATATCAGAAAATCGATTTATGCCCTAGATGGAAAAATCGAAACACCCAACAAATCACTAAGAAAACCCTGTGAGATGACACGATTCCCAAAGCAACTTTCTATTATACGGTGTATGTAATGTCCCAAATTTTGCATTGGGTCACAATGGCCAAATCACATTTTCCGTATTTATGAAAGTTGTCAAATGGATGCTAAAAGTCAAATAATTGCCAAGGAGGAAAATCATTAGTTTCCTAGGTTGGGGGTGGAAGCTTTGAGATTTGGAATAAGGGGGATAATAAATTATATTTAGACATTAGAAGGGGATAAATATTTAATAATGTATCTTACTAAATAAATATAGGATAAAATGGAAGTGGCAATGGAGCATGAAGACACATGGAGACTATGGGGCCCACACTAGCTAGAATTCCTATGTTAAATGGTATCTTTCTCTTGCAAATTCGAATATATGGGAAGCCTAATGTTTTTGGATGGATTATAAGGCTAATATACTTGTCCATATACTTCATAGGTCAAATTTGGGATGAATTGTAACTTACATGGGAGAGGAAGAGCCAAATGAGAGTTTCATGGACACTTGGCTAGATTCCCCTTACATTTATGACATCTATGACACCAATGATGGAGATTCTATGACAGTTATGACACAAGTCAGATCTGAAGGCTGACATATTGACATGTTAGGACTAAATAGAGCATCTTAGAGGTCGAATTTGGGAGTTGGAGAAGGCCAAGAGGCTCCTACTCAAATTTGGGAGAAGAGAGAAGGTGAAGAGGGAGGCCACATGGCATAGCATGAGAAACCACACCAATTCGACTTGGCTTTGGCTTATGGATGGATTTGGAACCTTATAAGACTAATAATGTTTATAAAATACAGAGACCAGCCATGAGAAGAAGCTTTTGCTTATTTGTGAAACTGTCATTTGTGAATTGTGAGAGCTACTGGATGACTAGTTTTCTTACTTAAGCCAATTTCAAGGGTGAAAGATTCACATCCTAGTTGGTGTTTGGAAATGCCACTTAGGTCTTTCATGGAGCTTTAATGGAGTCTTATTTGTAGGTATAAGCTACAGGAAAGCATGTGGATTCTTCTATTGCAGCACTCTCTCTCAACTATTTCCAGTTTTCACACCATATTCATGCAAATAGAGGGATTGCGCTTTGGGTGAGCTATTGATATCTTTGGGGAAGATTCTAATGCCAATTATATTATTTTATGATGTATATGATCTTTATTTCACATTCATAATACTCTCAGGTCGAAATACCTAAAAGAATTCATGTAAAAATGTTGAACAATGAAGAAATAGTCTCATTTCCCCACTATCTTGTTGTGAACCATTGCAATGCTGATGATTTCGAATTGGAAGAGTCTTTCATTGTCCATTTATGATTGTAATCAGTTCAATATTCTATGTTATTCATTCTCAGAAAGTTTCAAGTCGAAATTCCCAAGAGTTGTATGCCAAAATGACTTTTGATGAGCAAACAATGACCATTTCCACTCTATTTTGATATATGCCATGGTAATGCTCATTATTTCGAATGGAGGAATGTATCTCTGATAAATGTATGATGTATGGACTTTAATTAATGTGTATTTCAAGTCTCATGTTCAGTACTTAAGCATTGGAAGCCATTTTACTCATTTTTATTGCATTGGGAAAAGATTTTGTGCATTTTCCCCAAGGGTCGAAATTGTGACTTGGGAGTTGTTTTGGAAAGAATCATAACAACCTGTATAAGTCCCTTACACAACCAGCCTCTGTTCATAAATTCAAGTGATTTTTGGATCGTTTGCGAAGCCATTTCCGGCAATTACCCAGGGGGGATTAGAGCCCCAATTTGCTAATAAAGACTCCTGCTTTGAACAGAACATTAAACAAGTTTACAGAAGTAATTGGGAGATCAAAAAAACATACATAAACATAATATTTAAGTTATATTATCAGTCATGTACCTTCAGAGAAAATTTGGAAGCATTTGGGTCAATTTGGAGGTCTAGACATCAAAACTAGTCAAGAGCCAAAATTATGAAAAAAAATGGTCATTTCATAAAATTCCAAAAAGGGGACATTACAGTGGTATCAGAGCATGATCTTGGCACCTGATGTGGTCTGATATTTATTATGACAATAATTCAGGGACCACCATTATATATTGAAACCCAAAAGTGCTTTTGTTGAAGACGGAAAAAAAAAGGAAGAGAAGAAGACGCTTTTTTGGAAACTATGACTAGGCATGAAAAGAGAACCTCATATGATGGTGAGCAGATAATAAAAAGCATGGAACCTATATTTGAAGACATGACCAAGAATATTATGAAAGGATTTGAATTTTTTGCTATCCAAAGTTGGGAAAAATATATTGATTTTAAGAAAACCAAGGGAAAAAATGCATCAGTTTGCTTGAAGGAGCAAAAGGAGGAAACCCATGAACCACCTAGTTTTGAAATAGGTGGAGTAGAAGAAGTAGTACATGAAAATGATAGAAATTCACTCCCAAGTGACTCTGAAAAATATGAAGAGACATCACATGAGTATGAAGAAGTTTTTATTGAAAATATTGAATATAATTTTGAGACACATACTACCTTGGAAATGAAACAAAGAGCATCTACTGATGGATGCTTGAACTATGAAAGAGTACCTATTGATGGGTGCTCACAACTATATGTTGGTGACATAGAGATCAGATTTCAAAATGTTGTTGCAAGCCAAAATTCCATTAAACATGAAAATGAAGACCTTGTAGTAGTTGAAGAAGAAACAAAATCAACTCCCCCATCACCACTTGAGCTTCATGAAGTTGATCCAAGCAAGAAGGAAGAAGATGAGGAGGTTCATTTGCAAGAGCCTTATTTTCTTGAAGGGTCCTTAAAGATGAATGAAAATAATATCCAAGAAGCCCTTAGCATACTCCATGACACTCAAGCATTGGTATCAAATTCTTGTTGGAGAGCTACTTCCTTGGAGGATCCATCCTTCCTTGAAGACATGAAGAAGATCCAAAGAGCAATGTGCAACATCAAAAGTAATTTCATGTCTTTGTTTTTTTATAGAAAAATTGTCATTGAGCTTATTGAATGGTTACATGAATCCTACTTGAATAATAATGAAGTTATTGATAAGCTCACAATTCAAAATGAGCAACTTCTTGAAAAGTTGCAAGCCACTTGTTTTTCCTTTGATGTTTCAGATTTTCATAAGGTAGATTGCTTGGAGGATTCTTATGACGTGATGGATCATGAGAAACATGAAAAATTGCAGGTTCTTGATGTGCTTGAGGAATATAGTGATGAGATCCAATCACTAGTAATGGTGGAAGAGGAACTTGAGTTGCCTCTTGAAAATGGTTACACAATTTCTAAAGAAGTGCATAATTCCACCACCTTGGAACCAACCCATGAGGAAATTTTTTCATTTTCTAGGGAGGTGAATAATCCTACCCCTATGGATACTTCACATTATGACAATTTTTCACTTACTGATCATTTGGGTGAGTTGGTTCTTTCTCCTACATCCTACACTTCTAAATTTTGCAGCAGTCATCCTAATGAAGTATGGGTGAAAGGTTTATGTTTGATGGTGCCACATGAAGAGCATGGAAATTCTATTTCTCCTTTTGATGATGGAATTATTAGAGAACCATCTTATTTAAATTTGCAGCAGCATCCTTGTTTACATTATTGTTATACACATCTACATGGGTGCACCTATGATGTTCATTTGAGTCACTTGAAGACTCATGGTTTTTCTTCCTCAACACTTGGCTCATTTGATGTTGGAGGAAATTCATCCAACACTTGGGTGAAAAGGGATATGATTGAGGAAAATTATTATTGGCAGCAACATCCTCTGTTATTTCATGATGATATACATATTCATGGGTATATTGATGAGACTTCTTGAGGCACTTGAAGTCTTAGTGTTTTATTTGCTCCTTATTTGGTTCATATTTTGGTGGAGGTTCTTCATTCACTTCTTGGATGAAAGAAAAAATGGCTAATTATTATTTTGATGCATATTACATTATTTAGGAGCAACATTATAGGACATGGGATCCTCACCTATGTCATTGGAGAAGATTTGATTGGTCACTTGAAACATGTATGCACTTGGCAAATGGTAGTCTACTCACTGGGAGGTGTAAGCACTTTAATGATTTCTTGGTGAGGCACTTCCTTGATGTACATTCTTATTATGTTGTTATATACTTTGATGATATATTATGCACTCATGATGTTTGGAAGAATGCATACAAGAAAATGGGATCTAGGAATTCTCTTTCCAAATGGTATGGGTTGGAAAGCACTCTTAATTGTTGGAGTGCAATGCAAGCAATGGGACCCTGAGATAGTTTTTAGTCCCATTGATTTCAAATTCTTTGGGAAACAAGCAGTATGGGAGATGGATTCCCCATTTAATAAGGTGATGTTAATCAGAGTAGTGCAGCAGCAAGCATGGTGGTTCCTCTCTGAAATCTTCATGAAATCTAAAAGACTTGAGGTGGGCAGCTCAATGGCAACTTCAAATAATCATAGAGAAAGCAGGTTCTTCAACAACCATGTTTGAAATTGCTTGATGACAAGCAATATTGGGAAGGGAGGGTTTGTATTGTCCCAAATTTTTCATTGGGTCACAATGGCCAAATCACATTTTCCATATTCAAAAGTTGTCAAATGGATGCTAAAAGTCAAATAATTTCCAAGGAGAAAAATCACTAGTTTCCTAGGTTGGGCTGGAAGCTTTGAGATTTGAAATTAGGGAGATAATAAATTATATTTAGACATTAGAAGGGGATAAATATTTAATAATGTATCTTATTAAATAAATACAAGAGAAAATGGAAATGGCAATGGAGCATGAAAACACATGGAGATTATGTGGCCCACACTAGCTAGAATTCCTATGTTAAATGGTATCTTTCTTTTGCAAATTCGAATATATGGGAAGCCTAATGTTTTTGGATGGATTATAAGGCTAATATACTTGTTTATACACTTCATAGGTCGAATTTGGGATGAATTGTAACTTACATGGGAGAGGAAGAGCCAAATGGGAGTTTCATGGACACTTGGCTAGATTCCCCTTACATTTATGACATCTATGACACTAATGATGGAGATTCTATGACAGTTATGACACAAGTCAAATCTAAAGGCTAACATACTGACATATTGACATGTCAGGACTAAATAGAGCATCTTAGAGGTCGAATTTGGGAGTTAGAGAAGGCCAAGAGACTCCTACTCAAATTTTGGAGAAGAGGGAAGGTGAAGAGAGAGGCCACATGGCATAGCATTAACAACCACACCAATTTGACTTGGCTTTGGTTTATGAATGGATTTGGAACCTTAGAAGACTAATAATGTTTATAAAATACAGGGATCATCCATGAGAAGAAGCTTTTACTCATTTGTGAAATTGTCATTTGTGAATTGCGAGAGCTAGTGGATGACTAGTTTTCTTGCTTAAGCCAATTTCGATGGTGAAAAATTCCCATCCTAGTTGGTATTTGGAAAGGCCACTCAGGTCTTTCATGGAGCTTTAATGGAGTCTTATTTGCAGGTGTAAGCTACAGGAAAGCATGTGGATTCTTCTATTGCAGCACTCTCTCTCAACGATTTCCAGTTTTCACACCATTTTCATGCAAATGGAGGGATTGCGCTTTGGGTGAGCTATTGATATCCTTGGAGAAGATTCTAATGCCAATTATATTATTATCTGATGTATATGATCTGTATTTCACATTCAGAATAATCTCAGGTCGAAATACCCAAAAGAATTCATGTAAAAATGTTGAACAATGAAAAAATAATGTCATTTCCCCACTATCTTGTTGTGAACCATTGCAATGTTGATGATTTCGAATTGGAAGAGCCTTTCATTGTCCATTTATGATTGTAATCAGTTCAATATTCTCTATTATTCATTCTCAGAAAGTTTCAAATCGAAATTCCCAAGAGTTGTATGCCAAAATGACTTTTGATGAGCAAACAATTACCATTTCCACTCTAATTTGATATATGCCATGGTAATGCTTATTATTTCGAATGGAGGAATGTATCTCTGATAAATGTATGATGTATGGACTTTAATTAATGTGTATTTCAAGTCTCATGTTCAGTACTTAAGCATTGGAAGCCATTTTACTCATTTTTATTGCATTGGGAGAAGATTTGGTGCATTTTCCCCAAGGGTCGAAATTGTGACTTGGGAGTTGTTTTGGAAAGAGTCATAACAGCCTGTATAAGTTGAACGATGATGCATATGAGACTTCGAAAGGGTCCCTTACACATAACCAGCCTCTGTTCATAAATTCAAGTCACTTTTGGATCGTTTGTGAAGCCATTTCCGGCAATTACCTAGGGGGAATTGGAGCCCCAATTTGCTAGTAAAAACTCCTGCTTTGAACAAAACATTAAACAAGTTTACAAAAGTAATTGGGAGGTCAAAAAAACATACATGAACGTAATATTTAAGTTATATTATCAGTCATGTACCTTCAGTGAAAATTTGGAAGCATTTGGGTCAATTTGGAGGTCTAGACATCAAAACTAGTGAAGAGCCAAAATTATGAAAAAAATTGGAAATTAGGCATTTTAAAAAAATTCCAAAAAGGGAACATTACAGTGTACCTCCGCAAAAGTCTCTTGTCTCTCCTCTGCAATTTAAGGTTATCTTCCTAAGTTAGTGTTCATCCGTCTTCTTTGCCAAAATGTGCTCTCTCACATTTCTTCCTCCGTCTCTGTCGGAATGCAACCATCTCTCCACCATTGACCTTTCTTTTATAACTTTAGGTAAAGCGAAAACCCTAATTTCACTTTCACTTTAACTAGTGTTTCACTAAAGTTAATTTAGATCACTTTAATTTATTTTCCAAAGTAAACTTAGGAAAAGTAAATTAAATACAACCGGTTTCCTAATTTAAGTCTTTTGCATGCAAAAAGACCTTCCTTGTTGCTGTTATTTTAACATCATCTTCTAAAGCTAAATTTCAAGCATTATAATCTTGCTGATGCAATAGATTGTGAAGAAAGTTAAAAGATCTATTGTATTTCTTGTGGTGTATGTAGATGACATTTTTTATGACACAGAACAATGAAGATTATATAGGATCCATAAAGAAAGATTTGAAGAAATGTTTTGAAATGACTAATCTAGGTCATCTTCGTTACTACTTAGGAATTGAAGTGACTCAACATCCTAAATACATATTCATATCTCAAAAAATGTATGTTGGAGAATTGTTGAACAGATTTTGCATGACAGAATGCAGCGCTCTCTCAACTCCAATGGAACAAAAGTTGAAGCTCACATCAAGTCAAGGAAAAGAATTTGAGGATATGACCAAATACCGACAGCTTGTAGGAAGCCTTATCTACCTTACCACTACCAAACCAAATATTTCTTATGTTGTTGACATTCTTTCTATATTCATGCACAAACCTTGTGAATGACACTAGTCTGCAACAAAAGAGTTCTAAGGTACTTAAAGGGGAGTCAAGACTTTGCACTCAAGTACACTAAGGTGGAAGACTTCAAACTCATTGAGTACACTGATTCAAACTTCGATGGTGACAAAGAGACAAGAGTGTCCACTTCTGGATACACAATGAGTCTTGGCTCGGCAACTATTTCCGGGAGATCACGCAAATAGCGAGTTCTAGCAAATTCAACAACAGAAACAAAATATGCGGCAATTGCAGAAGCAACAAAGGAGATTGTGTGTCTCAGGAAGATACTTGAGGATTTGCAGGAGAAGCAAGAAAATTCCACTCCCTTATTAATCAACAACACTTATGCAATCAAATTGACAAAGAAACCTAGATTCCATGACCGAACCAAGCAAATCAATACAAAGTACCATTTGAATCGACATCATGTAGAGCCAAAACAGTTCATTTACAACATTGTTCCACAAATGAGCAAATTGTCGACATCTTCACCAAAGCACTTGGACAAGAAAAAGTTTAAAAGATTTAAAACCATGCTCGGACTCACAAACACTCATTCGAATTAAGAGGAGGAATGTTGGAAACCTTATCCTCGGATTATGGTTCCATAGATTATGTAAATAATATAAATAGAATATGATTATGAAAAGTCATGTAGGAAACTGAAAAGGCTGGTTGAAATATGAAACTCAACCACCATATACAATGGATAAATAAATGCTTTGGCAATAGAATAAACAAAATTTGGGAAACAAAAAATATTATGTAAACAATAGCTCCTATATTGTTCTCAACTTATTGAACTTAAATGTAAGTTTTAATAGAGAATAAATAAACACACAAACCTCTATAAACCAGAAGTAGCCCCTATCATGTTCTTAAGATCACTAAATACAAAATTTAGAAGTTGAAAATTACATATATCATTATGTAGCCCCTATCATGTTATTAAGATCACTAAATACAAATTTTTGAAGTTGGAAATTACTTATAAGTAGCCCCATCATGTTCTTAAGATCGCTAAATACAAAATTTTGGAGTTGAAAATTGCATATATCATTATGTAGCTCTATCATGTGCTTTTAGATCACTAAATACAAAATTTAGAAGTTGGCAATTACATATATCATAATGATATATTGTATTGTAATAAAGGTTATGATTATTACAATATAAAAAATAACCAATGTCTAACCATTTTAGAAGTTGGAAATTATACCTATCATAATGATATAGTGTATTGTAATAAAGGGTTTGATTATTACAATATAAAAAAATAACCAATTTCTAACCATAAATAAAATAACCTGACAAGTAATAACCAATGTTTAGCCAGAAACAAAATAACCTATGTTACACAAGTTTCTAAATCATGGGTACATTGGCTAAGCAAGTACAAGTATTCAATATAACTAGAAGCTATGAAAATTTGCACGAAACGATAGGTTAGGTGCAACAATAATATATATATTAAAAAATTGAAGAAATCTTGAACAATTGAAATAGAACATATTTGTTCAACTTCATAATTTTAACTATTTTAGCTTTTTAAAACTTTAGTAGGGAGCAGTATAAGCGCTACCCAAAACGCCCCCAAATCCTGCAAACCAAATCTTGTTGAAATTCCAAGTTCAAGTGCTCAAATCGTAATTTGGGTGATCTAGGTGGTTTTAGAATCAGGGATTCTATCAAGAACTGACAATCACGATTGCAGAAATTGCAAAATGGCTGAAATAGCAATTTTGACCATTTTATTAAAAATTCGCCAAAAAAGCGAGGCGTTTTAGTTGTCTTCTATCCTGCTCGCTCTAGTAGTTGTCATGTGTTCGATTCTTGTAAATTTGCTCACACCCCTATGTCCATGTAAGTTGGTTAAAGCAATTTGCAAATCTATAAATACGAAGGAACAATAATTTCATAAAACATGGTTTTCAATCTTTTTTATTTCCTTGTTAAAAATACAGCTCTCTTATTGTGCCCAATAGTGATTGGTAATTGAGTTTTTTATTGTGCCCAATTGTGATTGGTAATTGGGTTTCTTTGCATTTTTAGATGGTAACCAATGAGTATTCTTCACGTGAATGCACTAGAATGCACTAGGCTGTTTTAGCCAACATCCGACTTTCAAGTTCTTTGACATTTTAAGATTGGCAATGTTTATGAACCTAAATTTATCAGTCAATGCGGATAATGTTACCTGTTACAAATATTTAGGACGTGAATTAAAGTTGTGAAACGTGTTCAATATATTACTATAGTATAGAAGGATCCATGTTCATTCAGTTGAGCACACCAGCAAATCTAAGGAGCTCCGAGGGATAAGCCCTCTTAATTCCTATAACTTTGAAAAGAAGTTAAAAGGCAAAGACAGATTCAATTGATTATTTTTTTACATTTTTTGGCATGAGAAAAAGAGTTGATGCAATTGATTTTGGCAATTTTTTCTTAGTATTTGAGGGCATGGTCTGGACTCTGGAGCTTGAGCTTCTCAAAGCTCCTAGACAAACAGGTAGCTTCTACAAGATCCAAAAAAACAGGGAGGGCCCAAATCAAGCTCCTGGAAAATTCCAAAGCTCCCAACAAAAACTTGGGAGCATTTCAACAAGCTCCAAAGCCTCCGTGACGGGAATACAACAGATACGAGCTCTCCAACTCCTCGGAGCGGTACCTGTGCTACCAAGGAAATAATCAACTAGAATGGAGTAGGAAAAGAAGAATTTCTCTTCAGGTCTCGAGTCTCCATTAATATTTCCTCCTCAAGCCACCTGTAGATCCCTTACTTAGCAACCAGTCAATGGGTCTTTTGACTCTTCTTCAAATCTCAAACACAGAATAAGACAGTCACATTAGGCTTTTGTCTTTAATTGGCTAGTTTACTCCAGCCTTCGTTTTCTTTTTCATCCGACTTCACATGGAATGCAGACCTTCACCATTGCATATAGAAGATAATTCAAGATGGGTGCAAGTTCAAACCACCTAAAAACTTGAACAGGAAATTTGAAAATAGACAATAGCAAACAAAAAGGCCATGACTATGTAATCATAATTTACTTAGTAAGCCGTCCAAAAAGCATCGACATTGCATTCGAATTCTTATTCAAACTACAAAAAAATCAACACCGTCTAAGAACTCCATCTGATCAAAGTCGAGTATCCTCTGGTGAGATATTGATACATACATTGGAGTCATATTCTGTTTGTTGACAAAAAATTTCAAAAGTCACTTGGATCTCCATCCTGCCAAATAAAATACCACAACGTAATTGATAGGGGCAAATCTGCACAAGAATGAAACCATAATTTACTTAGTAGTCCATGTAAAAGCCATCCCTTAGCGTTGCATTCAAATTCTTCTTCGAACTAAAATATCTTTCCTTGTACTAGAAAATCCATCTGACCAACTCACACCAAAACTAGTATCCTAGAGTTGCTAATGGTAAAATAGTATTACACTGATTGGAGTCATATTCTGTTGGTTGGCAATTTTCTTTCAACAAATCACTTGGATTTCCATCCTGCTATATCCTCCAATGTTAGTTCATAACTATCTTGAGAGCCTCTCCGAATTTCTTCTCCTCTATCCCGGAGAAAGTCCTCAACACTACTAGGTTCTCCAAACCAACCCAAGCGGTCCGCAATGAGATGTAAGTTGTTGCATCCACTACATCGAACAATTACAATGCCCTTCTCATATGATTCTCTATTCATAGTCTTTACAGATCTTGTTTCACACACTCTGCAAGTATAGACCATAGCTAGGTCATGCCGCTTCGATACTTTCAAATTAGAAGAGGGAGCAAATTCTACAGAATCACTTTTGGCATTTGGCTTAGAAATTTCCATTGCTGAGACTGCTTCTGATTCAAGGTCAGCATGATTTTGAATATTATCAACAATAGTTTCTGAAGTTTTGCTTGTAGTTGTGTTATATTCATCAGAAATAACCTCCCGAGCATTGGCAATTCCAGTATGCAAACAACTTGTTCTAGAAATATTTTTACATTGGATAAAAGAATTCTCACGAGCTGATGAAACCTGCCTGGATACAAACAATTTTAATGGATTACCTGCAACAACACAGCTAATCAAATCAGGATCCAGTTTTACCTTTTCAAAGAAATCACTTCTTTCCTATCATGCTTTCAACCACATTAGGAGGACTACACCCTCAAGTTCTCAACCTACCATCTAACATGAAAGGCGAATGCATAGAGGCATTCTGCTGCAAATATAAACTCAGCTGAAGAAATGTTAAATATCAATAGAAAATAATTTTAGATTTGTATCTTAAGATAAGATATCCAGAAGAAATTAACATGGTGTTTCCATATTTAAAAAATTGCCCAAATATCCAACAGAGAACTACTACTGAAAGAGATCTATATACTTTCACGAGGACTCTTTGCAGCCTAAACTAAACAAAATATTATTACGATTATAGGCATCAACGTCCTTATATCTGGAAACAAATAAAACCCTTCGATAATTTCTAATCTTGTTTTTGGACATTTTACATAGATTAGAGGCACATTGCTAGCTGAAGATAAACAGGTTTTTCCATTGATGATGATGTTTCTGTCCCTTAAGAGAGTCTACAGAGAAACAAAAGGAATCAAACTATTCTTCAGTATATCATTTTGATAACTGAACATAGTGGAAATGAAAGTACCAAAATTATCATGGTTTTCTTAAGCCATGAGTTCCTGAAGAGTAATTAAGTTGAGACTAGGTAAAATTATGTCTTACATTATTATGTGCAGGGTACGCTAAAAGGAAGTGGTGTTCATTGGAAACCTCCTTTGTATCACAACTTTTACAAATATGTTCATCCCAAGGTGTTTTCAGATCATGGATATCATGAGCATGGATCGTAATCATCACAATATTCATTTTTTTAAGCTCATAATGTTGAAAATTTTCTCAACATAATTTTGCAAAACTCATAAAAATACCAGGCTTTTATATGGAATTCCCAAACAAAACACGGTTTGACAAAAAATATTAATTTACAAAACTAAAAATTTACGAAAGCAATTTAAAAATTAATACATTGCAATAAATGTTATATTTAGTGAAGTAGCTTACTGTTAGTAGAATTTAGAACTTTATCTTGAAGCAAAATAAAACAAGAAAAGGGTTTGACAACTGGAAATCAATGTACATTATAGACAGTTATGTTAATGACTCAACTCCAATTCAACCCACTAGTCTTACAATATAATACAAGAGATTGTGATTTAAATCTTTAATACAATGCCGTAAATGTTATGTTACTGAATTAACCCACTGTGAGTAGACTATACAAATTTCTTAAAAGCAAAATAAAACAATTTAATACAATGCTGTATATGTTATATTTAGTGAATTGACCCACAGTTTGAAGACTTTAGAACTTTGTCTCGAAGCAAACTAAAACAAGAAGAGGGTTCAACAACTGGAAATTAATGTTACATTATAACAATTACGTTAATGACTTCACACCAATTCAACCCACTAGACTTAGTCTTACAATAGAAGGAACCAACAAAAATGTACTTCAAAAGAAACTGAAAATCTTGAAAATAACAAGAAAAAAAATAGCACTTCACTACCTACTTCCACTGTAGGAACAGTAAACACTTGAAAATTATTATTAAAACCCCAACAGTTCTCATATTTTGGTACCATGCCCCACTATTGCAAGATCCCCACACATCAGCCAGCTAGTCTACCATTATCATCATTTGTAGTCAAACGTTATCCATACATTTTTACCCTTTACTGATTACAGGAACAATTGCAGAGAACAATAATATCATATGTACTTTATATTTTTTACACATCCCATATGGTGGTAAGATTAATAATTTAATTCATTTTAATGCTCCTTTATTTGCCAATAGTTCTAAGTTTCTAACCAACTTAGTAATTTAGCAAAATAATCTACTAGAGTAACAACTTTACTGGGCTCTTGTTACCTTTTTTTCTCCAAGGAAAATCTTGCAGGTAAAAACCCAGGAGATGCTTCCCCACATTCGGGGATGGTACTTCTAGTAAACCAGTCAACATAGACTAGTGTGCCTAATCCAGGGGGATTCAAACCAAGTACCTGCTGGCATGAAAATATCCAAATGCCCAGCAACATTAGCAACAACTGGTTGAGCTAACCCCTGGGCTACTAAAATTGTGGGCTTCGATTCACTTGTGTGTGCATGGGTCACAAGATCATTTAATATAATCCTTCTAGAGTGCAACCACAAGCTAGGCTGTCTTTACCTTTTTTCCATGGAAAATCACAAGTTAGGCTCTCGTTACCTATAATATCGTGAAGGTTTTTAAGTTCTCAGAGTGTTGTTTTGTATCTCATTAGACTGTGGAAGCCTCCCAAGGCCAAGTAAAAGCCTTGTACTAGTTATCCCATTTAAAAGAGAATACTCACTTCAAAATATAGGGGTTTCAGCTCCTTCATGTGTACCATGTGAAGAAGAAGCTATTTTCATTGCTAAAGTCATTAGGGCTTAAGGTTTTAGTGGATACACAAGGTAGAGCATTTACAGTCTTTCTTTTCAAGTTCTCAGAGGGTTGTTTCTTATCTCATTAAACAGTTAAAAAGCCTTGTACTAGTTATATATGATTTAAAAGAAAAGACAGTTTGAAAGTAGAGAGGTTTGAGCTCCTTCATGTGCACTTCAGTGTGAAGAGGAAGCCATTTTCAATTGCTGAAAATCACCAGAAATTAGCCGCTAAGATTCCCAAACTTCTTGTTTGCACTCACAAACTTATCCAAATTCATTGTTACGAATACACATGTACTCCCAAAACCTCTCCTACAATCAATGGGGACAAACAAATCGTGTCTACAGTCTATTTTAAAAAAATGTTTGCCAAACATCACTAAAGTCAAGTTGACTTTTATAATTACAATATGAAGTACAGCCAAAAAACGTTTCTCAGATGTACATTTTATCAAGGTACACAGGGAAGGTGTTTCTGGTGTGTTTCCCATTTTTGGGATGTTTCCTAGATGGAAACAACAGCACGTCCCCTCCTCCCCCACCCACTCCGTAGTTTCCTGCATGTTTCCTAGATGGAAACAACTGCACCTCCCCTCCTCCCCCACCCACTCCATAGTTTCCTGCAAGACAAGCAACGATAAACATGGACAAGTTTGAAAGATGCCAAGTTTGGGAGAATTTCAACAGTTAATTGCCCATAACTGTCAGAAGTAGAAATAACCTCCTTTTCGTGTCAAGGGACCAATGAGCTTCTAACCCCTGTTTTGAAATGAATGTCCTGTTACCACCCAGTTTGCACAGGATGCTCAGCAGACATAAGACACCAGTCAGCCAGGGAGCCTTCACTTCCTCCGTAAGGATCAGGCAGTCTTCTTCCCAGTTGTATTATACACTTTCTTTGTCTAATCAAAGAAAGATGATTGCAAAAAATTTGACCTCCATTATATGTGTAAAAGGGCTAGCCCAAGTGAGTCATTTGTATTATGGAAACTTTGGAGTGTATTTTCACTTAGAAGAACTTTCTGAGTTCCTCTAGGTTTTTCACTCACACCTCTAAAGCCCAAGCATATCATAATACAAATGCCTCAGGCTGGTGTCTACGTCCTTCGAGTCTGATGTCAAAATTTGAGTCCGTCTATTTATCCTTGTAAAATATGACCTTTTAGGTCCCTTAGGGGGTTAAATATGTACTAATTGTTAAAGATAATGCAGTTGCAAAAGCCATTCTCTAGGAGGATGGCACCCTAGCCAGTTAACTAGGGTTCCTGGTCAGTTAACCAGGCAGTGTAAGTCCCTAGCAGTTATCTAGGGATTTTGGTCTGGGACTAATTAGTATAGAGCCATGGCAAAAAGTCCCTAGCTGATCACTAGGGCCTCTTGGTCAGCTACACCAAGGTGATTCTTGGTCTGGGACCAAGCAGTGCATACCTCTAGCAATTATCTAGGGTACTTGGTCTAAGACCAAGTCAGATAATCCCCTAGCAGTTATCTAGGGCCCCTAGCTGATCCCCAAGGTACCTGGTCAAGGACCAAGGGGTTGATCAACATTTAGTCTGAGACTAAAGTTCAGCCTAGGGCTGAGGACCATTCTCTGAGAGAATGGAGGACCTAGTCAGGGACCAAGAGGTTGATCAACATACTTCAGTCTAGGACTGAAGCTCAGCCTAGGGCTGAGAGCCATTCTTTAAGAATGGAGAATCTTGCAGAGATAATTTTAGGGGCGAATTTTAGCCCAGTGGGCTATTTTTCCATGTTTTTCTCCCAAAAAAGATTCGCCATTTTGCATTTTTTGAAGCCTTGTTTCGACCAATTTTGATGGGGTAAAACATTTTCNACGGATCAACTGATACACTGGAATCAGACTTTGAACAAGTCTGTCAACTGGTGGCTCCTCAGGTAACCCAACTTATGGTACAAAAAGTTGGATAACACACCCTAAAATCGCCAAATTATTATAGAAACGATATAAAATCCTTAGAAATTAAAATATTTTTTGAAAAATATCGCCAATCATTTTATAGTTGGCGTTTTAAGAATTGGTAATATTCGCCAACATTTATACACTTTTAAATAAGTATGGTTCCTTAAAATCATCCCTGGGATCTTGGTCAATTAACCAAGATGATGATGTGTGATGCCTTCCTTCCTAAGTCTTCGAGATGGTTGAGCTAGGTTGTTTCAGCAAGGGCCTGGCCACCCCTTGATGGAGTCACTAGCACTTGACCTTAGGAGCAGTTAGGAGGACCGAAGGATCGCATCATCCAGTGTGAACCTTCCTTATATGGTGATGATGAGCTTCCAATTATTGCATGGGAGATATGTGGACCCAATAAGTTGAGATAGAGAGTTTAGGGGTTGTTGGTCCCCTGTGTTGAAACTTGGTCGCTCCCTCCTTTGTTATCCTTGTGGTTAACACTTTTTGTTGATGTGTGGTTAGAAGGGTCATTTTCCCACCTTGTAGTTAGCCCCTCTTGTTGACGTGTGGTTAGCCTTGTGTTGGCTTAGTCTTGAGTTGACCCCTCATTGGTTATGTGAAAGCACCCCCACTTTGAGTGTGGTAACTTAACCCTTTGACTTGTCCTTGGTACCCCTTTCCTAAGATGTCTTAACATTAATTTATATTTTATATTTGGTAATCCTCCTAAAATGCATGACGTCTTGACCTTATTTGGTAACCCTAACCTCAATGACCAAATAAAAGGTGGAACCTTCTAGGGGTCATTGAGAGGCTATAAATTTGAGCCTAAGATTCATTCTAAAAGCATCTTGAAGAGTCATCTTAGCTCTAATTTTTTCATGATTGATCTAGGGTTTGCAGCACACTTGTTTTGGTGACGTCTTAGGGTTTGAAGCTCTTCTAGCTAAAGTGCTCTCATGGTTTTGGGCTCTCCACCTCAACGCTACTCCTTTTGAGAGTCCTAACTATTGTTCTCACCTCATATCTCCCACATGTGTGAACCGGTCTATCTTATCGTTGTTGTTTACTGTTTGAGGACTATTTTGTGACTGTCGCTACCTGTGTGGACTGTTTAAAGGGTGTCATGTGTCTCCTTGTGGCTGTCGTTGTCTGTGTGGACTGGTTTGAGGGTGTTGCTGCCTATATGAACTGTTTTTTAGGGTGCAGTTGTCTGTTGTGGTCTGTTTGTGAGTGTCGCTTGCCTCCTTATGGTTGTCGTCCACTGTTGTAGCCTTCCTTGTGGCTGTCGTCCACCGTTGTATCCTTCTGTGTGGTTGTCCTCCACTGATATGAGGCTGCCATTGTTTGTTGAGAGTTGTTTGGGCACTGTTGTGGGGATTTTGTGGTTGCCCTTCATTGTTGGGCACTTGTTGAGTGTCTTGGTTAATATTTTGGAGTTGATCTTGGATGTACTATACCCTTATCCTTCAGCACTTGGATTCTCCCTCTCTCAAGTATGTTCACACCCTCAAGTAAGGGTCAGTGTTGTTCCTATTATTGACATGCCTCTAAGTATATGGTGGTATATGGTCAAGGGGGGTGTTAAACACTAATGTGGTAATATATGGTCAAGGGGGGTGTTAAACACTAATGTGGTAGTGTATGGTCAAGGGGGGTGTTAAACATTTTATTACACTTAATACACCCTTTTTTGGACCCTCAAAAATCATAAAATCAAGCTAATTCACCCCCTAGAGACAAAATCCCATAATTTGTGGTCCTTGGAGACAAATATCTTTGTTTTTTATTGTGGAGACACAATCCTCTGATTCTAGGCCCCAAAAATAGAATTAATTTCTAATGGATTTTTTGTTAAAGTATATGCCTTCTCTAAGGGAACACACCTCTTGGAGACAAATTGACTCGATTTTGTTGATTTTCCTGAGTAGCATCGAGATCCCTTCTCTTAGGAGAATGGGACCACCTGGTCTGGGACCATGGTGAAGACTTAACCCAATGTTGAGTGACCATTTTGTTGAATGGTAGATATCTGGTCTAGGACCATGATATAGACCCAGCTCTACCCTAGCCTGTTGAATGGTAGATATCTGGTCTGGGACCACGATGTAGACCAGTCTAGTACTGGTGGACTCAGCTTAGTAATGAGTAGCCATTCTCTTGGAGAATGAAGGCATTGTAAGCCCTAGACTGGGTCTAGGCATGTGTGGCACTCTGACCCTTGATCTATGGGCTTGGTGTACTTCCCAAGGATTAGACACCCTTTGTTAAGTTACCCTAGTACCAGATCTAGGTGTCACACAGAGTGTGAGATAAAAGCATTAGTAACTCTCTTGGTTTATGATGATGTACTTTTGGAATCAAAAAGGACCACAAGTAATGACCACAGGGGCACTTGGAAAAAGGCCAAAGTCAAAAGTCAAAATAAATAAAGACTTTTGTACCACAGGTGGAAGTCAAAAATAAATAAGGACTTTTGGTAAAAGTCAAAGATAAATAAAAAGGCTTTGGTAAGAAGGTAAAAGTGAGATTAGGAAAATATTAAAATATTATTATTTTTATCTTTCCTAATTTTGGTCTACTTAACGAGTGAATGAAGGCTATATAAGAAGATCAAGTCTTCTCATTATAAAATACACAAGTTTGCTCTAACAAGTGAAGCTGCAATTTTACTGTCTTCTTGCCTCAGCTAGGGCATCTTCAGCAAACCCTCAGCTAGGGTTTTATCAGCAATTTTATTCTCAGCAAAATTTCGGGACAGCCTTCTCCAGATCCAAACTTATCCTTTTCGGGGCAGCCAAGGACAAATTTCGAGCAACTCCTTTTTTTTCACAAGTTGTTTGTTCATTGGGCAAGCCACTTTAGGGCACTACCCTATCGACACCCACGGGAAGCCTACTACAGGCATACCCGTGAGGGTATGGCTCACGGCCAACCCTCGGGCATCCTTAGGGCATGCCCACAAGGGTTGTTGTAGCCCACAGCACCTCCTGGCAGCCTAGCTACCACAGCAGGGCAGCTGACAAGTTAGTCGAGCACAGACAGAAAGGGGATCAAGCAGCAAACAAGCAGATCGGGCAGGCCGGGGAGGGAAAATAGCAGTCGGGCAGCAATTCGAGCAACAGACAAGTAGATCGGGCAAGCCAGGTAGGGAAAATAGCAGTCAAGCAGCAATTTGAGCAGCAGACAGAAGGTACAGTTCGGGTAGTCTGATATTTTCTCGGGCAGTCTAATTTTTTTGCAGACAAGAGAGAATTATTTTTTTTGATAAAGCCCTAAATTGAGAAACTTTGTAATTCTGGAAATTGTGGTTGAAAAATTATCAGTCTGATTTTTTACTGATAAATTTTACTGTTAGTGTGGGTAAAATCCAGATCTGGACTTGAGGAACTTTTTGAAGAATTTCCTAAGTCATCTCATTCACGAGATGAGCTGCTAATGCTTTTGGGGGTTTTGTCTTTTGAAGGTTTCCCTAGTGAAAAATCTTGTGTCTATTGTGTTGATGTGATGAATATTTTTTTACTCCACTGCTGATTTGTTTAAGTTTATCTGCAAATTTTTAAGTTATATGCTAATGCTAAAATTCAACATGGTATAAGAGCTTAGCATGTGAAAACACAATAAAGGGGCACTGTTGTTGTTTCTCACTAGATCTTGGAATAAGATTTGCAGATCTAACATTTGGATAAGTGATAAAGATGGCCATCAATTGTTTCAAACCGGAAGAGAAGCTCTATGGTTCAACCAACTTCAATTCCTAGAAGGCCAGGTTGACAGCCATTCTAGATGAGAATGACTTCGATCACTGTTACGGAGAAAACTTCCTATGGCTTGGGATGTACCACAACAGACATAGTAACCGCAGAAATCAATCCCTTCCCAATATGCAAGAGAAATAAAACATCTAACACTAGAGGATCTCGAAACATACCTAATTCCGGATGGTTGATGTAGATCCCCGTTGAGCTTTTCCAATCCTGCTTGTGTTAACAATTTGCTCTCTCAACAATCAGCAAACAAGACAAGCATGCTATATAATGGTGTTAGACCTACTCTAGCATATATAATCAATAATGTATAAGCAATTAAAAGCATCCATGGATTCAATATTCATTTAAAAGCACATCATTGGACAAGAAAAGATATTTCTATTAATATAAATCAGAGATTACATGAATGACAACCTCTGTTGGCACGTCTGTGAACCGGAGAAACGGAGTCCTCCACCTGGGCCTCCACCACCTCAATCCTCCATCTCTCGATAGCAAGCTCACAAGCAAAGGCAAGCTTGGGAAGAACACCAAGTGCTCCAAGAGACAAAGGGATGCAGACTCAAGTATAAGCAAGCTACGGCAACAATGGACTATAGTTTTCTTGCTCTTCAATTCCTCCTCTTCAATGTATCCAAAGGGTTCCTTATATAGTGCTTCAATGGGGTAATGGAAGATCAAATCCGAGCGATCTCGAGGCAGAAGGCTAGGAGACAAGTGACTCGGATCCACATCAAGGAAAACTCCAAAACATTTGGCCTTTTGCACACATCCTGATGTACGCGGGTTTAAGGGTTATATCCGCGTGTATACGTGAGAAAGGGTTAAAAAGTCACGTATAGCAAATAACAGGTGTTTTTAGGGATGCTCTTGGAAACATCAAAGGTACAAAAATGGTCCATGGGGTCCAAAGAGTCTGCAGAGGGACATGGAAGGCCATAAATGTGTGATCTACCATGTGTGGTAAAATCAGCTGTAACAATGACATTGTTCTTAATGTCACAGAAGAGCCAACTACAAATGTTGATAGGCTTGCTTACAAGAGGAAGCAAGGTAAGGCTAGAAGAGTCATTTATGATTCTATCAGAGAGGAATTGATTCCTAACATCACATCTTTGAAGACTGCTAAAGAATGTTATGATACTTTGGTCAACCTATATGAAAAGAAGGCTCACAGTCAAAAGAGAGTCTTGAAGAAGAGGCTACGAACTTTGAAGCTAAACAAAGATGAAAGCGTTGGTTCCTTCTTCACAAAGATTAAATAGGTAAGAGATCAACTCATTACTATTGGTATTACTGGTGATGATGATGACCTTGTGCAAACAATGGTTGATGGTTTCCCAAGCTCTTGGGAAACCTTCATGGCATCCGTCTGTGGACGAGTGAATCAGCCAACCTTTGAAAGGCTTTGGCATGATTGCATAGAAGAAGAAGGAAGGAACTCTGGCAAGGTAACCGAGGAAGACAACCTTGCACTTGCAGCAAAGACAAAGAAGTTCAAGAAGCCTTTCCCTCGGTAAAAGAAGGGTAAGAAACCTAAGGGTAAGTTTTCTGACATGTCTAAGATTGAATGTTATACTTGTCACAAGTTTGGACATTATGCTAGAGAATGCAGGCAGAACAAGAAGAAACCCAAGAGAAGGTTTCAAGCATCTGCTGCAAAAGCAGAGGAAGAAGATGATGAAGAACCAACAAAGAAGAAGAAAACCAAGGCCAATAAAACTGATGAGCCTAAAAGAGATTACTATTTGATTTCTGCTCTAACTAGTTCTTTCACAGCTTGCTCCACTTCTTGGTTGGTGGACAGTGATGCCTCCAGGCACATGACAGGTAACCGTGGTACCCTCACCAGTTACAGAAAGAAGAAGATCACCACTCAGGTAGAACTTGGAGATGACTCCACTTACAAGAATGAAGGAGTTGGCTCAACTTCACTTCAACTTGACTCAGGTATGGTTCTTCATGCTGACGATATTCTTTATGTTCCTGGTTTAAAGAAGAATCTTTTATCTGTTGTTGGTTTAGAAGACAAGGGCCACAGAGTCCTCTTTATGGACAAGAAGGTCTTTTTATGGGCAAAAGACACAGATCTAGACTCAACAGTACAGATTGGGGTTCGAGAGGGAGATCTCTACAAGGCATCCAAAGTTTCCACTCATGCTTTGGTACATCACACAGTTGATCCTTGTGAACTTTGACATAGAAGGTTTGGACACCTTCACTACACAACTCTCCCAGGATTGCAAAAGATGGTTACAGGTATGCCAGAAGTTTCTCCAAAACATGAAGGATTCTGCAAAGGATGTGCTCTAGGTAAGAACACTAAGAAATCCTTTCGCAGAAGCAAGAGTAGATCTAAAGGCATTTTGGATTTGATTCATTCTGACATTTGTGGGCCCATGTCTTCACCCTCCTTGAGTTGGTATTTATATTATGTCTTGTTTATTGATGACTACTCTCGAAAGTCTTGGATTTACTTCCTTAAGGCCAAGAGTGAAACCTTTGATAGGTTCAAAGAGTTCAAGACATTGATTGAAAATCAGACTGGCAGGCACATCTGTATCTTGAGATCAAATAACGGAGGTGAGTATGCATCTTAATGAGTTTGATGATTTTTGTTGAGAAGCAGGAATCAAGAAAGAGCTAATAGTGCCTTACAACCCCCAGCAGAATGGGGTTGCAGAAAGGAAGAATAGAATGATCTGTGAGGCTGCTAAAGCCATGATCACTGATCTAGATCTTCCTTTGCCTTTATGGACTAAAGCTACCGAAACTGTAGTATACATTCAGAACAGAAGCCCTCATGCTATCTTGGGTGAGAAGACTCCTGAAGAAGTCTTCACCAAGAAGAAACCTGCAGATGATCACATGAGGATATTCGGTACTCCTGTGTATGTTCATGTGCCAAAAGAGAAGAGGGCTAAGCTAGAGCCCTCCGGTAAGAAAGGTATCTTTGTTGGGTACAGTGATTGCTAGAAGGCTTATCGAGTATATATACCTAGACAGAGGCACATTGAGGTCAGCAAAGATGTGATCTTCCATGAGGAAGCGATGTTTCGTAAAACACTAGAGCTTTAATTGGAAGATGCAGTTGCTCCACTTGAGTTTCCAAATTCAGAAATTCAGAGGGAGGAAGAGGAATTTGATCATCAAATTCCAGATGTTCCTGAGAACATTGAAAGTCCACTAGAAGAACTACTTGAAGTTCCTCCTTCCAAAAGGAGACTTGCTTGGTACTGAGAGACAGTACTAGAAGCCGAGAAGCATAAAGCTCCTCCAAGGACTTTCAAAGAAAGCATAAGACCACAGAAATACTCCGGTCTTATGAGTCAGCTTATCAGTTCAGAACCTTGATCATACGAAGATGCAGCAAGCAAACAGGTATGGGTTGATGCCATGATTGAAGAAAATAAGTCAATAATGAAGAATGATGTTTGGGAAGTTGTTCCCAAACCTGCAGGAAAGTTAGTAGTGACTTCTAGATGGCTTTATAAAATCAAGCATGCTACAGATGGCAGTGTGGAGAAGTATAAAGCCAAATTCGTAGCTCGTGGATTCACTCAGAAAGAAGGCATTGACTATGACAAGACATTTGCTCATGTTGCCAGGTACACTACCATCAAAACCATCATTTCACTTGCTGTAGTTTTCGGATGGAAGTTACATCAGATGGATGTAAAGACAGCCTTTCTCAATGGTAAGATTGAGGAAGAAGTTTATATTGAACAACCTGAAGGCTTTGTTACTCATGGGAAGAAGACCCGTGTATGTAAACTAAAGAAAGCCTTGTATGGACTAAAACAAGCTCCGAGAGTCTGGTATGCCAGGATGGATGGATTTCTCCATAGCTTGGGGTTTTCCAAACGTACAACTGATTCTAACTTGTACTTTAAAGTTGTTCATAATCATGTCTCGATACTTGCTCTATATGTAGATGATTTGTTTCTTACAGGTGACGAATAGTTGATAGACCAATGTACGAGGGAGCTTACCTCTGAATTCGAGATGAAAGATCTCGGATTGATGCATTACTTCCTTGGCTTAGAATTCTGGCAAAAGCCAGGTGAGATCTTCCTGACACAAGGAAAGTATGCAGTGGACATCTTGCAGATACTTGGGATGCAGGACTACAAGTCCATAAGCATACCAATGACTACCAACTTGACAAAGTTGCGAGACTCGGCCTCTAGTTCACAGAGTGTGGACTCTACTCTCTACAGGTAGCTCATTGGTTCCCTGATGTATCTTGTGCATACGAGACCAGACATCTACTACACAGTGAATGCACTAAGTCAGTTCATGTCAAATTCGAAGCACATACACTTGGTAACTGCCAAACATGTACTCAGATATGTGTGAGGTACTATTACGTATGGGCTCAGGTATACTTCCAGCAGTGGAGTATTGTTATCTGGATATTCAAATTCAAATTGGGCTAGCAGTGCAGTTGACCGAAAAAGTACCTCTAGTTATTGCTTCAGTATGGGATCAGCAATGATCTCTTGGTCCAGCAGGAAGCAGGGTTCCATAGCTTAGAGTACAACGGAGGCAGAGTATATTGCTGCAAGCGATGCCTGCAAGGAAGCAGTTTGGCTCAAAAAGTTGTTATCTGATATGTTCGAGGGAAAGCTTGACTCAACGATCATCCATTGCGATAATCAGAGTTGCATAAAGCTTTCAAAGAACCCAGTGTTTCATGATATATCAAAACACATTGAAATGAGGTATCGTTTCATCAGAGACCTAGTGCAAAGAGGTGCTCTAAAGTTGTAGTACATTCGTACAGATGAATAGATCGCAGATATCTTGACCAAGCCTCTGACAGCATCAAAGTTCGTGTACTTTCGTGACAAGCTTGGTATGGCAAAGAATGCCTCTCTCGCTGAGAGGGAGTGTTGATTTTTTTTAGCAGCATCGAGAACCCTTCTCTTAGGAGAATGGGACCACCTAGTCTAGGACCATGATGAAGACTCAACCCAATGTTGGGTGACCATTCTGTTGAATGGTAGATATATGGTCTGGGACCATGATATAGACCCAACTCTGCCCTGGGTAGACTCAACCTAGTGTTGAGTAGACCTCTGGTCCAGGACCATGATGTAGACCAGTCTAGTACTAGTGGACTCAGCTTAGTTCTAAGTAGCCATTCTCTTGGAGAATGAAGGCACTGTAAGCCCTAGACTGTGTCTAGGCATGTGTGGCACTCTGACCCTTGATCTATGGGCTTGGTGTACTTCTCCAACGATTAGCTACCCTTGGTTAAGTTACCCTAGTACGACATCTAGGTGTCACACAGAGTGTGAGATAAAAGCATTAGGAACTCTGTTGGTTTATGATGATGTACTTTTGGAATAAAAAAGGACCACTGGTGATGACCATAGGGGCACTTGGAAAAGGCCAAAGTCAAAAGTCAAAATAAATAAAGACTTTTGTACCACAGGAAAAGGACCACAAGTGGAAGTCAAAAATAAATAAGGACTTTTGGTAAAAGTCTAAGATAAATAAAAAGGCTTTTGGTAAGAAGGTAAAAGTGAAATTAGGAAAAGATTAAAATATTATTATTTTTATCTTTCCTAATTTTGGTCCACTTAACAGGTGAATGAAGGCTATATAAGAAGATCAAGTCTTCTCATTATAAAATAAACAAGTTTGCTCTGACAAGTGAAGATGCAATTTTACTGTCTTTTTGCCTTAGCTAGGGCATCTTCAGCAAACCCTCAGCTAGGGTTTTATCAGCAATTTTATTCTCAGCAAAATTTCGAGACAACCTTCTCCAGATCCAAACTTATCTTTTTCAGGGCAGCCAAGGACAAATTTCGGGCAGCTCCTTTTTCTTCACGGGTTGTTTGTTCATTGGGCAGGCCACTTTAGGGCATTGCCCTATCGGCACCCACGGGCTGCCTCCTACAGGCATACACATGAGGGTATGCCTCACGACCAACCCTCGGGCAGCCTTACAGTATACCCACAAGGGTTGTTGTAGCCCACACCACCTCCGAGCAGCCTGTAGGCATACCCGTGAGGGTGTTGTAGCATCCCGAGGGTACATAGACACTCAGGGCAGCCCACGGGCCAGCCCTTAAGGGCTTGGGCTAGCTGTTAGCCCTTCGGGCAGCAGCCTAGCTACCACAGCAGGGCAGCCTGAAGTTGTTGGGGAGCTGACAAGTCAGTCGGGCACAAAAAGAAAGAGGATCAGACAGCAAACAAGCAGATCGGGTAGGCCAGGTAGGGAAAACAGCAATCGGGCAATAGTTCAGGCAGCCTGAAAACTTTTGGGCAGCAGACAGAAGGGGTACAGTTCGGGCAGTCTGAGATTTTCTTAGGCAGTCTGATTTTTTTGCAGCCAGGAGAGAGAAAAAAATTCTGATAAAGCCCTAAATTGAGAAACTTTGTAATTCTGGAAATTGTAGTTGAAAAATTATCAGTCTGATTTTTTACTGATAAATTTTACTGTTAGTGTGGGTAAAATCCAGATCTGGATTTGAGGAACTTTTTGAAGAATTTCCTAAGTCATCTCATTCACGTGATGAGCTACTAATGCTTTGGGGGTTTTTGTCCTTTGAAGGTTTCCCCAGTGAAAAATCTTGTGTCCATTATGTTAATGTGATGAATGTGTTTTTTACTGCACTGCTGATTTGTTTAAGTTTATCTGCAAATTTTTAAGTTATATGCTAATGCTAAAATTCAACAGATTTATGGTGATTTCCCTCACTCATACTCTTCTCCTTGTCTCCAAGCTCACCCATGTGGCAGATTTCACCCAAATTAGCTACTAGAGGCGGTGCTTTTGTCTTGAGTTGACTCATAGAATGTTAAATTCTTTATAATTGCTTATAGATGATATCTTAAAACAATTTGCCACTAGAAGATCACTGAAAGAACAACATGCACACAAACATAAGAACACAAGAACACAGAGATTTTCCTCGTGGAAACATCAAGGGAGAAACCCCACAAAACTTCCTCAGTATAGAACTCAACCAATGTAGTGTAAAACCCAGACAATAACTGCTTCCTCCTTCTTGGTGCGCTACTACTTCTCTCTCTTGCTAAAATCAGCTTGAGTGAGTGAGTACAAATGAAGGGGAGCGCCTCCCTATTTATATTCTTCTATTAACTTGACCTCTAACTTGGTGGGGCCGACTTGTCCAACTGGACATTATAAATAGCATTTATTATATTTACACTTGGGTACTAATGACCTGACTTACGTTCAGAGGGTTACATTGCATCCTTCAATGACTCTAACAAGACCAAACTCATCTCCAATAAGAGGAATACAATACAATTGGAATTTCTTCCAAAGTTACATGATTTTAACACTCCCTCTTAACTAGGAAGGTATTCAAGTGTAGTAGCAACTGCTACTATTACAACTGTACAACTAACTGGTGAGACTCTATATGTCATAGGAAGTTTTGGTACAACATTGTACATCTCAATCATCGATCTCGACTGGATCTTCTTCTGTAATCATCTTTCTTCAATCTTCTTCTAGTAATCTTCTGGAACATCTCTTGCAGTCATCTTCTGAATCATCCACTGGTCAGCATCAGTGTGTGAACACTGAACCATCATTTGTTTCATCATCATCTGAATTGTCATCATCTATATTGTCAGTATGTGAATACTGAACCATCATCATCTATAACTTCAGTATATGAATACTGAAACATCATCATCTGTCTCTTCAATATGGAAATACTGAAGCATCATATCTGCATCAATAATGTGTAAGTACTGAAACAATCAACAATATCATTAGCATATTAGTGCTAAGGAACAAATCATCTGTAATGCTAGATCACCATCTGCAATACCAACATAGAGATGCTGGAACATCACAAACATCATAATTAGTATAGAAGTACTGAAACTATCACAATAAACTTCTCAGCATCAATCAATCATCAATCAAGCATCTCAGCCATCAACTGTAACTATCTCAACAATCATCTCAGCAATCAACAGTGTGACTACACTGTACACATCTCATCAAGCATTAGTATGACAATACTGAAACATACATCCCAATCAGTACAATGGTACTCAACAATCAGCATAGCAATCAGCAGTCATCAGTATAACAATACTGAGCTAACATCTCAACAGTCATCAGTGTAACAATACTGAACTAACATCTCATCAGTATAAAAATACTTCAGGCAAACATCTCATCAATCAGCAGTATAGCAATACTGTAACAACCATCCTACCCTCTAACTATCTCAGAGCAGCATCACGGTGAATTCTTTGGTAGATCCACCTGGGCATTTTGTCTAACTTACTAACTCTTTCGAGCCAACAAGCCTAGTTAGACAAATGGATCTTCCTGGGGACCAACAAGCCTTGTCCTGGATTACAAACCCACTTGGTTTAAACTGTTCTATCCAGACATACTAATCCCCCTAGGATCGACAGGCCTCGTCCGACTAACCCTTTCGGGCCAAACTATCCTAGTAAGACTTACCCTACTCTAGACTGAGCTACTCACCACTGCATCTTTCTTCCATCTACTGTCACTCCCTCTTTCGAGAGAGGTCCTTCCGGACTACACCAAGCTTGTCTCGAAAGTATTCAAACTTTGCACGAGCCAGAGGCTTAGTCAACACATCTGCCACTTGTTCCTCTGTAGGAACATACTTGAGCTTGATAGCTCCTTTCTGAACCATGTCTCGAATGAAGTGATATCTTAGTTCAATATGTTTTGACTTATCATGAAACACTAGATTTTCTATCATCTTGATACAACTCTGATTATCACAAAGGATATCAGTAACATCTATCTCTTCATTAAATAAACCTGCCAACATCTTTCGAAGCCATACTGCTTCACTACAAGCTGAACAAGCAGCAATGTATTCTGCTTTTGCTATGCTAAGTGCAATACTGGTCTGCTTTCTACTGAACCAAGAGATCATTCCTGATCCCAAAGTACTCTTTATGTCTTTAGCACTTCCTGCCCAATCTAAGTCTATGAACCCATGTAAACTGATCTCATTGTCTGAGGTATGTCTGAGGCCATAATCTAAAGTTCCTTTTAGATACCTCATCACATGTTTTGCTCCTATCAGATGAATATGCTTGGGATTCACCATGTACTGACTTAGTGTGTTTACAGCAAAACAAATATCAGGTCTTGTATTGGTTAAGTACATCAGTGAACCAATAATCTGTCTGTATAGAGTAGCATCTATAACTTTCGATGTATCATCATTTAGTAACTTCAAGTTTGTTGTCACCAGAGTGAGCCTTACAATCTAGCATTCCAAACCTCTTCTAAATTTCCACCGTATATTTCCCTTGGTTTAGGAAAATCTCATCTAGAGATTGCCAAACTTCAAGACCTAGAAAGTAGTGCATCATTCCAAGGCCTTTCATCTCAATGATGAGTTTATCTTCTCCTGTTAGGAATAAGTCATCCACATATAAAAGTAGAATCATAAGCCCATCATTCTCAACCTTATAGTAAAGGTTAGAATCTGCCTTGCTCTTGATAAAACCTAAACTCATCAGGAATCCATCTATTCTTCTGTACCAGGCTTTGGGTGCTTGTTTTAACCCATACAATGCTTTCTTGAGTTTGCATACATAAGCTTCTCGATCATCAGTCTTGAAACCTTGCGATTGTTCGATATACACTTCTTCTTCTATCAGGCCATTTAGAAAAGTTGTCTTCACATCCATTTGATGTAACTTCCATTTATTCTTAGCTGCCAAGGCAAGGACAGTTCTGATTGAAGTGTACCTAGCTACTCGAGCAAAGGTCTTTTCATAGTCAATTCCTTCCTTTTGGGAGAACCCTCTTGCTACAAATCTTGCCTTGTATTTTTCTATACTGCCATCTGCGGAATGCTTTGTTTTGAAGATCCATTTTGAGGATACCACTGATTTATCTTTTGGTCTTGGGACTATTTCCCACATCATTCTTTATTATGGATTGGTATTCCTCGACCATTGCATCAACCCATTCCTTCTATTTTGTTGCATCTTCAAAACAAGTTGGTTCTTTTTCAACTAGATCACTCATCAAGGCCATATATGACTTTGGCTTCTTTCTTTCTCTAGTGGTTCCTTCTGGGACACCAAGTCTTTTTGCTTCTTCAATTACATCACGAGCCCAGGAAGGCTTTCTCTTTCGAGAAATCATTTCATTTGGCACTTCTCCAGGCAACTGAGGTTCAGTCATGTCATGATCCTCAGGTATCTGACTTTCTTCTTCATTCACAATTGGTTTAAGATTCTCTGTAGCTTTGATAGTTTCATGTTCCTCTTCATCTTTTCTATCTTTCTTCGACTTTCTAAAAGCTAAGTCTTCGTCAAATGTTACATCTCTGCTAAGCTCAATCTGACGGTATCCTGGGATATAGATCCGATAGGCTTTTGACTGTTCACTATATCCCACAAGCAATCCCTTCTTTCCTGAAGGTTCTAGCTTTGTTCTTTTCTCCTTGGGAATATGAATATACACAGGGCAACCAAATACCTTTAAGTGGCTTATCTCAGGCTTTTCTCCGGAGAACATTTCTTCTAGAGTTTTGTTCCCAAGGGAACTATGGGAGATTTTGTTCTGTACATATACTGTTGTTATGGCTGATTCTGCCCACAAGTACATTAGTAGATCTTGATCATGTATCATGGCTTTTACTGCTTCCATGATAAATCTATTCTTTCTCTCTGCCACACCATTTTGTTGAGAATTGTAGGGAATGGTGAGCTCCCTCTTAATCCCAGCTTCCTTGCAGAAATCATTGAATTCATTTTATGTGAACTCTCCTCCATTATTTGATCTCAAAATCTTTATTTTCCTCTCAGAGAGGTTTTCTATTAGGGCCTTAAACTCTTTAAACCTTTCAAACACTTCATCCTTCTTTTTCAAAAAATATATCCAAGTTTTGCGGGAGTAGTCATCAATAAAGGAAGCATAGTAAACATACCTGCTTAATGAAGTTGTTTGCATTAGCTTGCATATATCCGAATGGATAATATCTAAGATCCCCTTTGCTTTTGTTGACACTCTTTGGATAGGGATTCTTAGTATTCTTTCCTTGTGCGCACCCTTTGCATACACCTTCATGTTCTATTTGAATTTATGGTAGACCAATCATAACCTTGCTTACTATTGGAAGAGCTCTGTAATGAACATGAGCAATCCTTCTGTGCCAAAGCTCACATGGATTTATTGTACTTGTTGCTAAAGCTGAATCTGTATGTCCCTTCAGTTTGTAGAGTCCTCCTTCTTCAACTCCAATTTCTACTACATCATTTATGGTCTTTCCTTTTGACCACATGAGAACTTTTCCATCTATGAATGCAACTCTGAATCCTCTCTTGTCCAAGGCTGAAATAGACAAGAGGTTCTTCTTTAGTCTAGGGACATATAGGACATCCTTCATCTTCATGGATTTTCCAGAATCCAGCTTATAGGATGCTTCTCCCATTCCTTTAGTGGGATACTGAGAGTCATCTCCAAGCATTACTTTGTGTGGTGAATCTTTTTATGCGACATGATAGTGAGTCCTTGTAATCTATATCAATGTGTCGTGTTTGGATGCACCACTGTCTATAAACCAAGCGTCATTTCCTGGTGAGACTGATCCTGTTAGGGAAGAAATCAGTACATATTCTTCACTGGATTCTTCATCTTTCTTTGCTTCCTCTTCTACTTCTTGATCATTATCTTCAGCAGCATGAGCTTGGAACCTTCTCATCTTTTTAACTCTTTCTGCTTTCATGGGACAGTTGATGGCAATGTGTCCCGTCTTATGACAAGTGAAGCACTCATAATTTGAGAAGTCTTTCTTGGGTCTTTTGAACCCTTGAGTCTTGTGAGGAAGATCATAACTCTTTCTTTTGTGTTTGCCTTTGGCATGGGCTGTCAAGGCTTGATCTTCATTTTCATTTAGCTTCACTTCTCTAGCTAAGATTCTTTCTTCTTCTTAAACACATTCTTCCCATAGCTTTCTGAATTTGGTTAGCTTTCTTCTTGAGCAGATTCCTCGGATAAAAGCTTCCCAATCTCTTGGAAGACCATTTAGAGTGGTCATCACAATTTTTGCTTCTTCTACCGTATCACCAATGGCTTCTAGCTGATCTTTAATTTGAGCCACTCTTGAGAAGTAAGATTGCATAGTCTATGACTTTTGAGTCTTCACACTTTTGAGGTGATTCCTCAGAGTCATCTTCTTGTTGATATTTCTCCCTTCAAATAAACTGGAGAGGGCATCAAACATTTCTTTTGGAGTTTCTCTTAATGATACTTGAGGAATCAAGTTATCCTTGATGGAGTCAGCTATGATCGTATCTTTCTTATGCTTGGACTTAGCTTCCTCCTCTTCTGGTTCTTTCACTTCCTTCTTCACAAATTTGTCTAGATCATTCTCTTGTAGGATGAGCATTATCCTATACTTCCATGCTCTAAAGTTTTCAGCTCCTTCAAGCGTTTCATCTAGCTTGGTGTTCTTAGTCATCTTCAACAGAATGAGAACTTCAAATGGAACAGGGAGGAAGAGTACTTGAAGAAAATAGTTTATGGCTAACCTCCTTCTGGAAGACCTAGGGTTTGATGTAGAAACCCTACTTTCTCAACTGGAAACCCTAATAGGGTTGAGAGGTGGAAAAGATGCGCCCTCCTGAAGTGAGGTAGACTGTATCTTCCTTTTCTGAGATTGATGATGAAACCTTGGGAAACCTGAAACCCTAGTTTGTCTCGGCAATAGTAACAGGTCCAAAATTGAAAATTCTTGAAATTCAATTATGTCACCACAAAAAGATGCGCGCTTCAGAGGCGAGTTGGATGAGCCCTCTTTTCTGGTTGAACTGTTGAGGGATTTGTAAAGAACAACAAACCCTAGTTGTGCAGTGTCTCCTTTCAAGGTGGCTCTGATTGTTGATGAAATTGTCATTGATGCCAACATGGACTTGCAATGGCCCCACAGGATGTCATTGATGCCACCAAGTCCCACCTGCAGTGCCTTGGACCCCTTACAGAGTGGGTTTGTGCCTTGAAGCACCTTATACCCAGTTGACAAAGTCCCTGTACCCACAAGATTGGATCTTGATGCCACCACCATGCTGAAGATGTTGAATACCCTGCTAATGGCGTTGGAGACCCTGGAGATGGTCCTGAAGACCTTACAGAAGTTGGAGAAACCCTAGATGCATTGGAGAAGCATTAATGACCCATTCTGTGGTCATTCATGCTATGATGATGTCATGGTACCCCAAAAGAAGACCTAGCATCCCCACAGAAAATATCTTGACCCTTGGAGGTCCTCTTTTGTGGTTGAGGTGGTTGAAGAAGCCCATGAAGCCCCTTGGCATGTTAAAGAAGCCTTTGGAACACCAAATGGGCCAAATGACCCATTCTGTGGTCATTTGTGGTTATTGATTGCTTGATGGAGTCCTGGAACTCTTGGAGATGGCCCTAGGGCATGAGAAAGGCTTCGCAGCAACTTGTTGGTGATGTAACCCACTTAGAAGCCCACATATTGGAGCAGCCCTTTAAAAGAAGCCCTTGAAGTGTTGTGGGAATTTTGTATTCATGCCCACAAGTTTGATGAAGCCCTTGTCTATGGCTTCGCAGTCCTTGAACCAATGTTTGCAAGGAAAAACTATGCCAGTTTGAAGAAGAGATTAATCTACAAAAAGCTAATCATCTACAGTCAGCCTAGTCATCCCCAGTCAAGGTTTACATAACTGAAGGCAAATAACCACAGCTGTATGTACAATCCAAGTGTATCCATGATGCCCTATCTAGGATCCTCATGGACTATTCAAGATCCGAATTCCGAAATTAAAGAATAATTATTTCTAGTGGTATTCTAGATCAGCCCAAGCTGGAGATGTTTATCAATCCTCAATTCGCAGCAATTTGGTGATGCAATTTAGTGATGCCTTAATTCAAATCTGTCGTCCATTAAAATATGGAAGAAATACATGACATAGGGTCTTAAGCCCTTGAAGTATGGAGATGAATTTACTCAAGCTACGTCAACACTCTTGAAATACATCCAAGGCGTGAGGATCATACCCTCACAAATCATAATTACATTATATTTGATGGGTCAGCTTCAGTTAAAAATAATTAATATTAAAAATAAAAATATATTTATTGCAAGTCAGCTCCACAAATTTAAAAATCAAAATTACAATTATTTGGGATCAAAATCTATATAAATAAGACATAAAACGTCTTCATTTGTTGGGTGAAAAAGTGTGTACTTTGCTCTGAGATTTTTTGGATAATAGAAGGCACTATGGCAGTCGCAGTAGGGACCAGTCCGAAAATTGCAGTTTGACTGTAAAACTCACAGGAGCAGACAACAGACCCGAGATTTCAGCAGACTTAGCAGCAGACCCAAATTTTTGACAAAGTTTAGGAGTAGTCCGAAATTTAGTAGCAGTCGCAAGGAAGAGGAGCAAATCCGAATTTTGAGTCTTGACTGAGTTTGAGGGTTTCCACAAATACTTAGTCTGAGTTTGAAGGAAGGCTGCGAACGGTCCAAATTCTTGGATTAAGATAATCTACACACAGTCCCAAGCTTGGAAGGGAAAGTAGTTCAGTTTTTGCACCTTGACAATCCAAACTTAACAGTCCAGGTTACTAGCACACACCTTAACAAAAGACACATCTAATTTGGATGGTTTGGTGACTGTCTGAGTTTCATCCTAGCACTCAATCCAAATTTGTCAAAGTGGACCACAATCCAAGATCCGAAGTGATTGTGTTTGGGGTTGACATGTTTGAGTACAAACAGTCCAAGGATGGCTTGGCTTGGATTCTTCCTTAGCATATACATACAAGTCTGAATGCTGCTAGAGTTGGATGGTGACTGATATCCTTCCACAGTCCCAAATTGGTGACAGTCTTGACCAAGGTCTGACATGGTTTAGGGTTGTTTGACAGTGTTCATGACAGTCTTAGTTAATATACAGTCTGTGTATGTCAGAGTATGACATAGTTTGAATTCACCTTGCACAATAAACACACGTCTGGGTTAATGATGACAGTCCTTTGATGAAGGCCTTCTCAACTCAAGGTTGAAGGTTATACACATTTCAAGGCATCCAAAGCAGAACTATCTAAGGTGTACTAACACTCGAACAATTGAAGAAGCATGTCCTAGGTATGTTAGCTTTGAAGTATGTTGAAATAGTATGCACAAGGTAATCAAGCCTAAGGCATCTGAAAGCTTGCAAGTTGCTTCATCTGGTTAAGCTCTAATTTAAGTTGACTAAGGTAATTTAAGTACAACTCAGGTCCAATGTATATGCATACATGATTTATGTGAATGCTGGTTCACTGATGGCATCTGACCTTGGAACATCAGTATAATATCACTGGGTTGAAGTTTGGAGTATTTGTAGATATGTTTTGTAAGGTCTTCCCAGAACACACACAGTGCAAGCATACACAAATCTATGCATAGAGGTTGACAAGCATGAAGATAATAGCCCTAGAAGCTATTAATGAAGTATAAGGATGATGCACAGTTTAGGGAGATGACTGCCCTAACTTGATGATAAGAGCAAACTAGATGTGATTGGCATGAACCTTGAGCAGTAGAGTTGATGATCAATATGAGCAACTGTTGATGAGCTGATTGGCCAACATTATTGTTCGAGCAAAGTTGATGCACATGAGCATAAGAGTGTTGCGGCAGTATTGACAAGATTAATGAGCAGACTTTTGTGATTGAATGTTCAGATGTATACAGACCTTGATGATGACATGCCTTGTGCACTTTGATGAAGCATACCCTATGATGATGTTAAAGACCTTGTTGGTGATCTTATGCTTAGACAGACCTTGATGATGATGATGCATGCAGACTAACATAATTGTTGATGATGTTGACAAGCAGCAAAGCAGATTGATATGATGTGTATAAGGATGATTGTATGATGCTGGCAGCAATTTGATGGACAGTATGATGTATTCATGGTTATGGTCAGAAGGATGTGCCTGACAGAATGATGATGAACAACTAACGAGACAGTGTGTTAATGCTGATTAAAGAGGTGCTAGAGATAAGTGCTGGTATGATATGACAGTGACATGTATGAAAGTGTGTTGAGACAGTGAACTTTAACTGTAAATGCAAGCTTGTCTTGCATTTGAGGTTAGGATACCTCAAACTCTTCTTAGCAGGGTCTAAGAAAACCAGGCAGGTTCCTGGATGCAGAGTAGGTGCTCTTCATATCAGTAGGTGTTGATTTTACCTTATGGTTGTAGCCGGACCAAAACTAATACAAAAAGATTACAAAATTATATGGTGTTGTGTTCTTTTGTGTTATGGTTCTTAATGATTCAAATGCTTATGATATGTGAACGATGAAGTGAAAGATGTTTATGAAATGATTATGCAAATGGTAGAATAGTGGAGTGATGAATTGGTAGCTAATTGTGACAAGTTAAGAAAAGTTCTAAAATTGGCTTTACGCTGATTCACCCCCACTCTCAACGTCTAACACTGATACCATGTTAAATTCTTTATAATTGCTTATAGATGATATCTTAAAACAATTTGCCACTAGAAGATCATTGAAAGAACAACATGCACAAAAACATAAGAACACAAGAACACTGAGATTTTCCTCGAGGAAACCACAAGGGAGAAAACCCCACAAAACTTCCTCAGTATAGAACTCAACCAGTGTAGTGTAAAACCCAGACAACAACTGCTTCCTCCTTCTTGGTGTGCTACTACTTCTCTCTCTTGCTAAAACCAGCTTGAGTCAGTGAGTACAAATGAAGGGGAGCGCCTCCCTATTTATATTCTTCTGTTGACTTGAGCTCTAACTTGGTGGGGTCGACTTCACTAGCTGTCAAGGCCGACTTGTCCAACTGGACATTACAAATAGCATTTATTATATTGACACTTGGGTACTAATGACCCGACTTACATTCGAAGGTTTACATTGCATCCTTCAATGACTCTAACAAGACCAAACTCATCTCCAATAGGAGGAATACAATACAACTGGAATATCTTCCGATGTTACATGATTTTAACATAGAGTCTAATAGAGGTGGTGCCTCCTTTGATGCATGTCTATTGACACTTGGAGGGGCGCCTTCCTTGGTCCCTTTTGTTATTCAAGCAAGTTTTTCCCTCTCCTTTTATTGTTGGTTATCAAGTGAAGCTTTACACAAGGTATTTGTACTTTTGCTCTTGGAATTAATAATAAAGAAGGGCTTTGGAGGTCAAATTTGTGGTGTGCTTTCATGTGTGGATGTTATTGTGTCAAGCTACCATATGTGAGATAATTGTAGTTGGTTAATTGCTTTGCTTCCTTACTTTTTCATAGACCTTGGAAAGGGTGTTATCACTCAGTAGGGTTAATCTCTTTAGATAGTTTTCTATTGAGGTTTTATGTAGAGTACTTGATAGAAGTTAGTTTAAAGCATCCTTTCAACTACATCGGTGCTTTATCTAATTGTGTCTTGTAGGATTACACCTAACAGAGTAGGAAGGGAGACCCAATCTCCCATTTGGTTTTTATTCTAACATTGTAGGTCCTCATCCATCGAGAAGTGAGTGGTTAGCCTTACACAACCCTCTCAAACTTGGCGGTTCAATCAAACAAGTCCCCCGACACATCACTTTGGGAACTCCATTGCCTACCTAAAGGACATTCCTCTTCTTCACTCTACCATCTTCAAGTAAAACTCTCCCTTTTTCAAATAAATGCAAGCTTGTATTTGATCTCTAGATTGCAAATTCATATATTTTTAAGATCTTGTACTTGCATGCATATAGATCTATCATTAAAATTGAATATCTTAAGTAGATATGAAGTATTATCAAGTCTTTAAATGTTCATAATCAAATTGTATCATAAAACACTTAAACTAATACTTCCTTTTCATAAAGACAGTGTGTTTATTACAATGTTATCAGAACCAAACCGGTGGTCGAACCGGCCGACCCTGGGAACCGGACAAAAACCGGGAAACAAATCGGATCAAAAAACTGGTTGAGCAAACATACATAAAACATTCATACTTTCAAAACATACATATATATCCATGTGCATCCATCTGAATTCAAACCATTATAAACAAATATGTCAAGTTTCTCATGTATATAGCAAGTAAGAGCATATAAAACCAAAAAAACATCGATTGCAAATACATAACTAAAGAAAAGTACATAAACAAAGAGGTTATAAATGGCCTCTAAAGTCAAAATATAAGTATATGACTACAGTCTAGACTCTAGAATCTACAATCTAATGATCCTAATTATAAATCATAATTATCTGAGTCCTCATGCTCAAACTTAGAGTCATCATCTACATCCTCAACAAGAGCATGGGTTGACTCCCCTAGGCCTGAAGGCACTTTTCTAACTGTAACATCAATGTTCACATCCTCTTGCTATGGAAGAGGGCCCAAGTCCATTCACAATTAAATGTGATTGATATGGAGGGTGGGAGACTCCTTTTATAACATTAGAAGGGTTGTGGGTCAATTAAACAGCTCACACGTGGACCCTATTTTTTATTTTATTGAAAGAATTTGAAAATAGTTGTTTTTGGGGGTCCTTGCCATTTTTGTACAGAACCGACCGTTTTTGTACTAAACCAGACGATTTGGAGAAAATCGGGCGGTTTTGTACGAAACCAGGCGGTTCATCCTTGAAACCGGCCAATTTCGTATGTAACCAGCTAAAAATGGTTTGAGTGGATGATTTGACTCAGTGAAGCTTGTAAACCGGTCCAACTGGGGGTTTTTTTCCAAACCGGTTGGGTTTAACAAACTTTATTATTGCATTCGAGGGATTTCTAGCTCATTATCTGCTGTTATAACTTATAACAGCGCTTATAAAGGTGTGTTATAGACACGTTCGTCTACATTCGTCATTCTAACCCCTTAATTCATTGGTTTAGTGTTGCTTTGAATGTGCAGGTCATATCCTCTTTCTGAAGAAGCAAAAGGACAAGTGTCCTAGCATCTTTTACCGCTGTCTAGAAAGGTTTTGTTTGCTGGTTTTTAGCAGCATTTGGACAATCCTAGGTAGCATCCATTAGATCTCCCTCTTTAACTCATCAGAAAAAGGCAATCTTCTTGCTCATTTTCCCTCGCTTTCTTCTTCCATTGTAAGCTTGATTGTTGGCCATAAGGACCAACAGTTAGCAATTCTTATTTACCAATTATTTTAGTTTGTAATTAGCCCGGTGGGGCGACAGTGTCACATCCCCCCTACCCCAAAGTCACTTTCATGTTTTTTTTTCAGCTTTTGCTAGTTTTTTCCATTTCTAGATCAATTCTAAAATATAAACCACCATTATACAACCTAAAATCATGGATCCAATCTCTAGTATCTACACCCTCACTGCGACCGAGATGCATCCTGGACTCTCGAAAACCCTGAGTTTTCCAAATCTCGGCTTGGCTGGGCACCGACGGTTCTCACGCTTACTTGTGAAGCATGTGTTTCGACTTTGCTAGAAGTAGATCACTTAACTCAAACTCTAAAAGTTACTCTTATCATTTTAGACTTTTTGTCCATTTGGCTCTAGTTGATAGTTCGCTTGTCAATTTCTGCATCTAGCTCCAATTATTAAATCCAAGTCTAACTTTCGATTTTTTTAGTCCTTTTGTCCTCTCGAAAACCCTTAGTAACTAAATCACATTTACTGTCAGTACTTAAAATAAACAAGCTATCTCCTGCCCCAAGCAAGTTCATAATTTGACACTGGTCTCATTTCACATTTGTTAAAGTTTGTAGTGAGGATGGATGCTTCTATGTTGGCTTGTGTCTAGCACATGGAAGTATCTTCAAATTGTAACTCTCTTTGTAAAAAAAACCTTTATAATACTTTACGTAAAAGGTCAATTAGCCCATGGTATTGGAGGGCCCATGGTATTCGGTGTCCCATGATATTTGCATAAAGTGAATGTTAAAAAAGAATGAGGGATTCTCTTTGGAGAGAGATTCTCTCAAGCTGGAGTCATCTTAAGTGATTGAAGATTTGAGCCACGATCAGAGAGTGAGGGTTTGAGTATATCTCTGGTTGACTGTAAGTGCTAAAGCATTCCTGTGAATCACAAAATAATAAAGACAATTTGCTGTTGGTTTTCCCCAGGGATTGGGGTTTCCGAGGTATATCTTGTGCAACTATGTATGGTACTGTTTATTTTTATTTCGGTGTGCATTAGTAATCAATGTGTTGTAATTTTTTATTCAGTTTTTATATGCATTATAAATCTAGGTATAAAAAGTGAATAAATTGCAGTAAGATTTGGTTATTAAAATTTAACATGGTATCAGAGCCTAAACTTTGAGGACCAAAAAATCAGTTTGTCACAGGGTTTTTTACAAGAGATCAGGAAAGAGGCAGCAAAACAGAGCAAAGAGAGGAAAGCTTGCAGGTTGCATGCCACACAGAAAATCGTACAGTTGTACAATATGGAATTTCGTACATGTTGATATTTTTGAAGATCTTCGAGTTTCAGGCCATTTCCAGCATTCTAGAAATTTTAAATTTTTGGGTGGTATGTACGGTCCGTACGGAAATCCGTACAGTAGTGCAGAATCCGTACGGACATGCCCTACATGCATGCAGAAATTTTGCAGAAGTGGTTTTTGTAGAGTTTTTTGCCAGAAATCTGAAATTTCCAATTTTGGGTTCAAACCCGTAAATTTTGTAGATTTCATATTTCTTCTTCATCAAGGAGAGAGTGTTGTTGGTACTGTTGATCAGTTAGACGAATGAAGGCTGAGTTATGGAAATCAGTTGGAGGTTTTGCAAGGATTGCAAAAGTTTTTGTTGTTGTGTAGGAATAAGGACTGGTTGGATGGGACATCCACTAATGGTAGGGCTATCTCACGGGACCAGAAGAAGCATGTGGTTGATATGAAAGTTTCACTCGTTGCATGTCTCTCTAGCACAATGTCCACTGGTGTATGGTACATTCACAATGGTGCTTCATGTCACATGGCTGGGGTACGAGACTATTTCACCAGCCTAGAGGAGCACAGCTCTGACTTCTACATTGAACTTGGTGACAACACCAAGTACAATCTAGCAAGCACAGGGACTTTGAAGTTTTAGAGGGAATCCGAGAAGGCGTTACTGGTCAAGAACGTATTGCATGTACCAGGGCTGCAAAAGAACCAGATTTCAGTTTCGACCTTGGAGGACAAAGGGTTTGAGGTAACCTTCCAGGATGGGAAAGTCTACATCCATCCCAAGGGATTTAGTTTCAGCTCGACGAAAGTAATTGGGGTCAGAAAAAACAAGTTGTACAGACACCAATTCAAACCTGCCAGTGCTTTGGTAAGCAGCAGTTGCAGCCATGATGGTGAGTTATGGCATAGACGTATGGCACATTTGCATCATGGAGAACTCAAAGTGCTTGAGGAGATAGTGATTGGATTTCCTTCTTTCAGTACAAACAATCACAGTGTATGCAAAGGGTGTGGCATGGGAAAGTACGCCAAGACTACCTTTCCCAGGACTGATAACAGGTCCAAAGGGATCTTGGATTTGATCCATTCAAATATTATGTGAGTTTCATAGATGACCATTCCAAGAAGACCTAGATCTATTTCTTGAAGAGAAAGCAATCTGGAGAAGTCTTTAGATAGTTCCAAGAGTTCAAATCTCTTGTGGAGAACTAGACTGAGAAGAGGATCAAGGTGCTCAAAACGAATAATGAAGGCAAGTACACCTTGAATGCCTTCAAGGAGTTCTATGCGGATGTCAAGATCAAAAGGGAGTTGACAACCCCATATAACCCATAGTGGAATGACGTCAAATGAAAAACAAAGCGGTCGTTGGGGCAACAAAGGCTATGTTGCATGAGCAGGATCTCCCTATGTCTATGAAACCGGACACGTCCAAAAATGTGCATTGATTTTGATTTCTATTGAATATGTAAAAATTTGGATCTATATGTCTATATTTTTAATATATATAATTTTTAAAATATATATATATATATATATATAACGTGTCCTACGTGTCTTGAATCCGGGGGTCACCGTGTCTGTGTTGGACACTTGAATCCCCGTGTCCCCGTGTCAAGGTGACTTAGCCCTATGTATTTATGGGTAAAAGCTTGCAACAATGCAGTTTATCTACAAAACAGGAACATGCACAAAGTATTGGGGAAGATGACTCTTGAAGAGGCATTCACATGAGAAAAACCAAAAATTGGACATCTTCGTATCTTTGGTTGCTTAGTATATTGTCATGTCTCGGTTGAAGAGGACAAAACTTGAGCCAACAACTAAGAAGGGCATTTTAGTTGGGTAAAATGAAACCTCAAAAGCCTACAGACTGTACATTCCAACGCTAAAGGAAATAGTGGTGCGAAGGGATGTGAGATTTGAGGAGGACAAGGCTTTCAGGAAGTCTTGTGGATCCATGCTAGTTGAAGCAGAAACTCGGGAGCAGGAAACACCAAAGGTAGAGGGGTTAGACCACAATCACAGGTTATAGGTACCTCAATGAGTGTGCAGGGTGAGCAGCATGATCATGAGGAGCATGATGCTCAACTCGTCCTAGTCGAATCTTCTAGAAAGAAAAAGCTAAAGTGGGAAAAGCGAACCTTGAAAGAGGCACATGAGCTAGTTGATGCTCCAAGCACTTCAATCAAGATGAGCATACCACTGCAAAGATTTTCCAATTATATGGCACTAGTAAGCAACATTATTCGAGATGGAGGACTGCAAGCCTATGACTACTCCCATGATCACCAACTTGAAGAAGTTGAAATTTGAATACTTCTGAGTTAGAGTTGGTGGATTCCACGGTGTACAAACAATTGATTGGTTCTTTGTTGTATCTAGTCAACACCCGACCGGATATTTGCTTTGTTGTGAACACCCTCAACGAGTACATGGTGGAACCGAGGGTGCACTTGATAACAAGAAAGCATGTCCTTAGGTATCTGAGAGGTACAGTGGAGTATGGACTTATGTATGTTCGAGGTGATGGAGTGCAATCGATGGGCTAGACAGATTCTGATTGGGCAAGCAGTGCAGTGGACAAAAAAAACACCTCAGGGTGTTGTTTTAGCTTGGGATCAAGAGTTGTTTCTTAACTCATCAAGACGCAGATGTTAATGGCATTTAGTTATGTGGAGGCCGAGTCCATGGCAACCAATTTGGCGAGTTGTGATGCTATATGGCTTCAAAAGATGGTCACAAGGTTGTTTGGTCAGGATTTGGACTCGACAGTCATCTACTGTAACAATCAAAGTTGCATGAAGCTCTCTGAGAATCCAGTATTTCATGACCGATCAAAGCGCATCGAGATCAAGTATCATTTCATCAAGGACAGAGTTCAAAGAGGAGTTGTGACACTCCAATATATTTCCATAGATGAGCAAATTGCGAACATCCTCGCCAAAGGATTGCCTAAGGGCAAGTTTGAGTTCTCTGGGGACAAGTTGGGGGTGGTGCAGAACACCTTCCTCATTAAGAAGGAGTGTTGAAGTTTGTAGTGAGGATAGGTGCTTCTATGTTGGCTTATGTCAAGCAAGTGGAAGTATCCTCAAATTGTAACTCTCATCTTAAAAAAGTAACCTTTATAATACTTTATGTAAAAGGTTAATTAGCATACGGTATTGGGTGTCCCATGGTATTTGCATAAAGTGAATGTTACAAAGAATCTGAGGGAGAATTACTAAGATATATTAAAAGAGGCTGATCAGTAAGTATAAAGAGAGGGATTCTCTTAGAGTCTTTGGAGAGAGGGATTCTCTCAAGCTGGAGTTGTCTTTAGTGCTTCAGGATTTGAGCCACAGTCAGAGAGTGAGGGTATGAGTCTATCTCTAGTTGATTGCAAGTGCTGAAGCACTCCTGTGAATCACAAAATAATAAAGACAATCTGTTGTTGGTTTTCCCCAGGGATTGGGGCTTCCTATTGATGTATTTGTAACTTCAGAATGTATTCACTTATGTATTTCATATATTGTATTTAATTGGTCCCCGATGTTCCTATCGTGAGAATCATTAATGTAAACAAGTCATGTAAAGTCATAGAGGTTAACCCTCCTTGTTGATCAGGGGTTAAAGTCCCCGCAGTTGTGGGGCACTAGAGTTATTAGACTCTCCTAGAGAAGTCGGCCCTGGTAAGTTATTGTCAAGTCGGAAACTAGTATAAATAGAGAGTGAGCCTCTCTATTTATCCCATAAACACTCACACTCAGTTGTAGCGCATGAGTGAGAGGAGCTGGGATAAGAGAGAGAACAATTGGTGGAGATCATCTTTTTTGTCTTTGGGTTTTACTGCTGCCATTGGTGCTTATTCTACCTCTGAGGAAGTTGCGGGGTTTTTCTCCTTTATGGTTTCCCCGAGGAAAATCTGTGTCTATTGTCTCTTGTGATTAATTGTTGTGCATGTTATTCTCTCGGATAAGATCCTAAGATCATATTGCTGAAATAGATAAAAATCTAACATGGTATCACAGCTAACCTGAGAAGAAGACACTGTATAGCTACGGAAGCTAGGGCTTCTTATTTTTTGGGTCTCTCTCCACAATCCATCAGCAAAAGGAGGCTATGCTGACTCTCTATTGAAGGGTGCATCTTTCTGTCGAAGCAAAATCTGATTCTGAGCTTTTTCAGTTTTTGACCTACCACTACATCGGGAAATTAGGGCTTTTCACAAAAGTGGAATTTTTTAGTGAGCCCAGCCTAGGATTAATCTCCTCATCAAAATCGAAGTTTAGAGACAAAAATCGAGGTTTTTGGTTGGGTAGAACTCCAAGAAAGTCAAACCCTAATTTTCCCTGAACCAGAAAACCAGCACTGCAAAAGATCAATTCCGGATCCAGTTTTCAGCTTCTCAAATTGATAAGATCTAAATCTTTTGTATTTCCATCTGAGGTTCTCTGTTAAGATGTCTCATCACACCAAGCTTGATGAAAAGCTTGAGGGAGCTGACAACTTTCGAGCCTGAAAGTATAGGATCTCCCTAGTCCTGAAAGAAAATGAGTTGGACTCTTACATCAGTGAAGAGGTTCCAGTTCCAGAGGGAGATGAGGCTAAGGCCTTACACAAAAAGAAATAGGTCATGGCTAAGAGGATTATTGTTGAATCAATCAAGGATCACCTCATACCACAGGTGTCCTCCCTAAAGACACCTAAAGAAATGTTTGAAGCCCTGACCAAGCTATTTGAAGGGAAGAACACAAACCAGAAGATGATTTTCAGGAACCAATTGAAGAATGTGAAGATCCAGAATGCAGAGACCGTACAGTCATACTTTACAAAGGTCTCCCAGATCAAAGAACAGCTTGAAGCAGTACATGAAGAAGTAGAGAATGCAGAAATTGTGATGACCAACTTGAATGGTCTCCCTAGGTCATGCAACTCTTTCATTCAAGGGATTTGTGCTAGAAGAAAGCTAGTCACCTTCAGTAGACTGTGGGAGGAATGCTCACAAGAAGAAGCTCGAATAGTAGCCCGAGAAGAGAAGATGGGAAGTGAAGATCAAGCTCTCACAGTACACTCCAAGAAAAGCAGAACAGACTATCACAGAGGTAAGCACTCTCACCAGAAAGATAACCCTAGAAGATCTACCAGAGATCTATCTAAATTCAAATGCTATACATGTGATGAAAAAGAACACTTTGCCAAAGATTGTCCTAGAAACAAAGGTGGCTCTCACAAGAAGAAGGGAAACAAGAAAAGACATCATGCTCACACTGCAAAGGATGATGAACCTCCCAAGAAGAGAATCAAACAAGAAAGTGATGATTCTTCAAGTGATGAAGAATATGTTTTGATCTCTGCCCTCACGGGAACTATCACACATGGAAGCAATGATTGGCTTATAGATAGTGGGGCTTCCAAACACATGACAGGATTCAAGGAATCCTTTGTGAAACTATCCGAACATGAATCACCCCACAAAGCAAAACTTGGGGATGACTACCAGTGTCCTATAAAAGGTAGTGGTGAATCCTCCTATAAACTAGACTCTGGAAAGTTTATGAAAATGAAGGATGTCCTATTTGTACCAGGACTGAAGAAGAATCTTCTCTCCATCTCGGCATTAGATGCAAAAGGCATGAGGATTGCATTTATAAATGGCCAAGTCCTTATGTGGACAAAAGAAAAAACTATAGATGATGTAGTAGTGATTGGAGAGCAAGAGGGAGGACTATACAGATTGAAGGGCCAACCAAAACAAGCCTTGGTCTATGACTCGATAGAGCCAGATGAACTTTGGCATAGAAGGCTTGCACAGGTCCACTATAGGGCACTACCACTTGCAAGCAAAGTTGCTGAAGGTCTTCCAGAAATATAGGCAAAGCAGGAAGGTGTTTGCAAAGGATGTGCAAAAGGAAATAACACAAAGAAGACATTTCCAAGTAGCGAGAGCAAGGCAAAAGGAATCTTGGAAATCATCCACTCCAATGTATGCGGTCCGATGTCATCCAATTCATTGAGTGGGTATGTATACTATGTTTCTTTCATTAATGATTTTTCTAGGAAGACATGGATATACTTCTTGAAGAACAAAGATGAAGTATTCAGCAAGTTCAAAGAATTCAAAGCTTTGATCGAGAATCACTCAGAAAAGAAAATCAAGACTTTTCGATTAGACAATGGTAGAAAATTCACATCAAATGAATTCAAAGAATTATGCAGAGATTCAGGGATTAAGAGGGAGTTGACCACTCCATATAATCCACAACAAAAAGGGTTTGCAGAAATGAAGAATAGAACGATTATGGAAGCTACAAGGGCAATGCTTCATGATCAAGATCTTCCCATGCATCTATGGGCAGAAGCTGCCAAGACAACTGTGTATACCGTACTCCACACAGAGTACTCGAGAACAAGACACCTGAAGAAGTCTTTTATAGCAAGAAACCAGAAGTCAGCCACCTCAGAATATTTGGTTGTCCAGTGTACATACACATTCCAAAAGCAAAGAGGACGAAGTTAGATCCTTCAGGGAAGAAGGGTATATTTGTGGGATATAGTGAAAGCTCGAAGGCTTACAAAATATACTTCCCAGTATTCAAGAAGATCGACATCAGCAGAGACGTAACATTTGACGAAGACTCGGCATACAACAAATCCAGAAAGAGACCTGCTGAAGACCGTGAAGAAGCAAAAGTACCCAGAATCCAAGATACAACTATGAACGATACAACTCAAGAAAAAGATCGAGAAATAGAAGAACCCCAGGAACCTGTAGATCCACCACACGAGAAGAATCCTCACAAGAGGAAATCTGCATGGGTACGAGAGGTTATCCAAGGTACAGAAAGATATGGGGCTCCAGAAGAAATGCACAGAGAAAGGAAGAGAACTAGGTTCTACTCCGGATATGTAGCTCTATTATGTGACATCATTGATAAAGAACCTTCCAACTATGAAGAAGCAACAGAGAAGAAAGAGTGGAAGGATATTATGATCGAGGAGTATCAGTCGATCATGAAGAATGATGTCTGAGATGTTGTCACAAGACCAGAGGGGAAGTCTGTTGTGACTTCCAAGTGGATCTGCAAGATCAAGCATGCTGCAGATGGCAGCATAGAGAAATATAAAGCAAGATTTGTGGCTCGTGGCTTCTCCCAGAAAGAAGGAATAGATTATGAAGAGACTTTTGCACCTGTAGCCAGATACACTTCCATCAGATCAGTACTTGCTCTGGCTGCAATATTGAAATGGAAGATACACCAAATGGATGTCAAGACTGCCTTCTTGAATGGTGTAGTATAAGAGGAAGTGTATGTGGAGCAGCCACTCGACGGTTTGAAACAGTGACCCAGGGCATGGTACGACAGAATTGACAACTTCCTAACTAGTTTGGGCTTTACCAAGAGTAAAGCAGATTCCAACCTTTACTACAAGGTCGAAGAAGGGACCCAATGATACTCCTACTATATGTAGATGAATTGTTTGTAATAGGTGAGGATGGGTTGATTGCGGATACGAAAAGGAAGCTTGCTACCGAGTTCGAGATGAAGGACTTGGGTATGATGCACTACTTTCTAAGCATGAAGGTGTGGCAGAATGCAGATGGAATCTCCCTGAGACAAGGGAAGTATGCAGTAGAGATCCTGAAGAGGTTTGGGATGATGGACTGCAAGGCCATGACCACACCTATGGCATCGAACCTGAAGCTATTGAGTGATGCTTCATCAGAGTCGGTTGATGCTACGATGTATAGTCAGATGATTGGGTCCTTGATGTACCTGACCAACACGAGACCAGATATTTGCTTTGCTGTGAACACATTGAGCCAGTTCCTGACAGATCCGAGACATGTTCACTTGATTGCTGCAAAGCACATTCTGAGGTACCTGAAGGGTACAGTTGATTATGGGCTCAAGTATGAGGCGAATCAAAAGATTAACCTGGAAGGTTATGTTGATTCAGATTGGGCAGGCAGTGCTATTAATAGGAAGAGCACTTCAAGGTGCTGCTTCAGTATGGGATCAGGTGTGATCTCTTGGTTTAGCAGGAAGCAATCCTATGTGGCACAAAGTACAGCTGAAGCAGAGTATTGTCGCGGCTTGTTCGGCTAGTTGTGAGGCAGTGTGGCTGAGGAAGCTACTATCTGATTTGTTTGATCTCCAGTTGGATGCTACTTGTATATATTGCAACAACCAAAGTTGTGTGAAGTTGTCGGAGAACCCAATGTTCCATGACAAGTCAAAGCATATCGAGATCAAATATCACTATATCAAGGATATGGTGCAGAGAGGAGCAGTGAAGCTCCAGTATGTTGCGACGAACGAGCAAATAGTTGATGTGTTGACCAAGCCATTAGCCAGAGTGAAGTTTGAGTACTTCAGGAAGAAGCTTGGTGTTGTCCAGATCGAGGTTCCTTCCAAGGGGAAGTGATGAGTCCGTGATCCTTTCTGACATGGTGGTAGGATGTGTTCCTCCCATGGTCAGATGAGTGCAGAGCCCTTCTGACATGGTTGCGGGATGTGTCCTCCCATGGTCAGATGTAAGTGCAGAGCCCTTCTGACATGGTTGCGGGATGTGTTCCTCTCATGGTCAAATATAAGTGTTGAGCCTTTCCAACATGGTTGCGAGATGTGTTCCTCCCATAGTTGGATATAAGTGCTGGGCCATTCTGACATGGTTGCGGGATGTGTTCCTCCCTTGGTCAAATATGAGTGCTGGGCCTTTCTGACATGGTTGCAGGATGTGTTCCTCCTATGGTTAGATGTGAGTGTTGGGCGGGCCTTTCTGACATGGTTGCGGGATGTGTTCCTCCCATGGTCAGATATAAGTGTTGAAGAAGAAGAAGACCTACGTGGACGCTAGGCCTACAACCAGCATGAAAAAGGGTTGTCTCTGTAGAACTTCCTATGACGAGTAGAATTGAGAGATAGCACCATTTGATCGAGATAGCGGAAGCAGTGATGATGATGATGATCCAGCTTTGATGATGATTCAGAGAAGAAGACTTGTATTGATGAATTGTGTCAAGAGAATACCTTCCTAGTTAAGAGGGAGTGTTGATATATTTGTAACTTCGGAATGTATTCACTTATGTATTTCATATATTGTATTTGATTGGTCCCCGACGTTCCTATCAGGAGAATCATTAATGTAAACAAGTCATGTAAAGTCATAGAGGTTGACCCTCCTTGTTGATCAGGGGTTAAAGTCCCCACAGTTGTGGGGCACTAGGGTTATTAGACTCTCCTAGAGAAGTCGGCCCTGGTAAATTATTGTCAAGTCGAAAACTAGCATAAATAGAGAGTGAGCCTCTCTATTTATCACACAGACGCTCACACTCAGTTGTAGCGCATGAGTGAGAGAGAAGGAGTTGGGATAAGAGAGAGAACAACTGGTGGAGATCATCTTTTCTGTCTTTGGGTTTTACTGCTGCCATTGGTGCTTATTCTATCTCTGAGGAAGTTGCGGGGTTTTCTCCTATATGGTTTCCCTGAGAAAAATCTTTGTGTCTACTGTCTCTTGTGATTAATTGTTGTGCATGTTATTCTCTCAGATAAGATCCTACGATCATATTGCTGAAATAGATAAAAATCTAACACTTCCAAGGTATATCTTGTGCATCTGTGTATGGTATTGTTTATTTTTATTCCGTTGTGCATTAGTAATCAGTGTGTTGTGATTTCTGATTTAGTTTTTATATGCGTTATAAATCTGGGTATAAAAATCAATGAATAAATTTGCAGTCAGATTTGGTTATTAAATTTAACAACATTTAACAAAGTCTTCTAGTAATTAACTCGCTTTCATTTTGTTGGTTACCGAAATTCATAGTTTAGCTTATTTTTACTATCAATATATCTCTTTCAAGTTATTTTACTGTTACACAAAGTATTAATTAAATCATTGTTGTTATTTCCCAATAGATAAGGCATTGGTCTGTGATTTACCATTTGGCATTTATATTTCATGCCATGAATGCTTTTGATGATTTGCATGCTATATTGCTTCTTTAATTTTACTTGCTAATATAATGCTAGATTAACTGTTGTTTCAATTATAAAGAATTAAGTCCTAACTTGCTTTTCCAAGCAACCATCCATAGAATTATTGTTAGGGTCTACCTCCCTTGGCTTTGTTTAGGAGTGGCCTTAACAGAGGAGTGGAGTGTTGTGTTGACAATTGCACCGAGTTGAGGCTTGCCCCCAAGACTGCACCAATGAGTTGAGATTTTTCTCGACTATGTGCAGGTTAAGACAGCAACATGCCCTCTATGGGCTATGTCGCCAATTTGGCTACCATAGGAAAATGAAAGTGTCAAAAAATGTAGAATGTGGCAAAGGTGTAAACTCTATGGGGAGACTTGCCAAGGGTCTAGACTCTAAATGGATAGCAGATGTGGCAGTGGAAACGTGAGGTTGCAAAACAACCCGGAGGCAATAAAGGAGGCCTTACCAAATCTGGATGAGGAGTGTGCTCATCCGAGAATAGGGAGCACCCCTTGAGGAGTCTTATTATACCATTCCTCCACAAATTACAATAGGTTGCTTTATCACATCAAGTGGCCCCATAGAAGCCACATTCCCCACCTCAACAGCAAACCCTGCCTCACCAACACACCCCTTCACCATTGCCACAATGATGAACATCTTGGATGAATTAAAATGTTTGAAGAACTAAAATCAGTACTAATATGTTGGAAATGTTTCCTGAGCCTTCCAGACATCAACAATAAATAAAAATGATTATGGTTATGTCAAAAAAAAATGGATATTCCAACCAAATTTAGCTATCAAAGTGAAGACAAAGAAAAGGAATGGATTCTAGACCATTTCTGCTAGTACTTTTATTTTAGTTCGATTCTCCCTACTTACTTGAGTTCTTCCAAATTTCCTCCTTTGACCACTCTCCCTAGACTCCTAGGTTGTCTAGGGAGATAGTGGATGGACTACATTCCCAAAACTTTTTCTACTTGGCTCATGTGTATGACATAAACATTGCAAACTGGTAAGCCTCTGGCTAGACAAGCACAGAATAATTAAGGCTACAGAATGAACTTGGAGTGTAGTGGGACTCACATAAATCAAACCTTGAATTGGCATCCATTAGGCTAGGAAACCAGCCGGACAGTTTGGTCTGGGCAGCAAAAGAGATAAGAGGTACGTACTACATACAAAGTTAATCCACCTGATACAAGGACATGGGACATCGAGGACACAGAAATATGAGCATCTGACACGAGACACAAAGGCCGCGGAAACAAGACAGAGGGACACGGTTATATATATATATATATCTTACAAAATTTATTATAAATATAAAATATGACATAAAGATCCAAATTTTTAGAGATCATAATTTATAACATTTACAAAACACTTAAATCCCCTCAAATCTCGATTTTACACTTTACCTGCACAATGAAAGAGACTGTGACAGCTCTTTCCCTACAGCTAAAAGCACGAAAACACATTGAAAAAGAGTTTTATAGTGGGACACATCTAAGGCACGTGTCCTAGCATATCCATGTCCAACATGTAAAATACAGACACAGAGCCCTAAGGGAAAGTAAGCAAAAGCTATCAAATGGCTTTAGCAGGACAAGAGGAGTTGTTGGAATATGATATGGAAATTACACACTTCCCTGAAATCAATGATCTTTCTATGGCTAATTCTAAACAACCAAGTATTTAACCTCAGAAAACTGTCGAAAGAGGCCTTGGCAAGTGCAGGATACTGTATTATGTGCAGAGAGAACTTGGAAAGTGTTAATGTTTTTCTGAACTGTCGTTTACATTGGTAGAGAAGGCACTTGAATCTTGGCTGGATGACAAAAATGTTAGGAAAGAACACCATTCTCTTCCTCCTTTTGTTCCATGGGCTATACAGCTCTCAGGAAATCCTGCCCTCTTCCAAGATAAGGTAGTAACCCTTGCCATGACCTGCTACAAGGTTAAAGGAGCTTACAAAGAATATGGTAAAAGAGTGAGAAAAAGAAGAGAATGGTAAGAGAATTGGAGGTAAATAGAATTGGAGAGAATTTCTTAACGTTTATTTGATGAGGCTGCTAACCAGAAGTTAGAACCCTAGAAAAGTGGACAAGGAGACGTACTACATATATTAGATCAGCACAATATCACTTTTGAATGTGATTTGGGGTGGGCATAAATAATTCAGCAAAAGTAGGGGCAGTCAACTTGTTGATGACCATTGCATTGGAAAAAGGTTTTCTGAAGGCAAACATTTATAGGGACTCCAAATTAGTTAATTATTAGATGATAGGAACAAGAGAGCAGAGGTGTATAGTGCTCTAGATCCCACAGGGTGTGCTTCAACATGCAGCAGATCTGAAGTCCCAGCTTCAGTCCATCCATTTTCATCATATACAAGGGAACATATTCAAGGAGCAGACACTCTATCCAAGAAGGCTTGCAGTAGAACAACAGACTCTTTACTAGTTTCCTCATCTCGAGATGGGGTTGAGGATGTCCTGCCTCCTAGAGTGATTGCTATCTGATCCTTTAATGAGGGCTGTGTAAACTTAATAGTTGTTTGATTTGGGGTTTCTTGACTCTCATCATGATTGATGTATGATTCAGTGATTTAAGGGATTCTTCGTATTTTCTTGATGCCCTTTTTTGGCTTGATACACATAATTCTTTTATTTTAGGTCATGGAATGAGCTATGGGTTTTTTGTCTGTAAAACACTTCATGCTAGAATGTGTGTGCATATTTTTATATACCATTAGAGCCAAGATTCATTGTGAATTACCCTTCAGATTCTCTGCAGTGTGCCATATCAGATATGCCAAAGAAGAGGGGTCTTTTTCCAATGTAAAGGCCAAGTTGGGGCTCATTTATGTAAAAGTGCTTGTCTAGTAATGCTCAAGATCCATGGTATGGTCATGGCAAATCCTCTTGGTTTTCATTTCAAAGAGTGTTAGCTTAGTGGCTCTGCTGACTGCCCCTTGATGTGGTGGAAGTCCCCCATCATGTTGGGCATTTATGCCTTGGGTTGGTGTCCGGTGATTCTTGTGATGACTCTATTGGAACACATGGCTTAGGGGCTCCTAGCCACACTTGTGTTTATGCTTTGTAGAGGTTATTACACATGTAAGGGTCATCATACATGCCTTAGCACAACTCATTTATGCCCATTTGGACCTATTTTGTCATCTGTAAACCCTCCTCTTGGCTCAAGCATGCCAAATTGATGATGAGGACATCCTTTTGAAGAGGTTGTAACTTGTACCACCTAAAGGAGGGCATTGAGGGCAAAAGCAAATCACTGGCATTAGATAGGGCATGACAGCCTCTTGCCAAGCTCAAGGTTTCATCAAGTAGTAGCAATTCATCATTTTTATTAAGGTTGAGTCCTGAACCCTAAAAAATCATTTTAAATCATTTTAGGTTGGTCGGCTTAAAAATGAGGTTAAGTTAGCCGAAGTCGCATATAAATAAGGCTAGCCTCCTCATTTGTAACACAAAATCATGGGATCAAATAAAACATTTATCTTTTTCTTCTGTCTACCTTGGCTAAGTGGTGCACACATCTCTTCTTGGCATCTTGAAGCTTCAATGTAGTGATTTTTTGGTGATTGAAGGTTTTACTAAATCTTGCAAGGCTTGTCTAAGGGAAAGAATTCTTGAGAGGGTTACTCTCTTCTTCTTTGCTCTTCTTTTGTGGTGAGATCTCTAGTTCTCCTGTCTTGCACTAGAGGAGACATCCAAGGTAAGAGTTAAATAGGTTTTTTATGCATGATAACATTACCTTGTAAGTCAATTCGTACGGGAGCTTAATTTTTTTAAACATGTTGAACAATATTGCAAGAATTTTTAGAGCGTGAGGAGCTCGAGGAGAGCGTGAGGAGCTCGCTAGGGTTTTCAAGAGCGCAGTTTCTAGTCCATGGCCGCCCCTGGGGGTGGGGAATCGGGCCCTCCCCCTCCGTTATCTGATGAAGACGCTTTCAGGCGGCTGATAGCCTGTGGAGGAAAGCGCAAGGCCTCTCATGCTGTCCCTAAATTCATTAAGAAGCTTGAAGAAGTACCAGAAATCGCTTTGTCGGAGACCCAGTCAGTTAAAATAGCCCTTGCTCTTTCCGAGAGAGGTCTGGTCGGCCAGTTCATGGGCTTATGGCCTTCAGCAAAAACAACAGATGATTGGATTCAAAGAAACTGGAAGCCCCATCTCAAAAAAGGAGTCACCTGTTACCCATTAAGCAGTGGCTTCTTTCTATTTGAGTTTATAAACAAGGAGGACAAAGATCTCATATTCAGAAACGGGCCATACTTTATGGGTACCCAGGGGCTGTACTTGAACCGCTGGACCCCGGATTTCGATCCCACGATAGAATTGCCTAAGGAGGTGCCTGTGTGGGTCAGGCTACCCAATCTACTGGTCCATTGCTGGAATTACGAAGCTCTTCAGAAGATAGGGAATGGTATAGGTAAATTCGTTGATAGAGCAGACAATAAATCCATTTACAACTGTGCCAGAATATGTGTGGAAGTAGATCTGGAGGCAGGTCTTCCGAAGGCCGTGAAGATATCTCTCGGATCCTGGTCACATTACCAGAAAGTCGACTATGAGCACTTACCCTTCAAATGCAGAACCTGTCAAGAGCATGGGCATTTTCAGAGAAACTGCCCAAAGAACCAAATAGCTGAAAATGAAGATGTTGAAGGTTGGCAAAAGGTTAAGAAAACCAAAACAGGTCCAAAAAAGAAGGTGCAGGGGAATCAACCTTCAGCCTCAAACCCAAGCCCTCCTCAGGAGCCAACAAAAGAAGCTGCAGGTCAACCCAATGAATCTGGCAAAGATCCCATCAATTCAGCCTCTCAATCCCCAACCCCCTCAGGAAGTCCAAAACCTGTCAATGGAACGCATCATGCAGAAGACCCTTCGAAATCGGATGAGGAACACATCTCTCTGGGCACCGAAACTGGAGCGGATTCTGATGGGGGGGCTACTGAGACCAGCAGCTCAGTTGGAACCCCTGAGAAGGTCCCAAGAGGTAGGAAGCCAGAGAGAAAAAAAAGAGAGGAGAAATCTTACAGGGACGTAACAGCAGGGCTTCAGCAAACTATTCTGGATATGATTGAAACCAGATCCTCAAAAAAAGGAAAGGCTTCGAAAGGAGCCACACACCCCCCCCTCCGGTTCCTAAATGCAATACGTCTCCTGGAACTGCAGAGGGCTAGGAAGTAAATCCAAAGAAGAAGCAGTCAAAGATCTTGTAAAAATGTCTTCCCCAGATTTACTTCTGATCCAGGAGACGGAAATGGAGGAGCCTAAGACCATCCAGGCTAGCAAAAACTTCTGGAAGAAAGGAGAAGGCAGAGCCGTAAGTGCTAGGGGCACCTCAGGAGGGATAGCCACCTTCTGGAACTCCTCTTCGCTTGATCTTCTTGAAGAACACAGATCCACTCACTGGTTGTTCACGAAATTGTTGCACAAAGAATCAGGATATATGGTAAGCCTGGTTAATATCTATGCCCCGGTCCTTCTTGGGGAAAAAAAAGAATGCTGGGAAACGCTGAATTTTTTCCTAGCAAATAATAATCATGGAAATCTGGTACTTGCCGGGGATATGAATGTCACTCTAGCCCTTTGGGAAAAGAAAGGAGGCTCTCCAGTAAGAGATCCGGCAAGGGAATGGGTTGAAGACATCATGCTGGACTGGGAGCTGGAGGATATCAAACCCACCTCTGGCAAATTCACCTGGTCCAATAAAAGAGTGGGACCGGGACACATTTCAGCACGGTTGGACCAGTTCCTAGTTCATTCTTCTTTCCTTATGCTGGGCCTCTATGCTTCTTCTGAAATTCTCCAAGCATGTACGTCGGACCATAAGCCCATCTCGCTCACTCTGTCCACAGGTGAAAAGATGGGCCCGATCCCATTCCGATTCAACCCTCTTTGGATCTCAATGGAGGGATTCCACGACTTGGTCTCAGCGACTTGGCAAAAAAATGTTTCGGGATCTCCTTTCTTCATTTGGGAAGAAAAGCTGAGAAGGCTCAAAGCTGAACTCAAAATCTGGGCAAAGACTCTTCCTTCCCCCATCCTGGAAAGGAAAAAAGCTCAAAGGGCGTTGGAAAAACATCAGCTTCATATGGAGGATGCTCCGGCCACGCTGGATTTGATGAACGCTGAGATTGATTTGCAAAAGGAGCTTCACAAAGCGCTGAGAAGAGAGGAAGAGTACTGGAGAATTAAATCTCATTGTTCCTGGCTCCAGGCAGGCGATAAGAACACTTCTTTCTTTCACAAGCACGCTGAATGCCGCAAGAACCACAACAATATCAGTCAGATCCAATTTCAGGGGCAAACCATTAATAATATGGAGGAAATAAAGCAGGCAGCGCACCAGCATTTTAAAAATTTGTACACTGAGGAGAACGCGATTCCACCAAGGCACGATCAGTTTCCTCTATCAGCAGTCCCCACGCTGGTTAAGGAAGATGATAATAGAATGATGACTGCTCAAATTACTGCTGAAGAGATCAACAATGTTATTCAGGGGATGAATCCTGACAAAGCCCCCGGGCCTGACAGATTCACGGCCAGATTCTTCATTGCCTGCTGGGACATTATCCAAAAAGATCTGGTCAAAATGGTGAGAAAATCTCAGAATTGCAATAAAATTGGTGGGAGCACCAATTCCTCCTTTCTAGCTCTAATTCCCAAAGAGAAAGGGGCTCAAAACTTTGCCAGATTCCGGCCCATTTCGCTCTGCAATACTGGTTACAAAATTATTACTAAAGTCATAGCAAACAGAATCAAAAAAATTCTTCCCAATATCATTCCGGAGAACCAGGGAGGCTTCATTCATGGCAGATATATTCAAGACAACATTGTCTTGGTGCAAGAAGCAATACACTCGAGCTACCAAAGAAAGGAAAAAGGTATGCTTGTCAAACTGGATCTTACTAATGCTTTTGATAGAGTTCGGCTAAACTTTCTTTTTGCTGTGATGCACAAGATGGGGTTTCATCCTCAGCTGATCAGATGGATCAAAGCCTGCATTTCTGGGCCCTGGATCGCCCCTCTGGTTAATGGAAGGCCTGCAGACTTCTTCCAAGCCACTAGGGGGATCAGACAGGGCTGCCCCTTATCCCCTCTGCTCTACACCCTTCAAGCTTCGGTTCTTAGCTTCCAGCTAGACAAGAGTCTTCAGCAGAGATCGCTGCTAGGTATTATGATCTCGCCGAGAGTCAAGAGAATTAATCACGCACAGTTCGCCGATTACACCCTCCTCTTGGGCCATGCCTCTCTCCCCACAGCGAGAGCTTTCAAGAGAGAGTTGGATGCCTATAAAGAAATATCTGGCAGTGAAATCAACCTAAGGAAAAGCAAAATTTATGGCTGGAACTGCCCTCCTATTGAAATGCTGGACATTTCCAGGACCCTGGAAATGGATGGAACCACCACGTGGGAATCCATCAAATATCTCGGAATTCCGCTTGTTAAAACAGCCTCAAGAAACAGCCTTTGGATTCCATTGATGGACAAGCTCAAGGCCAGAATCTTAGCCTGGGGCTCCAACTGGCTGAACAAAGCGGGGAAGCTTATCCTCATAAACTCTGTTCTTTCTGCCATGCCGATCTACCAAGCTTCCATCCTCCTAGCTCCAAAAGGTATAGTGAAAGACATTGATAGACTCTTGAGAAAATTCCTCTGGGAAGGGGGAAGAAGTGAAGGAAAAAAAATGCACCTTATTGGTTGGGATAAGGTCAAAACTCCAAAGCTGAAAGGAGGGCTGCAAATCAGAGATATGGCCATGCACAATGTGGCAATGGGTGGAAAGATTCTCTGGAAAATGATAAGTGGGAAAACCACCTGGAGTTCCAAAGCTCTTCGGACCAAATACTTCTTCGGTCATAAGGAAAGATGCCTGGACCGGCCTCCCCGTACCAAAAAAGGATCCCCCATCTTCTCTCTTTGCATGAAAGCCATTAACCTGATATCCTCCAATCTCACCTGGATTCCAGGGAATGGGAAAAAAATCAAGTTCTGGGATGACTCCCTTTTAGGACAGCCCTCTATTCAGAACCGAGAGGGGATGGCCAACATCAAAAATTGGCTTCACTCAGTAAGTAAAACCACCATTTGGGACCTTTCAGTCTGGAATACTGACGATTCTTGGAAGAATTGGGACCTGGGGGCTTACCCTCAAAACTTAGAAAATGAAGCGCAGTCCCTTTTGGAAGCTCTTCAAGGTTGCTCCCCTCTTTCAGCCAAAAAGAAGGACAAACTTGGCTGGGGCTCCTCGAACGGTCACTATTCAGCGACTGCGGGTTACTCAACTTTGCTGGCTATCCCTTGGGCAGCCCCTGAGCCCTCTGTTTGGAGAAATCTTTGGAATCACCCCTCCATTCCCAAAATAGATATTTTCTGCTGGTCTCTTCTGCACAATAGCATCCTTACCAGGGATAACTTAAAAAAAAGAGGATGGGAAGGGCCTTCAAGATGCCCGTTATGCGCCTGTCACGAGGAATCCTCTGACCATCTTTTCCTTAACTGCACCTTTGCTTTAGAGCTCTGGACTGTCATCCTGGGGCAGCTGAACTTGGCCCCTCCCCCTGCTCTCTCTACGATGTTTACTTATTGGCTTGAGGCAGCCCCTTTCTCCTTCACCAAGCTGAAGCTCTTAAAACAGTGTTGGATGTGGGTTCCAAAAGTCCTTTGCTGGAAGTTGTGGCTGGAAAGAAACAACAGGATCTTCAGGGAAACGACGAGATCTCCGTCCCAAGTTGCTATCAAGGTGAAAGCGCTGTTGGGAGACCTGGCAGCTTCAAACTCCAATATTAAAAATGAAGCAAATGCTGACAAAGATGACTACAACTGGTTTCATAATCTTGACCCTTCTCTTCTTACCAGAATCAAGAATTCTACTAAGCAGCATACTCCCTGGGAAATCAGACTCGAAGAGCTAGAGTTCATAAAGTGGAGATCCTCATTGGAAAAGCATGTGCTGCATGTGGATGGGGCCTCGAAAGGGAATCCCGGAAACTCGGGAAGTGGAGGTGTCTTACTTGACAGCTCAGGGAAAATTGTTCTCAATTTTGCTTGGGGGCTGGGCCATAATACCAACAACATTGCAGAAATCTTAGCCATCCGGCAGGGCCTATGTCAGGCTAGAAGGCTCTCCATCAAGCACATGATTGTCATAGGGGATTCCAGCATCATTATTCAAGCGTTCAACCTGAAAAAGGCCCCTAAAAATATGGTTCTGGTCCATTACTTCCGGAAAATTTAAAATCTTCTTAAAGACTTTGATGAAATTAAGTTTTATCACGTTCTCAGAACATTTAATCAAGAGGCGGACCATGAAGCTAACATTGGTACCTCCCTGAACAGAGGAACTCTCCTCGTCAACAGCATTGAGCATCATGAACCAATTCCTTAGCTTGATGGCTGCTGGGACAGAAAGGATCACCTCTTGTACAGCTAACTCTAATAGGATGGATGTCTTTAGGATCACTGGTTTAGTGGAGGCAGGCAGAGCTCAATTCTATCTTAACTGGCTGAACTTCCCTCTAACAAGAGTGCAATTCTTTCTAGCTGTCTTATGTTTCTATTATCCAGCTTTGAAGCTGCAAATTGGCTTCAATTGCAGTCCTTCAGTGAGGTTAGAACCCAGCTCTTGAATGATGAAGCATATACAGAGTATCTTCAACGCAGTAGATGGGGAAGGCAGCACGTTACTGTTCCAAATCGATGCTGTAAGAAGAGTGCCCACAGATCATTGATTTGCAGGGAAGGAAGAGCTAGCTAAAATTGGTTACAGATCTCGAGCTTGAAGATGATCTCGATCTGCATTAAGCCTGAAGAAGATCACGTCCTGGATGTTTATTAGTTCAAATCGATACTTGAAAAGACTAATAAAGCTTGCTGTCCCAGCTTATTCTCTGTCTGTTCCAGCTTGTTCTTTAAGGAACTCTACAAAGGGAGCGTAGCATGGACTGTTCCAGCTAGATTTTCCAGATTATTTTTGTCTGCAGCTTTTTGAATTCTCTGTCAATGCTTAGTTATTCAGGTTCTTAGTTAATTATTAAGTAGAACTGGCTGTAATTGGACCTGGAATTGTTATTGTAAGGCCGCTGGCAGCTGATTTGCCAGAGTTAAATACAAAGTCTCATAACCGTTATTGTAAAAAAAAACATTACCTTGTAAGTGAAACATCCCTTCTTGGAAGGTCTCTCTTACTATGCCTTTGGCACCTCTGTTTGCCCTAATTAGGTCAAGACCAACACAACCTGGGGTTTCTTGGCTTTGACCTAATTCATCAAAATTGAATTGCCAATCCTTGAGAGGAACGCTAAACATGATTCCTCAATGGCCTTTAAGGGAAGAGACTTGGGTCTTATTCCCTCATCTTCACTTAAAATCTCTTTTTATCGAAATTTTGTACTATATATTACAAGCAACAACCATATTAATAAGATTAATATGTTCAGAATACGTCTATAGGCATATATTTGACACATTGATAACGTTTTTTTCTAAAGAATGTGTCAATTACTTGTATCTAATAGTTAATCTAATATAACAACCACTTAATTTGTGGTTGTTAAGCTCATAGTTGTATCATCATTGGATTTAAGCTAATAGTTGTATCTAATAATTAATTTAAAAGTTAATATAAAGCTATTGCAATTAATATAACAACTCCTAGTTATCTCGACTCCTAGCTTCCAAATGGAGTTTAACTAAGCCTTATGCACATTAACTCGACTCCCAACTACCAAATGGAGTTCGACTGCCACATGAGCTGCACATTATCATGCCACTAAGTACAGTTATTACATGATTTCAGAGGAAGAGACTTAGGTCTTATTCCCTCATCTTTACTCAGCTCTTTTTATCGGAATTTTGTACTATATATTACTAGCAACAACCATATTAATAAGATTAATATGTTCAGAATACGTCTGTAGGCATATATTTGACACATTGATAACGTTTTTTTCTAAAGAATGTGTCAATTAATTGTATCTAATAGTTAATCTAATATAACAACCACTTAATTTGTGGTTGTTAAGTTCATAGTTGTATCATCATTGGAGTTAAGCTAATAGTTGTAACTAATAATTAATTTAAAAGTTAATATAAAGCTATTGCAATTAATATAACAACTCCTAGTTATCTCGACTCCTAGCTTCCAAATGGAGTTCGACTAAGCCTTATGCACATTAACTCGACTCCCAACTACCCGATGGAGTTCAACTGCCACATGAGCTGCACATTATCATGCCACTAAGTGCAGTTATCACATGATTTCAGAGGAATTTATTAGGAGTTCAAAGGAGTTAGGATCACACGAACTACACATTACTTCAATTCCCAGCTGTAAAATGCAGTTTGACTAAACCTTGTGCACATTAGCTCAACTTCTAGCTGTTAGAGGGAGTTCCACTGTCACATGGACTACACATTATCATGCCATTATGTTTGGCAAAAACCTCCTCTCCCTCCTAGGCGTCAACATTGGACTCCATTTGCCCACCTAAAAGCAGCACTGATCCCTGGGAGAAAGCGCCCATCTTGCCCTGTCAGTCTTTTTCTTGAGTGTTCTCTATTTCCGGTTTTTGCTTGGATCTTTGCATACTGTCAAATCTGTCGTCCGAGCAAGTGTGTTGTAAGCCCTAATTCTCTGACAACCCCTACCTTGGACATTTCCCCATTTTTGTCTAAATCCCCAGGGCTTCAGGTTTGATCAATTGAATAAACACACCAATCCTAGATCTAATATTTAATTCAATAAGTCATTGTTCCATTTAGCTTGAGTAACATTTCTAACACCAGTAACCACCTCTACTCAAAGCATTCCTTAAATCGCGGGTTATTCCTTAAATCTAGGGTTTGCAGCTTTCACCTTACGTATTCTTTGTTTGGGTTTGATCTGGTGACTTGCTATAGGTCTTTCCTTTTAGGATAAGGTCTGGGTCTCCCTCTTTGTCACTTGGGCTTCAGTGGCATAAAGCGAAGGATATCTCAACCAGCGTGACAACCATCCATCATGTGGGGGTTGGGATACTCGTAGGTCACGACTTTGGTTGCCTATCCCCTCTGCCATCCTATATTGGATTACTCTACGGGGCAACTACAAGATTCGTGATAACAGTCTCCTAGAACCTTTCCCAAGTTACAATCACTTGTGTACTCCACACAAGAGGTTCTAGTAAGATCCTCACAGAGCCTCAAGTAGGCTTGGATGTGAGCTGCAGAGTACTTATTATAGTCTAGTGGTGGTATTCCTAAGCACTTTATCCCATTTGTGAGACACCTCCATCCCCTATTGTTCACTTATCTTGCACATGTCGCCTTGGTTTTCCTAACTCTCCCTCTAAGTGACCACTAAGTCTGCTCATCTGTCACACCCTTTGACCGAGCCATAAAACATCCACTCCACCTGGGGATAATGATAGATGGCCTCTACTCTTCAAAGGGGTGAATGTGAAAGCAGTTGTATAATTGACACCTCATTGGCACTCCACCATTGTTCCTATTTTGACATGTTTTATATGCTAGTCTTGCATATTTTTATCACCATTGTACATCACTGGTTGTGATTCTAGTCTGCTACTAATGTATGTAAAAGATGAGTGTTTGTGGCCCCATGCATGTAGGGATGATGATCTATGGACACTCTTATGATTCAACCACATTTTGACCAGTTTGAACTGGTCAAACTGGTTTGAGCAACCAAAAATAGGCCTCGAGAGAAGTTTGGATCGGAGACTTCAAAATTGTATTTTTGGGATCCTTATGGCCCCAATGCATGATTCCAAGCTTCAGCTAGTGAATTCAAGCCAGGATCGATGAGATTTTTAATTATAAATATTTTTAATGACCATAAGTTAATTATTGGAGCATGGATTGTCATATCAGATCATATATTGATGTTTTTGGAGCGTATGAGTACATGATCCTAGTGGATTTGGGTCTCCTAAATCCATTTTTGTACTCAGATTGATCATACGGGCAAGATAAGGCAGCATTTTGGGTAATTTATCAGATCTGGAAAATTGGAAATTACCAGCAGAATTAATTAATTAAAACCAGCATTACCATGACATTAGAAAGCTACCAAAAAGGCAATGTAATTGGAAAATTGGCATGGAAAATGTTTTGCTATTACACTAGGGACATTTTATTACTCATATGGCACAATTTGGTTTATGTTTTGTGGTCCCCACTCACTTGGTCTTCTAGAATGGGCACATTAGTCAAGTGGGGTGCACTTGTATTATGTTTGGGCATCATTTGTGCCTCATTTCAACTATGTAATAGATGTATTATGCCCCTAGGAGGTTGAGTGGGCCCCTAGGGGGCCTATCATGATGTATTTCCCCACTTTAGACATGTATTGCATATCTTTAAATTGGCACCTAAGGGGAATTTCGCCCCCCTCTTGTAATTATGTAAAATGTAATGAGATAAAAGGATTGATTACAAAACTCGAGATTAAATCCCCGCCATTGATGCTAGGGATTGTGCTCTCCATTTCTTATAAAAGTAGAGAGCAGCTCATTGTACTCATCTTTTTGGGCTCTTGGCTCTTTGAGAAATAATATAGAGAGGTTGTTCCACTGACTTGAACTAGTGCAAATTTCATGAATGTGATTGTGAACTTCCGAGCAGTAGCAATTATCCATATTTTGAGCTTTCTATCCCGAGCAGCATTATTTTTCTAATTGTTAGTAGGAGAGCGTCTTGGATGGGTGAATTGGAGGCAGCGCCCCCCTTGCTTGGCATCACGTTTTGAGGTAGTTTTGCTTATGAATTTGATCTGCAATTTTTGTCATCTTTGGATTAGCAATTATCTTCCTCATTCTTGCAATCATTTATAAGTTTTGCTATAGCATTTGGAATTTTGTTTTGTTGGTTGCTAACATTGTTTTTCGCTTGTTGTGGCAGGGCATTTTGGACACAAAGAATCAAGTTGTTTCGTGGTGGGGATTCAAAGTATTTGAGTTTGCTAATTAGTGAGAGAATAACCTCACCAACCTTCCGGTTTCAAGTAAGTATTTTTAACCTCTCTTTGTTGTTATTTTTCATTTCATAGTCAAGCTGCAACATAATAGTTAAAACCCTAAAAATTTATAGCTCTAAATTTAACCGTCAAATCCTTTAACGCTTCAAAACCCAAGTTAGAAATGGCATAAAAACCCTAGGTACCAAGTTTAGTTGCATTCCGACTCCATTTACCCTTGTCGAACACTAGTCTTCCTAGGCAAAGTGCGCCCTCCTTGAGCTGCCTACGTTTCCTTGTTTCGGGGAGTTGGGCATGCTGGTTATGTGTCTTAGTTTGCAAATCTTTCATCATAACTTCCATTTCGAGTGCTAGAGTATTTGAGTTTGCTAATAAGGAGAGAAAACCTCACCAACCTTCAGGTTTCAAGTAAGTATTTTTAACCTCTCCTTGTTGTTATTTTTCATTTCATAGTCAAGCTGCAACATAATAGTTAAAACCCTAAAAATTTATAGCTCTAAATTTAACAGTCAAATCCTTTAACGCTTCAAAACCCAAGTTAGAAATGGCATAAAAACCCTAGGTACCAATTTTGGTTGCATTCCGACTCCATTTACCATTGTCGAACACTAGTCTTCCTAGGTAGAGTGCGCCCTCCTTGAGTTGCCCACATTTCCTTGTTTCGGGGAGTTGGGCATGCTGGTTATGTGTCTTAGTTTGCAAATCTTTCATCATAACTTCCATTTCGAGTGCTAGAGTCATTTTTTTCACTATCTCATGACCATACAAATTATTGATTATTTCCCACTCGGTTGCTATCCGATTATCTTGTCTAGCACTTCATTCATCCTAGGTCTGATCATAAACTTTTGTTAGTGAGAATGTATATTTATATCGTGTGAGCATTTCATAATTCTCTTAAGCCTTCTCATCCATGTATTTAATTTGTTTCCATTCCCTCAATTATCTCTTTGATCTGGGGTTTGATTTCCAAGACCACTCTGTGTTGCATCAATCGTACACTTGTTTGCTTGTTCATCTTGACTTTGCATCAGCTAGCCCTCATCAGTTAGCTAGGGTCTCCCCCTTGGTTTTACTCTGGCATTGCCTAAAGCGAAGAGCACCTCATCTAGTGTGACACTTACATCACTTGCAAGGGTTGAGGCACTCTAAGGTCACTTGGTTTGGTTGCTCGTCGCCTGCCCATCCTGGAAAGGATCATCCACAGAGGCAACAACAACTTTTGTGATAACAAGGATCAACCTTGCAAAATAGCAAGCCCTAGAAATAGCATCATTCAACCTTCATCCCATTTCATTCATACCAAAGAGAGAGGTGCGCATCACTCAATAGCTCCAATAAACCAAGACAAGAAAATATAAGTGCATAATTAAAACCCTTGTCTTGTTTACAAATGATTCTAGGAGCCTTTATTTATAGGAGACTTCCTAGACTTATCTAACTTTAGAGCCTACCTTACTAATAAGTACATATAACTAAAAGTTAGGGCTTGTCACCCACATGTCAAGGACTAAACCACAAAAGACTAGAAATAATGATATAATAGTACAACTGGCTTCATCCCAATGAAGTGATTAGTTGAGGGAGGATATCATGCCCCAACTAATCCCAACAATGTAGAAGATCCCTCAACACCGTCCCCTTTAGCGAGGCAAAGCTCTCTTGAAGAAGAAGACGTCATGATGAATTGTGCACGTGTACCAAGAGGAGGAGTCATACAATAGAGAAAAAGGTCCAAGTTGGCATAAAGGAGATGTGCTAAACCGAGTAGTAGGTATAAATGGCCCAACATGAAGGGGAACTTCCAATGATCAAAGGGCAGTAGGTAATGCCACTAAGCCAACACTTCCTGGAATGAAAACCAAAAGGACTTGCCATGAGCAAACCATTGGTCTTGAGCCCGGTAGACCACCACTTTTGCATAAACAAGCCCAAACTTGGCCTTTTACAATGGAATAAGGGCCCCCTCACTCTAGTATATCTTGGAAAGCATGTTGCAGACAATTTGGACTGTAACACCGCAACTTCAAAATTGGACAGACAAAGACTTTGAGTTCAATCCATAGGAACAAATGATATATCAAGCTTGGTATTTGTTGCCAATCACCTAAACCAACTCCCTTAAGCGAACCCAACCCCCACCCTCAAGTCCGACGATTTGGCACTCACTACCTCTAAATTTTTTCAAGCTAAAGTTTGATGGGATTGCTAAAGGCAATCCATGCCCTGCAAGTTTGGGAAAAGTTTTTCAAAATGACACTGGGAACATTCTATATATCTATATGGAATACATTAGAAAAGAGAGTAACAATGCTGCAAAATTGGAAGGCCTCGTTCATGGCTTGGAAATTGCCAAAGCGCTCCGCTTCACAAAACGAACCGTTGAAGGAGATTCCCAGTTAATTCTCACTCTTGCCCAACACCTTCAGTATGGGGCATCTACCCATCGGATCTGCAAGAGTTGACATCTTGAATCCATGCTTGAACTCCTTACAAACATAATCCCTCCATTGAAGCCATTGTTATAAACCACATTCATCAACAAACCAACACCCCGGTAGACTTTCCAACAAATGAGGGGGTCAAAACCAAAGCAAGGATATGGCACAAAAATTTCGAAAGTCTTGGAGAAGGTCCCTTGAAATCTACTTGTCTAGACATTACGGCTAAAAGCCTGGCCAACCTAGATGCAAGTGACACACATGGGCGAGACCACTCACTCCAATGATAATGATATGGGAGATGTTGACAGGTGGCAACATGCAAACGCCAACTGTCTCGCTACTAGCCCATCATGTGGTTTTGTGGATGAAGTTTAAGCACGTACACATACACGCTGCACACTCGGGTTTATAGAGTTGTGATTATATATGGAGATGCATTGTTGATGCAAGGAACGTTGTTCTATCCTCATTGGCTTCGCAATCAATCAAACAAACGCAACACCTCGACGCTCATTCAAATGTCTCGACGCATTTACCCCAAGGATTCAAGACATGTCAAGATTAATGGGAAGTACCAGTTCGTCCTACAAACTTATCCTCCACACACACAAGGTGGTAACAAGAATAATTATGGTAATAATTCTCCCTCGGCTCAAAAGAACCAAAGCATGTCTAGACTGCGCTATTCTATAAATGGTGATGGCTCTCTCACAGGGCAATACAGTGTTCTTGCTTGTGTTAATAGGGAGTTCCTTAATCTCCATGAGATTGGCAGCCCGAATTGGGCTAAGGGGTCACATGACATCTTTTGTTTGACTGGTTTCTTTCCTTTCACCACCATCGTTACAATGGCTCCTATAAATTCAGGAACAAGCTCGTTATCGTTAGGGTCGTAGCAAGCAGAGTCATCAAGACTCTGGGAGATGCAACAAAGACCAAGCTTTTAGCCTAGATGTGTTGACCCATATCGAGCAAGTTGTGGAGGTTATGGAATCCCTTATGCTGGAGGAGAAGGAGCAAGGAGCCAGAATGGTCAATTCATACGAGGCGATCAAGACTGCCCTTGCTTAGGTTTTGCTAGATAAGGAAATGCAAAAGGAGAAGGCTCAACATCTTATCAGTCGAATTCGGGACAACATGGAGGAAATTCACAAATGGCTAGACAAGGTTGTTGATGCAATGGGTATGTTATTCATAATTGGTTAAGGAGAGGGAGCACCGACCTCAACAAGACACGCTCAAGGTTCTCCTACTTCTGTTTAAACAATAATTGCTTCCATAGGTGGCATATAGAAATTTTGTTTGGATAAGATTTTTTGTGTAGTCTACATCATGGTCTTAGTCCAATCTTCAGCTCGTACTATAGATGGTATCTAGAAACAATGTTAGACGCAAAAAGTTTTTGGATGATATATACAGTCTATCTGGTCACCTAGTCTCCCGCCTGCAGGCAAGTCTACTTTATGTTATATTTCAAGTATGTAGAACTTGTGCTCCAACCTGATTGACCGCCTCTCTACAACGGCAAAACGACCAACAATTTTGTACTGTATTTTCTTATGTTAATTAAAGGATCCCATATAGTTGAACAAAAAAATAGAATATGCACATTGTTGAGTGTGTGAAGCAAAATGAGTCGTGGGATAAATGTGAGGATGGTGATGAGGAAGATGAAGAGAGCAAATTGTGACCTTTTCTTTGAGCAACAAAGTTCAAGAAAGAAATTTGTTGAAGGAATTCCAATGATGTGGGGCATTGAAGAGACACGGTATTGCCAAGAGTTGATGAGGGGGCAAAATGCCATTGAGCAAGCTAATGACAAAGAAAAGGATTACGAGGATAGTAGGTGGGATTTGTTTATACCACATTAAAGCAATTGGAAATGACAAAGACTAGGATAGCAACCCATGGAGTTAAGGGCATTGTGAATTTGAATGATGGTGAGCAGATGGAGAAGAATTTTACAATTGATGACTATAGCAACAGGTCTGAGGAGTCTAAGATGATACTAAGAATGACGAAGAAAGTGAAGACGGAGTTGAAGATAAAAAGAAAGTTTGCAAAGTTCAAAAAGTATGAAGCCGGAGGAAGAAAAAGAAAGGCCTAGATTTGCTTTCCTGTATAATAAAAGGGGCATATGCATTGTGATAGCAATCGCAATATTTCCAGCTGCGGTACTTGCCCTTAGCACGAGGACATGCTTTTTGTCTTACCTAGAGTGTTTAATACAAGACCACCAAAGCCAAACATCAGAAACCAAGCATGCAACCTGCAAATCCAGATTCAAAGGAGTTTTGTTTGTCGAGCAATTCATAGCCATTTGGACCAATCCAACAATTTATATGAATTTCAAGAGTTAATAGGGTGAGAAAACACCGATTAAATTAGGGTCATTCTTATTTTGCTGCAAACGGTCCAAATTAGCTCGAAGGACTTTGACTTCCTATGAGGGGGTGGTGAATGGAAATGTTGTGATGCTTGGAGGGCCATCAGATTAGCACTTCTTGATCGAATAACACAAAAAGATATCAGCACTTTTGAAGCCCGACAATCATCCAATCTTCCAGTTTTAAATCTATGGCTTATAATATACAAGGGTTCTTCCACCATGTGTCAAGTAGTAAGTCCAAGTATTAATTACCCGTGATAATTAAACAACCATTCAAACAAATGTACCCTTTTTTTACTAGTTCTGAATTAATCCAAGATGGTAGGTGTAATTAGGAGATATCTGGCTGCTGGCACATTATCAAGGATGAAGATTTATTTTGTCTACAGAGACCATTGAAGTTAATAAGAAAGAGGATTTAATCTTGAATGGAAGGAGAATTATCAAGGGCTGTGATATTTGTTTTGGCAGCAGGAATATAAGCTATAAAGGTTGTGTATAACAGAAGCCTCTAGAAAGAAATAAAGGATACGAAGTGTGGAGGTAATAGAAGATAGCTCACGCGGGAGGTAGAACAAGAGACCCAAGGATCCAATAAAGAAGAGATGGTAGGATGGAGTAACTGAAGAAGAAAATAGGACGAAGGTCAATAAGGAGTTGAAAACAGAAAAAGAGAAGCGAATAGGAGAAAAAAATAGAAGACGGGCAGAAGACCAAAACGGAGAAGAACAAAGAAAGAGGAAGATTGAGAGAAAAGAAAAAAGAGGTAGAAGGAGGAAGACAAGGAGAGTGAGAAGATAGAGAATTGGGAACAGATACAGGTAACTCTGTGTGTTTTCAGAATTTATTGAGAAACGTTGAAGTAAACAGCCAGCTGAGACCGAAATCAGCAGGCACAGAATTTGAAGGAGAAATTAAAGGGTCTAAGTACCGAGTGGTAATTCACAGAAGAGGAAAGCCATTGAGGCCTGTAATGTAGTTTGTATAAATCTTCCGAGAGTTAATAGAAGGCCTGTTGTGCTCAGAATTTGAATCCAAGATTCCTGTGTCTGAATGTGTGTTTTGAATGCAAGAGTTTAATTGCCGCACCACTGGATATTGTGTTTAGATTTCAAGCCTGTCAAGCTTTTGGTATTGTGTATCTGTTTAATAGGGGAAGTGTGAGGGCAGGGGCTTTTGTGTCCTTGCGTTGTGTTTGTGTTGTCGGATAAAAGAAATCTCCAGAGGCCTGAGGTCCCCTCTTGCATCATATTTTATGGCAACAGAAGGAACATTTTTTGTCCAGAACCCCTCAATTTCTCTAGTTAATTATCATTAATTATTTTTTAATTTACTGGTCTAGATACAACCTTTACTAACCCCCATCATTTCCATATCCATTTTTACCTCCACAATCTTTTGATCTTTCCGTTCTCCCTCTGGCCAAAAAGTTAAACAGCTCTAAAATCTCTGGAAAAGCCTTTCTCAAGGGGTTTTCCTACATAATATGTTGGGTTGTGGTTTAGCGACGAGTAGGAGCCAGTAGCGCTTGTTATAAGGCTGACCTAAATTCAAATCCTGGCAGGTGAGCTCTGTTAGAAAAGCCACATTTAAGTGCAGGTGAAAGTCATAGTGAGCTTGACGGCCCACAGATGTGGCAAGTTAATTGTTAAGCAATTATTTTCGCCGGCATTACTTCACAGATGTTCTTGTCAGAAAAAATAAAAGGTATTTTCCTCAATAGCTGAAGGCATTAGTAAGCTTCTTTCGCATCATGATTTTTAGAATGTGTTACATATTAAGGTTTGGTTTGACAGAAAAGATACAAGTTTTTGCAATAGGCCATTCATACTTTGCATCCGCGACCAAAATTAGCCTTTCATACTGTTCTAGTCAATCTGATATATAAAATAGTGACAGAACCCTGAAATCTGTGATCAACAAGCCAGGGTAAACTTATATGTATGGTAAACCATTTTTTCTTAGTAGAAAAACGTAATCAAACTTTGATATTCTGTAAAGAACAGGCAAAGATGAACATTTCAAGAGTTTGTCTGAAAACTTTCACAGAGAAATAAAGGGAAAAGCAAGGTGAAGACTGAAATTTCATTCTGCGCCTAGCAATCATACTTTTGCCATTACATCCACGAAATCATTTTTTTTCTCAAAAGACATTTAGATGCAAAATAAACGAAATGACGACTTTACCTTCAATGTGATAGTGAAGTGTACTTGTTTTCCATTGGTTCAGGGCTTGTACGCAGAGCTTCCTCAGAGCCATAGAATTTTTCGTATTCAACCCAAAACCTAAAACCCCAACTTAGTTTATTTCTGGAAAACCCAGCGGACGAGACGATACAGGGTATATATCGCGGTTTTTATAGAGAGAGGGGAACGTGATATACACAGTTTTAGACATCTTATTAGACATGGTATATACACATATAAACTCTCGGCTATTTGTTAGGGTTGAACTTTGGCAGAAATAATCTCATTAAATTGGATATCCTTTTACATTACGGATAAGATAATACTAATTAATATGAATATATTTAAATGTGGTTTTTCTGGGAGGTTATTAAAGTTTGTTGGGAGCAAATGAACAAATTGTTGATCACTTTCTTTATAACTAGCATTTGCACCGAGAGGTGCAAAGGAACGTTGAGAGGGTAAAAATATTGAGTCTTTTTGTAACTGAACTTTTTTAACTTACCTTGGGAGACTGAAAATTACATTTTAATAATACTTTTGTTGGTACTACTGACCCGACTTACAACTAACATTTTACCTCAAGACATGCATGACTAAATACATCAACGGAGGATCAACGTATCTCTTTCCCCCTGCCTCTCTTGTTCCCACTTCCTCGCTTCCTTGCTTCATATCTTCCTCCCTCTCTGTCTCTCTCTCTCTCCCCTGTCGGTTTCTCTCTGCCCCCTTCTCTCTCCCTCCTCTCTCTCCCTCTTTTTCCCTGACTCTCTCTCTCTCTTTTATATAATAATAAGCATACATTTTAAAAAACTTTGAATTATAGTATGAATTACCTAGATCGCTTCACACAAATCCACGGGTTTTGTATCCAAAGGTTTTTATGATATTATTGATTTTCGACTTCTGAATTTCGGATCGCGGAAGTTGGCATGATCACTTTTTACATTTATGATTTGTCAGTTTTTCGATTTCCGCTTTTTCCTGTTCCGAGTTCGGAAACCGGAACAGTCACATGTTTGTGCATCGAATCTTGACTTCCAAACTTTCAGAACATGAAAATCGAAAACTACTCTTTATATTTATGCCGCCTTGGTCTCCTGCGTCCATGTATTCATGACTAAATACATCAACGGAGGATCAACGTCCATGATATTCTCGATTTCTGACTTCCGATTTTCAGATCGCGGAAGTCAACAAGATCCATTTTTACACTTAAGATTTTTCAGTTTTCCAATTTTCGCCCTTTCCCATTCCGAGGTCGGAAACCGGAACAGTCACATGTTTGTTCATCAAATCAGAAATCGGAAATTATGATATTCCCGATTTCCGACTTCCAAAGTTTGGAACGCAAAAATGGTAAACTACATTTTTTTGTATGTTATCACTATATAGTACTATTTTTGTCGCTTTGGTCTTCGTCGTCCATATTCATGACTAAATACATCAACGGAGGATCAACGTATCTCTCCCCCTTGGCTCTCTCTTCATCGCTTCCTCGCTCCATATCTTCCTCCCTCTCACTCTGTCTCTCCCCTGCCCATTTCTCTCTCTCTCTCTCTCTCTCTCTCTCTCTCTCTCTCTCTCTTTTAAATAATAATAAAAATACCTTTAAAAAAAGTTAGAATTATAGTAACAATTACCTAGATCGCTTCACACAAATCCACGGCCTTTGTATCCAAAGGTTTTTATGATATTCTCAATTTCTGATTTTCGAATTTCGGATTGCGAAAATCGGCAAGATCACTTTTTACACTTATGATTTGTTAGTTTTCTGATTTCCGCCCTTTCCCATTTCGAGTTCAAAAACCGGAACAGTCACATGTTTGTGCATCGAATCTTCGCTTCCCAATTTTCGACTTCCGAAGTTAGGAACACGAAAATTGAAAACTACAATTTGTTATATTTTATCACTTAGTCATTCTATTTCTGTCACTTTGGTCTCCTTCGTCCATGTATCCTAGATCTATGGTCTAAATCGTTTTGGTCAAAAATACAAAAAGTTTTATTTCCGCATTTCGCACTGTGGAAAGCGGAGGTCGAAAATACAGAAAGTTTTATTACGAACTTGTAACTTTCGTTTTTTCGTGTTCCGCACTGCGGAAAGCGGAAGTTGGGAATGGATTTCCTTGATGACTTAAAAAAAATGGATCCCCGATGACTTGAAGCGGATTTTATTAAGTGAAATGTTCATTCTTCTGCAGATGCTTCATTCAATTGCGGAAAGACTCAACATTTTTACCCTCAATTCGTTGACGGATTCCATTCCTCCAACCTTTGCTTTTCGTAGTGTGGAATGCGGAAATCGGAATAGTATTTATCTCATTTTTTTAATCTTATTTGTCGATTTCTGCTTTCCGCATTGCAGAACGCGTTTCATTTTTATTTTGGCAATTTTTGTTTTGATCCTTCCCAATAATTTTGTGGAAATTTTTATTTGTGCGCCTTCATCTTGGTCGTTTGTTTTTCGCTAGATCCACGGTCTAGATTTGTTTGAATTTTTGAGGTTTTTACCATTTGTTTTACTGTTTTTAGAGATTTTTACTGCGCTTTCTTTTCGCTCGAGCTTTAATCGACCGTGTTTCACCATCTCATAAGCAACATCTTCATTTAGCCTAAAAACTGATCAATCATCCATTGCAACAAAACCGAAAAAAAAAAAAATACATAATTACCTTCACCGTCATCCTTTAAAAAAAAAGATGTTTGTTTTTTTTGTAAATAAAAGACATTGTATTACATTAGAAAGGCTTGATTACACATCGAGGAAAACGCTAAGATAGATCAACTGACAAAGAAGTGCACCGTGGAACCGCACCAGTCATGATCATTCCTACCAAATGGACAGGTAGAAATCCAAAACCCCCCAAAAAGAAACAGCAGAATGCCTCTACCAACTACTAACCCCCAATTACAAAAAGGACCAACTGGGATGAGAATCTGCACGTCATTACATAGTTGAAAACAAGATGAGAAAACATAGCACCAAAGAAAAAAACTAGGACTCAAATCCTCTTAATACCAGGGATACCCCGAAAGGCACCTGTAGTGGGGGCCGCACCAATAGACATGCTTTGATTGCCATCATCCACAGAGGAGCCGGTCGGGCCATCACCAAATGCCATGTTACTACCGGTCGCTCGTGAACGAGGTCTAGCAGTCTCCAGTTGCCTGCTATTCGTCGGGTAAAAAGGAATGCCCAAGCTTCCAACCACCGCGTCTAACTTCCTATGAATCAAGTGACATTCCTCATTGTGCTCTTTCCACACACGAACAGGTTCCTCGTCGCCTTGCAGCTTCACTTCCTAAGCGACAAAAGAGTGCTCGACCAGCTGCATATTTACCCAGTACAGCATTAACATGCAGTCATAAGCAAATGTGTGGCCCGTCGTGTTTCCTGAGTCAATAACCCAGTTAGCAACCTCCTTGTGCAACTCCTCAGTGGGCTTCACCTTCACCTCCTCCCACAATTTCCCAACCAATTTATTGATTTCCAACCGGATGGCCAGGGGCACGTGATTTTTATAGGAATCTGCAGCCTCTTGGGCATGCATTTGGGCACGTGAAGTATTGCGTCTCTCCTCCTTATTCCTAAGGATTCCCTTTCCCTTTCCATCTAGAACGATGAAAGCCTCTCCCAGACCCCCATCTCGCCTCAAAGACCATTTGGGAACCATGAAAACCAATCCACCCAAGCTACCACCTCCTGCTACATGGAGAAGAGACATCACTCTGCAAGCTTGCCCCTAGACACTCATAGACCCCAGACCCAAACTACACAAGATAACCAGGTCACAACGGATAGCATTGTACGGTGGCGGAACCTGCCCAAGATAAAAGGAGGGGGGCGACATCATTTCCAGATCCAACCTATACCCTGCATACCTCACCCCAATCATGTTGCCAACGTCCTCTGTACTACAACGACTAACTACCATCCTTTCAGAATTAAAGAACATATCGTTGCTCTGATTTCTACCAGCCTTCCCCATCCCATCGCACTTAAGACTGTACTTGGACACACCCTCCCAAGCCTGCCATAACCCTTTGGGGGCCTTAGGCCACGTGATCCCGTGTGTTAGCATGACGTGAAATCCTGGGCTAGTTCTCACCCTCTGTCCTCAGCATGATTCCTATCCTCAACATGTACCAGTTGAGGTCTCATCTCAAAGTCACGAATTGCCACCTGTCGACAGATCTGGGACCAGTCTTCAAGGCGGAAATCTTCCAAAAGACCCCTCCGATGCCCCGTCCCCCTATCCATACCAGCATTAGCAATCACATCTTCCACCTTGTTGGCATCACGATGAACGTGGTCGAATGACATCGCCGGATAGCTATCAAGCAGGAGTCTAAGGTAATCCAACCGGTTTGCAAGACGCTAGCTGGAAGAGATTTTCTTCAAGGCCTTCTCATTCACCGGACCCTTTGCCATCTGGATCAAGATATTGGTGTCGCCTTCGATTATAGCAAGAAACCAGCCACCATCTCTCAGGCATTCAAAACCCCGAATCAAGCCCTCTAATTTCGCATAATTGTTAGTGTCAAAGCCATTGGCGCCCAGATAAATTGCTATCACTTTGCCATTTGCATCTCTGCAAACACCACCATAGCCTGCTGGACCCAGATTGCCCCTTGAAGCACCTTCAAAATTGAGCTTGAAAACCTGGGCCGGGGGAGGAGACCAGAGCGACGGGCTACGAGAAAGCATCGATGAAACTGCCCTTCCATATAGATTGTCGTGGCATCTCAACTAATTTCTGCATCTCCCCGCTACTGTTCGAAATCCAGCTTTGGTGGGCTTTCCCCAAGGTGACACCGAAGGTCTACCTCCTTTCGTGCGTCCTTCACCTCCTCCATGGGGATGATCCACCGGATTCATAGCAACACCCCGAACAATGGGGCGTCTGCATATACTGATAGTTCGTTATGCTTTGAGAAAGTAAGTCACTCCAATTAATTGGGTAATCCGGGCTCCCAGAAGAAGATAAATGGGCTCACCACAAACAAAGAAAGACCCCTATTGATAAAAAGAAAGAAAGACCCCTTATCTTATGATAAGTTCTGATGTAAGATACCCGAAGTTGAACTAATTGTTGGAGGGAAAGGTACCCAAAGCCTGTTACATTACAACCTTCTCAGAACTGAATCGTCTGAAGGACCTATGGTTGTATATATACAACAGAACTATTGATGTAAGGACTTCTACTTATCTTTTGGAGACTTCCCTGAAAGTGGTATATGCAGTCAGGGAGGGGTGCCCAAGGCCTTTTACAACCCAGTTAAGGGGAGGCATATTCAGTAACCGGTATCAGTTCATTTGAAGCATTCTGAGAGGTATAACAATTGTGGGCAAAGTACCCTCTGCAACCCTCGCAAGGAAACCGCGAAGTTTGACTTCCTTCAAAGGTAACCTCGCAAGCAAGGAAACCGAAATTTTACTTCCTTCAAAGGAGAACCTGTAAAGGGCTGCAGATATGTCTAAATAGATCTCTTGCTGAGGGCCTCAGAGCTCATAAGATAGCATCAGATAGGTATAACAATTAAGTTGTGGGCATCGTACCCTGTGCATTTAACATTACAACCTCGCAAGGAAACACCTAGGGCATTTAACAACCATTAAGGGATGCACACATATCTTGTCTTCAAGCTGGACCTTTCCTTATAGCCGGATACCCCTTACATGAGAGAGCCTCAGAGAGCATCTATAGATCTAGATAGGAATTGAACATCAAATCAAAGATAACTCAAAGAAGCTTTCAAATGGCCATCTATGAGAGCTGAGTAGATGCTTCAGAAGTGTTCGGAGAAGGTTCTGAAAAGCATCAGAATAGCTTCGGAAGAGGTTTAGAAGGTGTTCGAAAAGGTGGGCTGAACAGATAAATTAGCTGCCAGCGTGCTTCGGAAAGCGGGCTTGATTGGAAGGAGATAGCTGGCGACTAAAATGTGAACTGGAAGACTTTGGTCTGCTCGGTAGTACTGAGTTGGCTCATCAGAGGGTGTCCTGGGAAAGACTGACCTAGTTAGGATTGCTCTAGCCAAGTGAGTGTTCAGAGTACCAAGAGGCTTCGTGAGGCCCATCTTATGACAATAAGGTGGTGGTGCAAGTTGGCTCAGAACAGGCTGTCAGTGACTTGTTAGATCAACAATTAGGATTTCTCCAACCTGAACAAGTGCTTGCTGCCACCAACTCATTCGGGTACTGGTAAGCTGGAAGACTTTATATGCTCAACATTGCTCTCATAAAGGCATCATTTGAAGGTGCCTGTTATGTACGGTACCAGTTCAGTCAGAATCGATATATTTGGCTAAAAAAATGGCATTTGAGAGGCTTCTCTAAAGCTACTACTGCTAGTATGACTCTTACTGCAACTGCTACTAAAGGGACTTCTTCTCTGGACTGAACAGGGCTACTGGTAATGGCTGACTGAAGGGACTTATTCTTTGGGACTGACAGGGCTACTGGTAAGGGCTGACTGAAGGGACTGATATGGTTTTGTCTGAAGGAAGGTACTGATAAGCTTTGGTTGCAATAGACTGAAAGGTACTGAGATGCTTCTATTTCAATATTATGGAAGGTTACTATATTATAAAGGTGTGCACTGGGGGGGGAGGCTTTTTTTTACAGAACTTCACTTTGCTCCCGAGACCATCCAACTGGGCTTTGTCTATTCCCCAGTTCGCTGCAACATGGCACTCCTCCTTAGGGATGATCTTATCCTCTTCATCCCATTGACTGCTGCGGATCGAGGATAGAAGGTTTTCCTAAAGAATCGTCCATACTTCATCAACATTCTACCTTCTGTCCCTGAATATCCTTCCATTCCTCTCTTTCCATATACACCACAAAACCATACCAGGAAAAACCTCCCATAGGGAGCGAATGATCCTATTTTTGAAGGCCTTAGGGTGCCATTCCTTTAGAGTTTGAGTAGGGAACCCTCGTCGTCTATCACTCCTTCTAAAGTTCAAAGCCCCTTTTTCCCAAATAGAAGACGCAAAGGTGCAGCTATCGAGGAGGTGACCTGTGATTTATTCTGCCTGATAGCATAGTGGACATTGAGAAGGGCCTACAATACCTCGTTTCTTAAGGTTTTCTCCAGTTAGAATATGACCTTTGGCAACCAGCCAAGAGAACATGGTCACCTTCGACCACAGGTTGGTGACCCAATTTTTTTTCCAGAGACCATTCTCTTCCTCATTACTGTGGATCTTGATGTTATAAGCTTCCTTGATGATAAAGCCCCCCATCTCGGCATAGCCCCAATGAAGAATATCCAACTCTCTCCTAACCCTGACAAAGCGTTGCTGCAACTCCTCCTAAAACGATCTAAGGTCCTCAGCATTATCAGGGTTAGGCCAAAACTGATAATTCCATTGTCTCCTACCATCAAAGTCATGGTCTCCCCAGTAGTGAAACCTTGATTCTCCCTTCTTCCCGGCCTCTGTCACGCAACTGTAGCCATCTATGATCCGATCCCAATTTTAGCAGCTAATTTCAGGAACCTTCCCAGAAATTAGCACTTTCGCCATTTTGTATCTCCCAGAAGCAATGGTATTGCACCAACTGTCTCCCTCCCACCGCCTTTCTCCAAATTGGCAAGCGAGAAAGATCCACATTAAGGCGGACCAATTGGTCCTTGGGTTTGTCTCTGGCGTACTTGATATGCCAAAGCCTGGCCCAAGGTTCTTTAGTGTATTTATACCATCTCCACCACACTTTTGCTCCTTGAACTTTTGCCATGACATCAGGGTCTCTAAGGCCCAGACCCCCCTCGTCCCTGGGTTTACAGATGCCTTCCCAGCTGACTAGAGAAAACTTGGTTTTGCCTCCCTTTCCCCCCAAAGAAATTTCCTTTGAAGGCTCCTTATTTCATGAAGAACCGAGTTGGGAGCTAAAAGAATCGAGAAAAGGTAGAATGGCATTGCCTGAAGCACAACTTTGACTAGAACCAGCCTACTTGGGAGGTTTAAAGGTCTAAGAACCCAACGAGAGAGCCTGTGTTTCATACGGTCGAGGAGCTCTTGCCACGAGGCTTTTTTCAACACTCCCACCCCCAGCGGGATCCCCATATATTTTGAGGGCATCACCCCACGAGAGAAACCAAGGATCCGAATAATATTTCTCTGCACAATTGGGGCAGTGTTCAGGAAGAAGACCTACGACTTATTGGGATTGACGGCTATGCCCGAGGCCTTAGCAAAGAGATTTAAACTGTTCTTGAAGCTTTGAGCTTCTTGGACTGAAGGGTGCCCCATGAGCATGGTATTATCGGTGAATTGCTAATGAGTCTGGGGGTCCATACTTGCATGGATCTTGAGCCCCCTTAAATCCCCATTCCTTTCTTGAGTTTGAATCAGGCGACTCAGTCCCTCAACCATAAGAATGAAGAGAAAAGGAGACAGTGAGTCCCCTTTCCTAATGCCCCTGGAGGCATGGAACACTCTAGAAGGGGAGACATTCAAAAGGATGCTAAAGAAAGGAGATGCTACCAGCCCCATTACCCATTCCACCCATTGAGGACAGAAGCCATAAGCCTCCAACATCTTGTTTATGTATTGTCGGTTGAGTTTGTCATAAGTCTTCGCTATATCCAGTTTGATCATCATACCAGACGTTCTGGAACTCTTTAGGGAATGAAGCATCTCGTGGACCAGAATGACCCCATCCAATATCTGCCTCCCTTCCACAAACCCAGATTGCTCCGGGCTAATGAGCCTCGGGAGGAGGGGTTTCAAGCGATTAGCTATAACCTTGGATATAATTTTGTAAATTACATTGCACAAGGCTATGTGTCTAAATTTGTTAGGTCTATCAGCACCAACCTCTTTAGGGACCAGAGTGATGAAAGAAGCGTTGAAGGCTTTGAGAACTCCTCTCTTATTTATGGATTCCTCCACAATCTCCAGAACTTCCTCCTTGACTAAATCCCAAAAGTGGTGAAAGAAATTTGAATTAAAACCATTTGGCCCTGGGGCTTTCCCCAGAGCCATATGGAGGATGACTTCCTCCACCTCTTGCATAGAAACATGCTTAAGAAGCATTTCATTGTTTTCCCTGGTCACTATCCTAGGAATGAGGTCAGTGATCTTGTTGATAGCTCTGCTCCTATCTCCACCATCTTCTTTAAGGATATCCGAGAAATGTTGGGAAAGCTCTTCCTCTATTTCCCTTTGGGTTTCCACCCTACTACCATCCATATTTTTGAGCTTGTGGATTTTGGTGTTGTTTCTATTCTGGAGGACCGTGTTGTGGAAAAATGTAGTATTCCTTTCTCCCTCCTGGAGCCATTTTACCCTAGCCTTTTGTTTCCAGAATACCCCTTCATGTCAGTCCCTGGCCTCTAACTGTCCCAGAAAATCCTTCTCCTTAAGCTTCATGTTATCATCCCATCCTTCCTCCATTCCCTTTTTATTGATGATTTTGATTTCCTTAACAGCCTTTTCTTGTCCTCAAAGATATTTCCAAACTCTTCCCTGCTCCATGTACGTATTTTTGTCTTCAAGATTTTGAGTTTCAGCTGGAAATAGTACATTACTGTGCCCATAAGGGGGGCCATATCCTGCCACCACTACAAAACCATCTACTTAAAGTCCTTATGCTCCAGCCATAATTGCTCAAATCTAAAAGGCTTGCGCAAGGTAGAGTTTGACCAATTCTAGTTGAGGCAAACAGGCCAGTGGTCAGAACCTGCGGCAGGAAGAACATCTGTTCTTATTTCTCCCATATCATGTACAATATGCTCAGAGACCAAGAATCTATCAAGACACGAGGAAACCAGATGATCACCCCCATGTTTGTTGTTCCAAGTGAACCAACCATTCCATGTTTCCATATCCACCATTGGGCTTTGGGTCAAAAAGTCACTGAAGGCTTCCTGAAACTTGTCCTGGGATCTCCTGCCCCCTTTCTTTTCCCCATGATTGGCAATGAGATTGAAGTCACTTCGAATAACCTAGTTCCCAGTCTCAGACAGATCCTTGACCCATCCCAAGAAATCTAAAAAGGCTTGTTTCTTGGGGAAAGCACTCGGGCCATAGATATTCATCAACGAGCCTTTAGAACCAGAGCTCAGGTGTTAGAAGCTTGCTATAAGCGCAAACTGAGTGGCATGCCAGTTTGTGAGATCCACAACATTTGGGTTCCATAGGATCACACAACCACCAGCCATTCCGACAACATCAGGAGCCAAATATTTACTCCCTTTCTAGATCTTCTCCCTAATATTTTCCAATTGCACTTAGTTTCTTGAAGAAAAAAAATATCCGATTTCTCTAGTTTTATTTTCCTAGCTATAGATTTCCACTTCCTCGGGTGATTGCACCCTCTTATGTTCCAGGATATAGTCTTCATTAACAAACCTTTTTAACCTCAGAGAAGGCCACCCGGATAGTGGGGTACTAACCTGATTCGATGAGCTTCACTCCTACCTCCGCTATTCGCTGTTGGTTAGTCTTCGTTCCTCTATGAAGTTCATCTTCTGGGGTTTTCCTTTTGCTGCCTTTTTGTGAGTCAACTTTATTTCCCAGGTCTTGGAGAGCTCTAGTTCTGATAATTGCCTCTTGGAGAAGTTCTATTTACCTTCTGGATACATAGCCTTTACCTTTCTTCCCACATTAAGCTTCAATTGCATCCAGATCAAGTTCACCCAGCTCCATTTCATCCACCTCATTTTCCTCCAGACCCTCCATAAGGACACGAAGCTCTTCTTCCTTTGCCATCTCCAAGAGTTGTTCAGGAAGTTTCTTATGTTCATCCTTGCCCTCGACGGTTCCTCCATCATCTTCCTTCTCTTCCATCGCTTCAAAGGGGTTAACAGACCTAGGGTCTTTACCCACCTGACCTTTACTAGTTTTGGCTTGGCCGACTCCTCTACCTTTTCTTTTATTCTTGACCTAAGAAAAACCTTCCCGATTGAGCTCGCCCTCGTGCCTCTGGTTAGGGTTGGTCAATTGCTATACCATCAAAGGCCAATCCCTCTTAAGGTGTCCATATTCATGGCAGTGGAGACAACATAAGAGCAGCTATTCATAGTCTATAGGTTGAATCCATTCCTCATCCTCCCAATTCAAGCAGATAGCTTATGGGATTTCCTTTGATAGATCTAGATAGGCATAGATGCAGGCAAAAGCAGTATATCGTTGTGACCTAGTTTGCTCAGCCACCTTCACATATTCCCCAAGGGAGTTTCCAATATCCTTTAAGGTATCTAGATCCCAAAATTCACTGGGCAGTGAGAAAAGGCAGATCCACACCGGGGCCACCGTGACATCTTCAATTCCCGGGTTGAATCTTTCCTTCCAGAGTCTGAGATATAGACCAGCCGAGAAAAAGAAATATGACCCTCCCTCCATGATTCTGTCCCTGTATTATTGATTGAGAAAGATAATGGTGAAGAAGCCCTTGGCCCTTAATTGCAAGTCACAATGGCCCTTAGGATTCCAAACTGATTGAATTCATCGGTTCAAGACCCTCTCCTTGGGCCAGATTCCCACAAATTTCCCAATTAGGGAAGTCTCCTTCCATAGCTCAATCTTGCCTCTTACTGCCTCTAATCGGACTTGAATAGTCGGTATAAACTGGGACTTAGGAAGGCAGCTGCCCGAACCAGCCATTCTGCTCAACCCATCCCCGACCTTCCTGCCGCTATCCTTCCCCACATCCCCACCCTCAGGATCCAGGCCTCGAGGGTCTCCAGCAACCATCGGAATACACACAAGGGCTCCAGGCTGCCTTGCCACCACACCCGCGCATAGGCCTGTGCAGCCCAAACTTGGGGCATGAGCACCAACATAACTCCCGAAAGCCTCTTCTCGAAAACGACGTGCCGCTCCAACAACTCACTCACCAATACGCCGTATTCAACAACAAAAAAATGTTTGTTTAAAAAGATGTTTTAAATGTATTTGCATCATATTGCCAATTAGGTAAATCACAAAAGAGCATTTACTAATGAATGCAAAGTCTTCATGTATAGAATCAAATATTTGTAATTTATATAAATACCAACATGTAAATAGCTCACAACTTTATACATTACAATACATATAAAATTATGTTATTGACGAGCATTATAACATAATAGCACTATAATAATAACAACTCTCTATAACCATATTAAATAAATAGATAAGTTTTGACAAGGTTTGCCAAATTTCGAGCATAAATGGCATTTCACCTAATAAAATATGATTTCCGCAGTGTGGAAAGCGGTGATCCATTTTTCAAGTCATTGGGGAAATCCATTTCTGACATCTGCTTTCCACAGTGTGAAACACGAAAATCGGAAGTTACAAGTTCGTAAGAAAAATTTATGTATTTCCGACCTCCGCTTTCCATAGTGCGGAATGCGGAAATCAGAACTTTGACTGTTTATTTTGGCAATTTTTGTTTTGATCTGCTTTCTGCAGTGCGGAATGCGGAACCCGGAAACACTAAATCGAAAGTTTCCCAATAATTTTTCCGAAGTTTTTATTTGCGCATGTTCATCTAAGCCATTTGTTTTTGTTTAGATCTACAGTCTAGATTTTGTTTTGCCGTTGACGTTTTGGCTATATAGTCTATTTGAATTTTTGAGGTTTTTACCATTTATTTTACCTGTGTTTTTACTGTTTCTGGAGATTTTTATTGCACTTTCTTTTCGCTCGAGCTTACATCTGTCAGTGGTTTTCAAAGCTTTCCACCAGGAAGTTAACTTGTAATGACCGTTTATCCTGTTATTTTTACACTGCAGTAAGTTTTGACCAGGTTTGCCAAATTTCAAGCATAAATGGCATCTTTGGGTTGTAGAAACACAAGATCAAAAATGGCTCTGCAAGAAGAAAGGTCCAAGGACCCAAACGTCAGAGTCTTCACAAACACAAGTGGGCGTATTTCTGAAAACGAATATTTGGACTGGTCGGGAATTTATTCTGTTTTCGACAATGATGATTTCTCAGGCATTCCTCATGACCAGCCAACTTACATCAGAATTTGGAGCCCACAGATTCATCTAATTGCCGCCAGACCAACATTTATGCCCTACATAGATGCGGTGAAGTGGGCACTCGACCATGCTAGGCCTGAGGAGTGAGTTTTCAATGACCACATTGGCGTATTTAGGGCGTTGTTCAAACCTGAAATTTTTTCCATGGCTTACATGCTTGGATCCTCGAAATGACTACTGAACCGTAACTTCTTTGATGAAGCAATCTCTCATTTCAATTACAAAGATGTGGTGATATCATGGATGGAAAACCTTATCGTGTTTAGTTCACACACTAGTACAAAATGAGGAATTAGCTACTAGGTGACTAAAAATTCTAGTCACTAAGTGTTTTTTGTTAGAATATAATCCGTTAGGGATTATAATATTGTAAATAAATAAATAGGAATAGTTGGAAGCCGAAAAGGCTGGACGGCAGGTGAAACACAACCGTCACATGAATGTATAAATGAATGCTTAGCCATGAATAGAATGATCAATCGGGAGTTATTACCAACAAGTGGTATCAGAGCAGGGCTGTCTGCCATAACTCCTGGCTGCCATTCTGCTTGCCAGTCCATTGCCAGACTGCTCCATCAGTCTGCCAGTCGAGTCGCATGCATTATCTGCGTTACAATTCCTTCATGATTGTGCTGCAAACCCTAATGCTGATTCTTCTTTGTGCTGCGACCTCTTCTTTCCTCCTCGATTTCTGAGTGAGCCCTTGTTATTGAATGTTACATTGAAGACTGCTGTGTGACCCTAAGTCTGGTGATTATTCTGCATTTTGAATGTGGAGTTTGAAGGCTCACTCCTTTAATGCTGCGTGAAGGCTGACTGCGTTAACAATCCTTTGATGTTGCGATGGTCATATTGTAAGAGCTGCGATGGTATATGGTATAAGTTGTATGAGCTGCGATATTATTTAACCTCTTGAGCTGCGACCTCTTGAACTGGAAGATGCAACCGAAGAGTTGCAAAATAATATTATTATCGTGTATGCTACTGAAATTTGCTTATCGTGTAGCTATAAAATAGAGCAACAAGTATTATTATTCAGACATCTTTTTCTCTTTCTGGAGCAAGAAGGAAAACGACTGATAGAAGCTTTGTGCTGCGACCTCCCCTCTCTGCATTGAGGCTGCGACCTATGATTGTTTTGATAATGTGCGCTGGACATAAAACCCTAGTTTTATGAGTGAACACCGTGGAGAAGACTGCATACATGCTGCGTAGAGCTAGCTGCCTGCAGACTGCGACTTGAAGACCGTTGCTGTTGTTGATGGTATATAATACATGCTGTTGATCGAATCTGGACTGAAGATATATACTGCGTTGATATATAGTGAGACTGCCTGAGTGAACAAGTTCTTTGTGACTTTCAAAAGAAACCCTATTTTTTCTGAACGGACTGCCTGCGTGGTGAACCCGACATGAAGAAACTGCGTGGTGAACCTGCGTGGAGACTACCTGCCGCCTGCGTGATGGACCTGGAGGAATAATGCTTGCTGGAGATAATATACTGCGTTGATATAAAGACTGCGTCCTCTATGATGCGTTAAGATGCTGTGCGTGGAGCTGTGCCATCATACATCTAAGTAGAGACTGTGTTGAAGATTGCTTGAAGACTGATAAATATTGTGACTGGTTTCTAAATGATGCTGAGTATTGGAGTTATAGATGCTGCATGGTATCTTTTAAACTGTTGAAGAGCTGCGTGGAGGTGGCTGATATATATCATACTGACTGATATATATGCTGCGTGGAGGAGGCTGCGTGACTGCTAGAGGCTGCGTGAATGCTGAAGACTGATGCGTTGATTACTGCGCTGGAGAAATAATGTGTGCTGCTTGTGAGTGATATGTATATGCTGCGTACTGAAGATATATGAGTGTGGAGGTAAAACGTTTTTGTTCATTGAAATACAAAACCCTAATTTTGCCCTAATTTAGTGCTGGAGTGTGAGTGGTACATTCTGCAAACTTTTTCATTTGTGTTGAATGAAAGAGGCCCATGAATGCTGTCATGAATGTTGTGATTGTGTATGAAGTATGATGCGGCTTACCAAGTGACATTTGAATTAATTTGAAGGTTATTTTTCACCCTATAAAAGGGCTACATAATAGACCACGTTTACAGCATTTGAGCTATCATTATTTATGTCGGCAGAGACAAACATTGAGCTCAACATGGGAGCTGAGTGAAGTGACTATTGATTTGAATTAATTTGAAGATTTTCATGTGTATGAATTAAGAATAATGCGGTTGTATGACCCAACTTTTGTATGAGCATGGTTGTTGTCTATTGACCGAGTTGAAGAAAGAAGACTGCTGCAAACATCCACTTGAAGACTGAAGTTGTGACCACATTCTACGTGAAAGTAGATTCTGCCCATCATGTTGACTGCATAAAGTTTTGATTTTGAAATCTGCGAAGAGATGAGATAATTGTTGACTGTTGGTTGTAATATTTACTCTGTCATTGTATCATTTTTTAAAAACCTGAAGTTGAGATTGTAAATCACCTTGGCAGAGACTGTAGACCTGCAAGGTTCTTTTTTTTTTCTATTTCTCTTTGTCATATCAAGTTTATTATTGTAAATTACACTAACAGTTGTAAAGATGCACTCTTTGGCATCTAGTATTGGTGCTACCCTAGCTGGGAAAGACCAATCCAAAGACCCTTCCAAGGGAGATTGCAGAAAAAGAGGCAGAGGAAGCATAAATTTCAGAGGCAGAGGGGGCAGAGAAGCATAAGATCAGATTTGCAGTGCAAGCGTTGCGGAAAGACTGGGCACACATCAGATCAGTGTTGGGCTTCATGGGAGTCCATCAAAGACAAGCATAACCAGAAGAAAGATGACCAAGATA